>CM043867.1:32634887-33007492 GCA_023846275.1 Vanilla planifolia | reverse complement strand
AAGATTGGAGATTCCAATCGCTTAAAGAAGATTGTATTTCATTGCAAAAGATATAAGTTTTTTAGTATTTCCAATTTTTTTAGAAAAATAAATATTTTAAATCTCGTATGAATTATTTTAGATAAATTTTGTGTATATTATAAAAAAGGTGAAAATAAAGTTTTTTTTTTTTGGCATTTTAAGATAGACAAACTTGTAACTATTACATCAATAGTAGTTTTGTAAGTTATATTTTGCATATTAATAATATTGAAATTGAAATTTGTAGCCTTAATTAAATGAGTTTTTTTTTTTTTTTTTGCAAAATAACATTTGATTTTATGTTGGAATTATTATAAACTATATACAAGGTATAAATTGACGTGATATAGATATTTTTATATATGTTATAAGGAGTTTATCAAATATATTATACTAGTCATTGTGAGCTTTATGAATATGTTATACACGAAAATGATATGCTTATTAGTCGATAAGTTATGAAAAATATATTAGATATGAAATTGTACTGATATGAATAACATGCATAGATTAATTTGTTATTATAGCAATATATATATAACTTATTAATCTACAAAATAAAAGATATATAAGCTAATTTTTTGAAGAACAACTAATTGGTGCTTAAGTATTAACTTGGTTAGATTGAGAAACAAAATTACCAAGCTCATATATCATTTAGCTTGAGCCTATTGTATATTTATCTATCATTAGTATTACTCTAATGTTTTATCATATTAATTTCATTTATTTATTGAGACTTTGGTAAATTCACATTTGAATTTTTGTACACAAGGAGCACATTTATGTGATCTCCAGGTATAAATAATTTAAGGTACAATTGAAGAATTCATATCTACAACATTAACAAACCATGTAAATATTGTTATATTAATGTAAATCTAGCTGTAATGTTATTACCTAAATATAAATGTGATTGTACATAGTAATCATTTAGTGAAATATGTATTTTGTGATGAATATTACGACGATAGAACCCGGCATGTACGCTGCTCCTATAACGAAATCAAGCACAAACTCTTGTCAAGCTCACAACGGAGCCCTATGTAAGTTGTCCACAATAATGTCTACCTTCACCAATGGGAGAACTCGTTGGTCCATTCCATCCCTTGCAGTCAACATTATGCAGACCTCCCCTTCGTCTTCAACCTTCATCAATGGCTGAACGGGTGGAACCACTAAACTCACGTCTTCAACACCATCTTCTTTCGTTGCAACAGACATCGGCGCACTCTGCTCCTTTTCTTCCTCAGTTGTTAAAGACAAAGTGTTCGACCCGATATCACTACCAAGACCATCCATCAATGACCGGCACTCATGCTTCCTACTCAGCCTTCTGCAAAGGCTGTCATCTTCCACATCATAGAAGTTCCCCGTCCGCACTTCCTGAGCCAAAGCACAACCCCAGCAAAACAACCATTGCAGGTAATCTGTAAAAGATGCCGAGCCGCAGCAGAGTCTGTTCTCCGGCAGCCCTAACCTCTTCCGCAGCTGAATCCTCCAAAACCCCCCGTAAAGCAATCCAAAAACGCACAACACTATTCCAGAGATACCCAACACGTCTCCGATAACGTAGTCGTGAACCTTAATAGCTGACACATTGAAGATCCAGAAAGGAGCAAAGCAGAGGAGAAGGAAAGTAACAGCATGGACATACATGTTGCCGAATCCCAGCCTCTCCATGTTCCATCCAAAGACGCAACAGGTGCAGCAACACGAGAGATATGCCACCGGAAAATCCCCGAAGAAATCAAACAACCCCCCAATCCATTGTGGGTCGTTCACCAGCGTCCTCCGGCCATTACCGTTCATCCTTGTTTTGCATTCGTCGTTGACGTTCGACTCGTACTCTCTTCCAAGAGGGCCGTAAATGGCGTAAACTCCTGCACAGAGGGGTGCTGCCACGCCCAATGCAATGAACAAGTATTCAAGGAACTCTGGCCTCTTGAATCGATTGAAGCACCAATAGACACCGCAAAGAGCGTATTGAGCTAAGCAGGTGATGTGTAGGAGGATGACAACAACCACCATGTGAGCCCATTCGTTTGGGCGGTGGGTGTCATTCTTGCAATAGATCTTCCTGAGCTCAATGATATCTTCTGATCTCCATCGGCATAGCATGAACATGTGGTGGAAGAGAACAGGGTGTTGGTAGGTGCTCATGAGAGTGAAGAGCGCGTTTAGGATTTGGTTGTTGATTTCGATCCACCGTTTTCGCGAAGCCTTTGTCGGGAAGGATTGGTTGAGCAGGCCAAGCATGAGAAGGCCGAGCATAATGCCAGAGACTGTGACACAGAGCAACCAGAGGAGGAGAGCAGAGTTCATGGGATGAGAGAGCCATTCCTTGGAGATGCTAAGTAGAGACGACAGGTTGTTGATTCTTCTGATGAAAGGATAGCGGACGGCCGCAGGGGAGGGCACGCCAAGGGAGATTTCGTCTCGGCGGTTAGCCGTTCGCCGTAAGAGGGAGAAGGGGGATGAGAGCTTTAAGTTCTTCATCCAATCTAAAGAAGGGCAATGTCTCAGGAAATCAGAGATCCTTCGTTCCATTGGGGATTGCTGCTGCTCTAGCAGTTTTTCAAGAAAATAGGGAATTTGGATGCTGTGCTCCTTCAAAGTTGGGATTTTGGGAACTGCGTTTGGGTTTGATTCGTGATCGATTTTTTCTGTGATTTCTTCCATTCTCCGCACTTTGTTTGAATCACTTCCAAAGCTATCATAAAACAAGATAAAATAATTAGTTTTGATAAAAATTCGAAGATTTTACAAATCAAAGAAAGAATACCGAACACTCGAGAGAGAATCAATGAAGAAGAATAGGAGAAGATTACCTCTGAGATTGAAAAGGAAGGGAAGGATACAGTTTGAAGAATCCAAGGAAAGCTTCGATCGAACTCCCGCATTCTCATAGAAGACAACTTCCGGTTTTAAGGAGTTCCTTAGTAAAGAGGAAACGAAGCGGCGGGTAGAAAAGGTCTGCACACGGTTCCTGGAAACTTGAAGGACAACAGCCGGTCGCGTGCGGCCTTGATGTGGCTTCCTATTAATAAATTCGTTTTAAACTTAATAAAATAAATTAATAGATGTAGCCTCTTTATTCTCTCTCCTCCGTTAGATGATTTGCTCTGGTAGACATTCTTATTATATTTGTTTGATTTTCAATATCAAGTGTGTAGCATCCATTAAAGTTGGCTGTTTGTCCATTTCCTTTTTAATTTGACATGCTTAGTAGTCTACAAATGTCAAGACTTTAGTAAATAAAGAGAACAAGTTTTTTCAATCTTAGCAAGAAGATATGTATAAATCCACATTCAAAAAATAAAGTTGATATCTTTTAAATCTCTGCCAATTTTTTAGTATCTAAATGGTCAAGCCTGGATCAACATCCAAGTCATCAAAATCTCTCTTCTAATGCCAAATTGGTTAAAAGCATCGGTAGCCTCTGATCTTTTGTAATAAATTTTTTGCAAGAGGTTCAACATCTTGTTTTCTCTTTCATAATTTGATGATAAATATTACTTGGATGATTGTAATAGTTCAAGGATTAATATTTGTTTCGAATCCCAACTTTTGGAAGGAATATATCTGTTATAAAAAATTAAAATTTTTCTATTCTTTATTTTTGAGTTCTTTGAAAAAAGAATTTCTTAGACTCTTGAAAGAATATATTTTTTGAAAAATGAAATTTTTAAGATTTCTTTCAAAGTTATGATTGAAGTAATATTAATAAAAATTAATGTTACTATATAGAGTTAGAAATCAAAATAGAATACAAGTCAAATGGGAAAAGCATAAATATTCCATATCCCTATGGTTGTGTATAATCTTGAGCTTCATGAATATCTAAGCCATGCAACTCTCCTTGAAAAGAGGAGAGGTCGCATCCTAATCATTAATGTTGTTGATAAATTAAAGAAGTGGTCAGCAAAGAAATGAGTTTCAAACCAAACTACGATCCTAAAGTTCAAGCAAGATGAGACAAGGTTGATGGCATGAAGAAAAGGGCGCTCCTTCGTAGCCTTTGGTGCAGCAGAAAACTCTCTCCAACTATTAGAAGAGGTCTCCTACCATGATCATACACATGCTGTTATTATCTCTATCATCATCACTAATGGGCTTGAGTGGATCCAGTGGTCCGACAAATGAAGCAAGGTAGGATGAGCTGCAGATTGGATGATCACACTTGGCAAAGCATGCAAAGATAGCATAGGTTTAGCATGCAGCTTACAGTTTTTGTTTCTCCAAAATTTGTGCAGTGGTACAGCTGCCTAATTGATTTTATGAACAAGCACCTCCTTCCTTAGTCCCATCTTCATCTAGCTAAGTAACGAGTTAAGGGAGTTTACACCATATCGCAGTGATTGCAGTAGAATGCAAAGCCAAACAGCACGGGCCTTGTCACAATTCCAAAGTGCATGCTCCAATGTCTCAACTCGAGTGCAGTTCCACAGATAATGTAGCTGTTGAGCAAGGCCCCTAGCTTGGAAAATATGCTTGGGGTTCTTATATTTCTCCTAAAGAGCACCAATCCATAAGACATCCTTTCTAGCCAAGAATTGTCTACAATGCCAAGCAATGAATACCATTTACAAAACTTTCAAAAAAGTGATATTTTCCTAATTAATGTAATGTATAGAATTCTTTCTGTTTGACCCGCTTCATATAAAGCAGTGAATAATGCATTCAAGCTCGGTAATAACTCCAGCCGATACATGCACATGGCTAAGTCTATAAAGAGGGACCACTTCAAGGACAACATTAGCCATAATCACTCTGCCCGCAAGAAGGAGGGCTCTAGACACCTAGTAAGACATTCTCAATAGTTTTCTAATAAAATGATTGAATTCGGATCTATGTGACCTTCTTCCCATCAAAGGAATCCTCAAGTACATCATTGATGACCTTGGCCCATCCTAAGTTTGTATAAAATAATTTCCTTACACCATGATGTCATTCCTTGTTAAATATTGCACAAGATTTTGCATTCTGAGGATCTTCTTAAAGGTAGTAGATGCTGAAGAGGAAGAATGTTCAAACAATAAGAGATCATCGGTCAAGAATTGAAAAATGTGAGGAGCAGTCAGACAAATCCAAATGCCAATAGAAGCTTGAAGTAACTATTGTCTGTGAATTAAGAAAGAGTGCAGCTCCAAAATGATAGTAAGCAGGTATGAGGATAGCAGGCACTGTTGTCTGAGCCCACACAATGCCACAATACAGCCGAACATCCTATCATTGCACAAAACGTCACATATGGGAAGCATATGCAAGCATGAACCAAAGCGCACAAGAGGTCAGGAAATCCCAAGTGTTTGAGCATGTCCATGAGGAAATCCCATCTCAATTTATCATAAGCCATAAATCTGTTCCATGTTGATTTTAATGATCATGCGACCACCCTCTTCGGAAGACAAGATATTGAGTTTGCATGCAATGTCATCTGCCGCAACAATGTTATCCGATATGAATCTACCACTTATAAAAGTCTCTTGTTTCAGAGCAATAAGCCCAGCAATAACCTCTTTCTGTCGCCTCACCATAACCTTTGCAACCATCTTGTGCACTGAGTTGCATAAACTCACCATATCACTGAATCGCCTCACCATCCTACTCTAAAAAATTTTAGAGTTTCACTGTGCAGTGAAATAGTCTAAGAGCTTTTTATCAATATCTTTCTTGCTGCTTAGAAACTTCTAGCCTCAACTTGTAGTCCATGAATGAGCTTCTCCCTCTTCTCCCTCTTCTCCCTCTTTCGTTTAGTTGCTGCTGCATGAAAAAACGATGTGTCGTGATCACCCAACATAACCTATTGCTGTTTAGCACGCTGCCACAACGATTCCTTCTCCCTAAGTAATACATTATGATAGTTGGTAGCCACGTTATAGCTCTGAGTTCTCTCTTACTCCAGCTTTAAAGGGCCTTGAACTTGGTACAGTTGACTACAGCAGGATCACCTTTCGTTTTCCTCTGCCATGCTGATTACACAATGTTCCTTGATTCAGGATATCTTGTCTAGCAATTCTCAAACTTCAAATTTTTTCCCATTTGATCTGTGGTTGAGGTTTTGGAACTGGATTAAATTGGACATTGAGGCCAATTTATAGTGAGCCAATCTGCCTAGGAATGCATTGAGGCCATGCAAGTTTAGCAACACCCTGTCCAGCCTTTAAAAAATTCGAGTTGTGTCCTCTTTGTTATTGCACCAAGTATAATTATTCTTGATAAAGCCAATAGCGCAGAAATCAGCCCTGCTGATAAGTTTTTAAAACTCTTCTTGTGCACCTGAATCGTCTTCCTCCTGGTTTCTCAGCCTGCAACACAGTGACATTAAATCTCAAGTGATTACCATAGGAGCACTGCAGATAGCAGCTGTCTTTATTTGTTGCCAAAAGATACGTTACTCGAAAAAGATGCGTTTCTTTCCTTTGTGAGTTGAAAAGAATTGTACGGGAATTTTTCCAATCCTACTTTACTTCAATCCTATTCCTTGATCTTCTCTTTCTTTCTTTGCTTCCCCTTTTCATGGATATAGCTTTTGAGAAATTTGGGAGCTTGATATCAACACAAGAGGGTGGTAACTTGTGAAATCGCAAATTTAAGCAAATTTCAAGGTAACTCAAAATTTAGCAACAATTCCAACTTCTTTAATGGCTATATCAATTATCATAAAACCTAGTCAAACTAATTATTACTCACTATTATAAATTGTTGTACAAGTACAACACAACTCTAAGAACATTATTCAATCTATTGGATCTATTTTAATAGTTCATTATTCAGCACATAATAGATTGTATTTATATGATGAGAATATCGTACATATATAAATAACATAACTTTTTTTTACATAAGTTTTATGAGCTCTCAAGATTTTTCTTTATGATACATGATCTTATACAACGATGACTTTAACAACTAAGACCTTCGTGGATTTTACTTCATGATGAGTGAATTGTAATGGTATAAAACAAATTCACTTACAAAGTGCCTAACTCACAAATTGCGACTTATTGAAAAATGGTATCGTATTGGAACGAAAGTGATATTGTATTAGTATAACAACAATTGTTTCGCACATAGCTTAAGTTCTAAACTATCAATAACTATTAAAAGGATCATCTTAGAACAAAATAAATATTGTACATATACAATAATACAAAATACAATTAATACGATCATCGTTTAGTTTGATCACATTTCTAATCCTCCAAAAGAATACATCATTGATTTACGACAAGTAATACCATGCTATATGAAGTGTAATAATTCTAAATCTTAACAAACACCTTTTAGGTAAACTATTAGTGTACTTGTACGATAATAACATTGTATATGTATGACTAGTATATCTAGTAAACATATTAATGATCATCCATGTCAAACTCTCTATCTAATTCAAAAATCCAACGATTAACTAAACATATTTTTCGATGTGGTCATCATATAAGTATGATTACTACAAACAGTATATTTATTGCTCAATTCATTTATTTTTCAATTCCAACTTGATTAAGTAATGATAAATGATGTCATTTATAAACTTTGCAATGTTCTAAAATTTTATTTATATGAAAATCAATATAAACAAGTGCATGTCTTAAGATTAAAATCTACATAAGTGAAAATAGATTTAAAATAATTTAAACACTCTCACCAAATCTCACAGAATTCTAAAATTTTTAAAAAAATTGTCATTGATTTTAACATACTAATACCAATAAAAATAACCTAAAACAAATCTTGCATTGGTGCTTGATATGATTTACTCTAAAATACTTTTATTAAGCTCATTGAGTCACTTGATAAGCTCTTTATATAATTAACTTGTCTACTCTTGACAGACATGATTTAAAAATACTTCAAATAAAAGTATTAATAAAATAAGATAATAGTTTTATTATGATTAAACAAATAATACAAAGACCAAGTTCAACTCTAGTTGCTACTTTTCTCTTTTTCTCTTCCTCATTTTTTTTATTCTTTTCTATTTATTCTTAAAGCTTCCTAAAAGCTCACCCTTGTAAGAAGTTACAATAAAGGGTTGGGAAAGCTTAGTTTCTTATATATATTCATATTCATAAACATAATATTTATACATATAAAAATCTCAAATTTTCTTTCTTTATCCATAATACATTCAATTGAACTTTAAAAATTACAACCCAAGGATCAAAAAATTCTTTTAAATTAACTCTTCTAATGATATATTTACTTTATTTGTATAGTTTTACAAACTTTTGTATTTTTTGAGATAATACCAAAAGTGATAATACTTTATTTTGACATCAAAGCATTAACTTGGATGTGTAAAGACTAATTACATACTTAGTCTTTTGATTGCAAATTTATTTAGTAATTATATCTTAAGGATGTCACATCCTTTCTCCTTCAAAAAAATTTCATTACAAAATTTAAAAGAGCATAAGATACTAAGTTCTTATATAAGATTCTATCTCCCATATGACTTCTCTTTTAGTTTGATTTGTTTATAAAATATTCACCATAACGATTATCTAATTCCTTGATACTTTGTTTTGATGATCTAAAATTTGGATTGGTTGTTCAAAATATGTTATATTTAGCCACAACTTAAAATCTCTAGAATCATAATTGATAATTAAGCAGAATCATTTATATTTTCTTAAGGATAAGACATGAAAGACATCATAGATTCTGATTGTATAGGGATAATACTAACCAATGGACTATTGGGCATATTATTTTAATAATTTGAAATTGACTAATATATCTTGGTCTCAATCTCCCTATTTTTGCAAGCCTAAAGGTTCCTTTTAGTGGATTTGCTTTTAAAAAAAATATGATCTCTCTTATTGAATTCCAATTATTGTGCTTAGCATCAAAGTATTTCTTTAGTCTATTTAAAAAAAAAAATGAGTTCTTGATTTGATTAGCTTCACTTTTAAAGTAGCTTCCTCGAAAAAAATCAAAACCAAGAAATTATTTTTCTTTCTATCCAACACAAGGGGACTAACATTTTTTGTTATATGTGCTTCATAAGGTACCATATTAATATTTGATTAAAAACTATTATTATAAAAGAATGTAATAAGGGGTAAGTCACTTTTCTAGTCACCATCAAAATCTAAAATACATATTTGCAACAAATCCTTCAAAGTTTTTATTGCCCTTTTGATTTGGTCATCAATATGGGGATAAAATGTAATGTTGAAATTTAGATTTATACTAAAAGCTTGATGTACTCTTTTCTAAAAAATAGATCATTTTGATAACCAAGATATTAGTTGATCTAGTTAGTCAATCAACTATTACCCATATGCATTCATGTCTTATAAGGGATCTATGCAACCTAACCATAAAATCTATTATGATGCTTTCTCATTTCCATTTGGGAATCGACAAGGGCTACAAAAGTTTATTTAGATGGAACTATTCTCCATTACTTTATTGGCAAGTTAAACATTTAATAGCTCATTCTACAACATCCCACTTAATTCCCAACCGTCAATAGTTGTGTTTCAAATCATAATACATCTTAATAGCTAATGGAAGAATAGAATATTTAGAATTATGATTTTTATGTAATAACAATTGTTTAAGTTGATGATATTTTTTTATGCATAATCTATTTTGGAAATAAATAATTTTGTTAGCAACTATTATATAATCAGAAACACAACCTTTTTTACTTCTTAAATTAGTTTACACATTTCTTTATCCTATTGCTAATATTCTTTGATGAAAACAAATCAATTAACTCACACTAGTAGTTGGGAATTGAACACATTTCATTATACTTTTTTAGTTGATATCTATCAATTTCAAAAGAAATATGTTATTCATCAACTTGGATTAAAAGCAAGTTGATGCTCATTTTTTAGCCTAATGTATTAGTCACAACATTAGCTTTATTTAGATGACAAAATATTTAGATCATAGTCTTTAATGCATTGAAGTCATCTTCTTTATCTTTAATTCAACACTTGATAATTAGCATAAATTTTGTATTTCACTCTATATAAATAATACCTCCAACTTTTCAATACAAAAATAAAGTTATCAATTCTAAATCATGAATAATATAGTTATTTTCATGAAGTTTCAATTGAGAAGATCAATAGGCAATTTTTTAACCATTTTGCATCAATACACAACTAAACCTCTAATCTATTACATTACTAAAGATTTGATGTCTTTCATTTCATTTTGAAAGATTGAGAATTAGGGTTGTAATCAAATTTTATTTTAGAGATTGAAGACATTCTTCATTAGCTAGATCCCATTCAAATTCAATGTTTCCTTTTATGTATTTATCAGCTTTAATTTTGCTATCATCAGGTAGTTTAATCATTAGGACAATATTTATTTGATGAGATTAAAAGAATTATTTTTCATATAAATGATAGAAAAAATAAAAGAATAACATGCATTATGTAGTCAAATAATACCAAAATAAGGAGGGACTTAAATAAAAGAATTTCTATAATAACTTTTGTGGAGGTCAAAATATCATGTTGAGATATAGTATACACTCAGGGTTAACCAACTTGTCCTAAACTTTGTCATATGTTGGTGCCTCTTGATATAATACTAGGGTTATAATCCCCATTCATTTGTTCAAACTTCTTCTATTATTACTTGAAATCATATTTTGAGACCTAGAAGTTATCTCAGAATTAATTCTAATTTAAGCACAAACTCTTTCCATGTGGCCCAAATCTTCATAATGAAAATATCTCATTTTATTCCCTACTTTATACCAGCATTCCCTTATGTGAAAATATTATGTTTGGGCATTAGGATGCCCTTTCATTGAATATTATTTTAAATTTTTTATTATAAGTACTACACTCAAAGTATCTCTTATCAAATATCTATCTTCCACCTCTATTGGAACTTCTTTTAAAAGAAAGTTTATGTTTCATTCTTACAGGTTCTTCTTTCTTTTTTTATCAATTTTCATAACTCTTCAAACCAACAAATATTGTTCTACTAGTCAAGCATTTTCCATCAATTATATTAAATCAATGGTCCTCAAAGTAACAAAAATGGACTTTATTTTAGGATTTAACCCTTCTTTAAATGCAAAATAGTGGTAGGCTTTAGAGCTAAAAGCATTAGAAGGATATCTAGACAATCATATAAACCCCATTTTATATTCACTAACTACTAATCTCTTTTATGTTAGTTTCATTAAGTTCTCTCTCATCATACTCTCTAATAGAGGTAGGGATGCACTATTGTTCAAAATGTTTTGCAAATTCATTCTAACTTATGCTTTTTCTTAGACTATTTTTAAACTAGATGAAATAGCAAAATTTCTACCAAAAATTTGCATAATCTTCAAAAATAAGAGAGGAAGACAAACTTTATATTGTATGCACTTATCATGCTTTTGAATATTCTATTCATTTTGCTTATCCATTTTTATACAACAAGAGGATTAAACCTTTTTTAAAATAAGGGGACTATAGATAATGAAATTTATCTAAGCTTATTTATAACATAACAATCTAGTTGTTTTATAAAATATGATCTATTAAAGACAAATAGTTGGATTATTTTATTTTTTTATCAATTATTTTTCTTTATATCTCCTACAAAAAGACTTAACTTTGTTTAAAACTCTATCATGCCCTCCTGAGTTTATATTATATATTAATATAAAGATATCTAAATAATAATATTTAAAAATGTTATGCATAAAATGCATATGATGTACATATTTTAAAATATTCTCACTTAATAACCCACATAATTCCTACCTTTATCTCAAAGAATGTTAACTATTCTAATACCATCTTATCATGCATATTTATATTAATCTTTAATTTCACTATTTATTAATATAATTAGGCAAAATTTGATGATTTTTTTCTGAACAAAAAATGACAATATTATCTCTAGTTTTTTTTTCGTTTTTACTCTAATATGAGTTAACTCATGATAATCAAAGTATAACCTTGCTTTAATCTAATAGTCATTAGAGCAATTTCACGTGTCAATAATGCATTTGAAAGACAAATTAATGGATTTCATAAAATTCCATGTCTTTAATTATTTGATTTATTAACTTTATAATTTTTGTAAAGGATGGGTCCCAACTTTGGAGGAAAAATCCAACAAGGTATTTTTTTTTAATTATAATATCAAACTAACTAATATGGTACAGTTTCCAGGCCACATGCAGCCACATCTTACAGCCGTCCAATTTCTTCTCATCCACCTACTGCACCTTCGTCGCAGCAAAAACAACTCTTTTAGTAGTTTTTCAGGTTTAACATATGATAACATCCTTGGTCCTTGTTCGCTTCACGCCTCCGTCCTCTGGTCTTCGTTAATTACGTGTCGAAGAAGTCGCACAAATTCCTCTGGCATGCGAAGAATTTTATAGGTGGATAAGGGTTGGTTTTCGGGCAGCATTTGCCTAAACCGTTTGGCCGCCGGTGGTTTGGCCCCTTGCCCACAAAATACTCGAATCAAAATTGCATCCCGATGAAATCGCCGGTGAAGGCAGGCGACGCCGTAGCTCCTCTTCTTCCGGAGCTCCAACCTCCCGATGATCTGGATAACACCGGAGCTTCGTTCTCGAGCGCAGTATTCAATCTCTCGACCAGCATCATCGGGGCCGGAATCATGTCGATCCCTGCGACGCTGCGGGTCCTCGGCTTGGTTCCCGCCTTCCTCCTAATCGCCATCGTTGCCTTCCTCTCCGACGCGTCCGTGGAGTTCCTGATGCGATACAGCGCCGCCGGAGGCTCGTCGGCATCCTCCTCGTACTCGGGTCTCATGGCCGAGTCATTCGGCCGGGCGGGATCCGTGGCGCTCCAGATCTGCGTCGCGCTCACCAATCTTGGCGCCCTCATCATGTACCTCATCATCATCGGTATGCGTTTCCGCGATTCGTGAGGCGTGGTTGATGCCAGGCTATTTTGCCGTCTAATTCGTGTAGAGACCTTCGACGGCAGGGGACGTTCTGTCAGGGAACGGATCGGAGGGAGCGGCGCACTTGGGCGTGCTGCAGGAGTGGTTCGGGGAGCAGTGGTGGACGGCAAGATCAGCAGCGATTCCGCTCACCGTCGTTGTTGTGATGCTTCCTCTTGTGCTACTGCCGCGCGTAGGTGAGATTACTTCGTGTTTTTCTTTTTCATTTTTTTTTTTAGAGCTCAAAAAGGTTAATTGCTAAGTAGTTCTTTATCGGTTAACCGTTCCAAACGTTTTACGCGAGCTAAACCTCAATTCAACACGGCTTAAAAAAAAAACTGGAATAATTTTTCCAATGGTCGGTCGAAAGGACCAGATCATTAGCTTCAATCAATGCTTTTCTATGTGGGCCAACTAGGGAGATGTTACAGTCTTCTTAGCCCGCTTTGCCGCATGTTTCAAATAGGTGATTTGATTAGCCAGGGCTTGCGTATTAATGTGGGAATTATCTCAAGGCCTATTTGGAAAAGGAGTTTCAAATTTTATTTGACGAAAAATCTAAATTTTATTTTTATCAAATATTTTATTAAAATAAATATTTTCAATTTTTTATTTTACAGGCTGAAACAAGAAAAAAATGTTTCTACCTCTAATCCTTAATCTCTAAAATAATAAAAGAATAATATATACTAAATCACATTATATGATGTCTCAGAAGAGTTTTACTCAAACATATTAAGTTAATTTATATTTTGAAATTTTTGTTGAATATTTTTGAAATATTTAGGATTTATTTGACATAGTCATACTAATATAAGTCTTAAAATAACTATCAATTAAAAATATTATAAATGAATTGGTACTAAACCTTTAGAATTTTTGAACGTTTTATTATTATTAGGTTAAAAAAATAAATGAAAAAAATCCGAATGTAATGCTTTAAGCATTGTAGTTCGTTTCCGGCTTTGCGCTGACCCGTTCTACAACAATAATGGAGGTCCGCTGTGACCCGATAGCTTTGTTTAGTCCAACGCAGCAAATGTCCATCTTTCAAGGATTCTTATTAGGAGCGTGTCTGGCCTGGCATATTGTTGGTATTAGTTGTCCTGATCGTATTTGTCTGCAACGCTTTTGATTAAGTATATATGTAATTTTTCTCCGTTTTATTATTGGTAGCTTTATATGTTTTTTAAAAATTCAATAATATGTTTGGAAATGTGTAGATAATCTAATGTATTAAAATTTAAATGAATTTGTATTATAATACATTTTTTTTTATGATTTTTACTTTTAAATTAACCGAGTTGCGTTTGAGATGCAGCCCAAATAGAAGGCAGCGAAGTAACGCGGCCTTGCGCCTTGAAGAACACAGAGTACTCTGTGTGTTCATGAACCAATTGAACAGTCACTAGTAGATGTTAAGTAGTTTGTTAGAATGGAGAAGTCATACTTAATTGTGGCATTCAATTTGCAGATTCGTTAAAGTTCACCTCAGCCATTTCCATTCTCCTTGCGGTGGTGTTCGTGGTCATCAGCTCCGGCATGGCTCTTTATGCTCTGTTCCAAGGCACAATCAAAGCACCCAGACTTGTTCCATCTTTCAGCCATCAATCCTTCTTCGAGCTCTTCACCGCCGTTCCCGTCATCGTTGTTGCCTTCACCTTCCATTTCAACGGTAATCAATACTCTTTCCCCAATTTACCATCTCTTACATTGCATCATGCCGACATCTATCTACGTTCGCAGTGCATCCAATCCAAGCGGAGCTGAGCCGCGTCTCGGACATGGCTCCCGCCGTGCGGGTCTCCCTCTTCCTCTGCTCCGTCATCTATGCCACCGTCGGGCTTGCCGGTTACCTACTCTTCGGCGACGCCACGATGGCCGACGTGCTGTCCAACTTTGACCGAAGCTCGGCGAGCCCACTTCTGAACGACGTGGTGCGGCTTAGCTACGCGCTTCATCTCATGCTCGTGTTCCCGCTGCTCTTCTACTCGCTCCGGCTCAACATCGACGGGCTATTCTTCCCCAAGGCACGGCGCCCAATTGTAAGCGATGCCGTCCGGTTCTTGTGTCTCACCTTCCTTCTTTTGGCCTCTGTCTATCTCGCCGCGATGGCCATCCCGAACATATGGGTGGTGTTCCAGTTTGCAGGATCCACCACGGCCGTCTGCCTCTCATTGATATTCCCTGGCGCGATCGTTTTGAGGTAAAAAAACATATGTATATATATTCAATTTCTTTTAAAAATTCATTTTTCAAGCATTTAAAAAATTTATGAAAAAAATTTTACTCGTTCTTTTTTTTTCCTATTGTGCAAATAACAGCTGTAAATCAATGTCCTATTTGGCAGGGATATACATGGAATATCTAAAAGGAAGGACAAGATTTTGGCGGGAAACATGATCACGCTGGCTATAATTACTAGTAGTATTGCCATCTACTCCAACGTTAGCAACTTGTTTGGAGGTGAATTGAAAAGCAGCGTACTGCCAATGGAAATGTACAAACTACATCATTTTAGTAACTAAACCAGAGATCGAAAGCATGAAGCAGTTGAGAAGACGAATCACATTTTTGGGAATGTGTTAAGTTTCGTTACAGCTCATGTATTGAATGAGTTCTGCGTTCAGCGACCAATTTGTGTACACATGGCTATGAAGTACCATCGGGTAAGGTAGATTGCAAATGTAAAATGGCCAATCGAACATGGATTGTACTTATTTGTGAATTTCATTAGTAGGATTTTGTATGAATATTTATTTTTTTCCAATATTGGTTTTCAGATGCAGTATTTAGATTTAAATTACTTGGGCTTAAAGAAATAGTGTTTACCATAGTCATTTTTTGTTTTTTGAAAATGTTAAAGCTCCATGGTTAATGATGTTGCTAATGTTCAAATAGGTTGTTTAGGTGTTGTTTTAATGTATGTGTTATATTTATTATATTAATTACAATTTTTTCAATACCTGAAAGAATACATGAGTATTCTTTCTTAATTTTTTACTTACAAGTATTAAGATAATTTATTATAAATTATAATTGAATATGTATATTATTATTTATGCATCATGTTTATTTTTCATCATTATAAACATTTTTTTAAAATAGTTGTTATATATTATAAAATGCGAAAAATAAAACCTAACATAGGCATATACGATGCTGTGCACCTAATGATCATTGATCGTACAAGTGTTTACCAAAATATATCAAAATAATGTGTTAATGGCAATAGTCTTATTGTCTTTGGCTGAGCTGCTCCAGAAGGTACGAAACACTGCTTCTAATTGGTGATCGTAAGAGTCCAATGATTTTGTTTGCAAAGATGTATCAATCTAGTTGTGCCAACTCTTTTTATGTGAATGTATTTGTATGATAAACAAGGTAGGCAAATCATTAAGCGACGATAGATGCAAAAGAAGAACTTCATAAAAGAATGAAACAATTGTTAATCGAGTCTAAGGAGAATCGTTTAAAAGCAATCTTAACTAGTTCAATGCAGTAAACAATTCAACTTGTCAGCGGTAGAAAAGGAGATATTAAAATGTGGTATGTTATGATTTGTAAGTTCATTTTATATGTTGTTTTCGTAACAATACATAAATCTTCAAAAATCAACTTCGTATCACTATTCAAGTAAGTTTTATCCATACTAATTAATGCTTTGTAATGTGATGGAATACTATAATAATTTTATATTTGAATTATCTAGTTGATTAACCATTTCAACAAGTATTTCAATTACATTGTTACCCTCTTGCTAATTACGTAACCTGCTCGTTACGTAGATATTCAATTTGGAGATATACTAGTTCTATTTGGATTCAGATTTGTGTTATTATTGGCTTATCTACTTTTCATTAATCTTTACTATCACTGTTGTTGTGGGGGTTGATTTCACCACACCTTTATTTATTAGCATATGTAAGTTTTTATTTTCAACTCGTCTAATTATTTGTATTTATAATTTTTTTAAAGTCTTTTTGAGTTCAGTTGACGACTCTTTTGATATTTATAGATTAAAAATCTACTCCAAGCAATCATACAGTAATCCCATAGTTCTGTTGGTACAAATTTTGGTAAAAAAATAACTTAAATTAAGCCTTGGAATTGTTTTTGTCGCTAATAACCCATCATTGCCACTACTTTACCGACTCGTCTGCTCGTCGCTACAATCGTGTCATAGACCCGTGAACCCTCGTTGAGCTTTGACGACTTGCTTCGACTATCAGTCCTGTCACACCCTGCATACCCATTAACTCTTAATTCTTTTATAATTAGGAATATTTGAGAAATAAATAAGTTGACTTGTTAAAAGGACACAAAATGCCTAATTAAGAGAAGAATGATAATTAACTATTTTTATAATTTCTTGATAATTCAAAATTTTGACTCACATGATATTCAAATTTCAGAAAACAAATGAACATAATCTCTCTTAAAAACTATCAATTTTCTCATATACATATTGTTAATTTATCAACTATATATCAAAAATAATTTATATATAAAAAATATACCATCAATAAAACATAATAGTATTAAAAAATTATGTCAACGCAAGAAAACTATCAGCATCATAACAAACACGACATTATTATAATAAAACTAAATTCTATAAAAAAAAAACCACATCACAAAATCCCTAAAAGGTAATATACTTTAGATATATATACAATAAAATCTATAATACTATCATTATCTGTAAGCAACTTATTTTTAATTCTTAATACTTATTCTTATAGTTCTAAATATCCCTACTCAGTTGTACTTATGTCAAGTTTTATAATGTAAGTAGGAATATGAATATAAAAACTCAATAGATAAATTAGTATAAAAATAAATATGAAGTAAAATATATCTAATCTCAAGCATTATGATAGCATACATGACTTTAAAAGAGAGAAAAATCATATCTCTATAACTCTATAAGTATGTAGTAAAAGTTTTTAAAATAAATACAAATATATTATAACCTTTAATCTTTAAAGTATAATAATTTTCATATTTTTTTTCTTTTCTTACAAATAGTTTATATAAATACTTATATATATATATATATACTTATTTATCAAATCTAATCTAATCTTAATTTTTCTCATTTTTTATTCAATATTTTTTTTCAATTAATAAAGGTCTTGATTTTACTCCCAATGACTCTTATCCTCGACATCTCAATCTCATATCTTAAAGCATTTATCGCCATATCACATAGCAATGGCGACCGCTAAATCACACATCAAGTTGCATATATATTGTTACACCCCATTTTTTTCTAGGCTGATTTTTGGCATATTTTTTTTTTTTACATATAGACAGCTCAGATCGTCCCATACCAACCTGAGTAGCCTACGAAAAACATAGGATATAACACATCATTACACACCTACTTTCCTTAACAATGTAGATCCCATCTCCCGGGTACACCGTCAAATCAGGTTCATGACTCCTGAATTAACAGATGGACTCGCGCAATGTTACTCCTACTAGACCCCATACTCCTAACCCATACCAGTAGGAGAACCGATCTAATAGAAGTCTGAATCCCCACGGTTAAGTTCCATAGTCATGTAATGACCTCACCATCAAAAATAAAATACATAACATCTTCAGATAAAATATGGCACTCCACACACTATACCACCAAGACAATAAAGTAAAACAGTGAATGGAAACTACATCACAAGAATAAGATCCAAGTCCAACAAATACAATATCATCCAACTAGATACATAAGTCAGAATCACCCTCACATATTACATGACATAAGAATAACAGTCTCCCTGAATACATCCAATAGTATCAATCACACTAACCAAAATGTCTCAGAAAATCACAGATTAGATATCCTCCACTAGCCTGCCGACCACGATCCCACCTAATCTGGGTGGCGTCAAGGCTGTCGAGCCGCTGGAAAAATATAGATAATAAAGGAGTGAGCTACGCCCAGTAGGAAAGACAGCTAGTAAAAACTCACATGCAAGAGAAGGATAATAGCAAGAGTATAGGAATACAGCATAACAATGTAGGGTGGAAAGGCACTCTCAGTCCCAGACTCTGACCAACCACAGTCACCCCCAGTCACACCAGAGTAGCTCTCCTCTGTGCTCCCAGGCAGCATGCCAGCGGGACACGCCCATCTCTGCGCACGCATGGCGCCTAGGCAAAGCATGCCAGCGGGACACGCCCATCTCTGTGCACGCATCACAACGTCTAGCACCCGACACCGCAGCGTCTCTCGTCAATCAATGTTCTGGAGACTATAGACAGAACCAGTCACATAGATCTCTAGCCAACGTGAGACACCCCTGCCACCCTCAGGCACGCAGGCCTACACACTTGACTAGCCACGGCGAGTCACCCCTGCCACTACCACTCTCAGGCGCGCAGGCCTACACTCGTGGACCAGAAGAGATCGACTCAGCCACCGTCCCAAGAAGTCCTCTCCCAATAATTTCCATAGAAGCCACGCCCCTACAGTCATTACCAGCTCTAACTCCAAGATTCGGCAACATGTGTCCAGATACAACAAGGCGCATACCAGTCCACATGTATATTGTGAAGTTAAGTCTGTACCGCACAGTTACCTACCACAACTACCCTAAAACATCATATAGGGCCTATAGTAGTCCGGTCCAATATGCCAATCCATGAAATATGCCAACACTGAGTAAACTGACTCAATCCATGTCATTGTCATCCAAGCAACACAAACTGTACCAAAATTCTGACTATTCTGGTAACACCCAAGTGTCACACTTCCTTCCAACTGATCCAGCTGCACTGAATTTATGGGTAATTTCCAACAGTCAATTTCAACTTGGCTACGTGATTTCCAAAAATCACCTCTTCCTCACTTCAGGAAATTTTAATTTCCAAAAATCAAGTTCTGCCCTTTATCCATTTTCCGAAATTCGGAATAAATTTCCGAATTTAACATTTAAATTCCACATATATCTTTTTTCCAAAAATTCGGATTAATTTCCGAATTAAATTTTCCTCCGCGCCGTTCGTCCGGGCCGAATCCCGCTGAACCGGTTCGGAACCTCGCGCTGAACCGCGACACCGCCGAACCAAATTCTTTAATAATCCATTAATCGGTCGATGCTTAAATAAATATAATTACTAATAAATATTATATAAATACCATTAATTACTTAAATAAATTCGTAATTAATCTAAACCCTTCTCCTTCCTCGGTCCGACGCCCGCGAACCCTAACTGAAGCAATCGTCGACCAATCCAATTCCTTCCGTCGATTTCCGGCGAACGCGAACAAGGAGAAACAAAATTCGATGTTCGTACTATCCTAATGTTTCAATAATGCCACTAATTTAAAATTTCCGCCGAAAGAGTTCGCCCGTACGCCATTGCCGTAAGATTAATCCAACAATTAATTAACTAATTCAATGGCAAACTGATAATACAAATCCCTAACATGTTCCTAAGCATTAACTAAATTTTCCGGCGAAATGGAAATTTTTCAGAAATCCAAAAATTGTAAAAGACGCAGATTAGCATTCAACTAGGTCCGATTTTTCATCCACATGCTTGTGTTCATTAAGCAAAATATTCCATGCTTTTAATTTCTACTAATTAACTAATTTAAAACTGAATTTCCTACTATTTGCAAAATAATCCATATTTTAATTTGCTAATTAACTAATTTAATTCTGAATTTCCTACCTTTGCTCGCCGCCGGCGACGGTGAAGCCCGCACGCGATCAACCGCAGCCCCTCGCCGAACGAAACCGGTACCAAAATGCTCGCCTCTGTCCCTCGAATCTCCGGTTACCAAAAGCCCCTTGGAAGGCTGCCCGAAATCACCGCCGTTCGCCGCGAACACTTCGCCTCTAGCCGCCGTTCGAAACCCTAACAGCCGAACAGTTCAGGTTAAATACCCAGCTTAAACCGGTAATAACCCGTTAAGACCCATTAAGCGCCGGTTGACCTTCTAAAAACGCCGCTTAACACTCGATCAGCCGGTTAATCTCCACCGCTGATCTCGCCCGTCCGATCCGCTTATCCGCGGCTTATCCAAACGCACGTGCAAACGCACCTCGGCGAACCGCCCCGCCTTCGCTGAACCGCTCTGGTCCGGTTCACGCGCGGTAAAAGGAAAAATCCAAATTCCGTTTTTTTTTTTTTTTAAAAAAAATCTCGGTGCTCCGAAAAATCCCCAGAAAATTTCAGAAATTCTAATAGCCTCCAATTGAGCTCCTGGCACATCCTACTGTCGATCTGAAATCATCCAAGCCACAATTCGAATTATTGAAGATTAAACCTATAATATTTTACCGGGTATAACATATATGCATCATTACTATAGACCTCGATAATTAAATCACACGACAAGCAGTGGCTACTAGATCACATAACAAGTGTTAGCTCTTGATCACACAATAGGGAGCTCAATGATGAAGGTCTAATACTCATGGTACCAAGACCACAAAATCACACGATAAACGATAATCGTCAGTTCACACAACAAGCTACATCATTGACATCCAATGCTAGTGGAACCTCAATTGCAAGATTACATAGTAAATAGTTGTTGCCAGATCACATAATAAGTGGTAGTTCTTAATCACACAGCTAGTAGCTAAATCATTGAGGTCCAATGCAAGTGGTATTAATATCATCAAATCACATAGTAAGCGATAGCTACCAGATCACACAATAAGAGAAATATATATATATATATATATCATCACTATATACTTAAATTATTAGATCACATAGAAAGCAATGGCTGCTAAATCATACAGCAAGTGACAACTCTTGATCATAAAGCAGGTAGCTCACTTATCGATGCTTATGCTAATAATATCAATACCACCAAATCATATAGTAAACGATAGTCACTATATAACATAGCAAGTGGTAGCTACTAGATCACATAACAAGTGATATTATGGGATAAGACCATAGGAGAAACATATTTTTTTTTAACATTACTTATTCTTTATATAATATTAGGTTTAAAACTAATTTTTTTTATTTACTTTCTTTCTTTTTGTCTTTCACATATCATATAAGGATTTTAATCTATAGACTTATTATTCTTAGTTATAAATATACATATATATATATATATACATATCATTTAATTTATCATATATAATATTTTTAATATTTACCTTATCATTTTTCATTACAAGCATGTAATAATATATCAAATACATTGTGCAACATTAATTATAAATAAATGTAAATACTTGCATATGTTATGTCATGTAATTCGTATCAAATTATGTAATATACAAAATATAAAAAATGATGATTTATATAAAAAATTTTAATATAATAATCGTATAAAGTATTTACTATTTGTATTATAATTTTATTAAATTTATCTATATAAATCTTTAAGACTACTTTAAAGTAAATTCCTCATTTTTCTTCTTATTTTGATTCAAAGCCATTTAATGTGTATCTCCTCCTTACAAATCCACAAAAGCTTCACAATAATTTAACAAATTCTCTCGTATTTCTTTTCTTCTTTTTTTGTCAAATCATATCTCAAGAGTTTTCTTGTTTTTTCATGATTGTCTTTATTATTAGTCAAATTTCATGTTTCATAACTTTAATCTGTCAAACATCACTTATTCAGTCTAATGCAAAAAAATTTCTAAAATTTTAATGTATCAAGATTTGAAATTCATTATGCAACTCACTTCAAATTGATCGATTTTTCTTTTCTCTCTTTAAGCACTTTCTTTAGATTTTTCTTTTTCTTAGAAACCTAATTTGTAAAAGTCAAAAGATTCAGCATTCCATCAATCTAATAGTCAAGTAGGATCTTGATTAGAACCAAATCATATCTCATATTGTCAAAAGTTAAAGATATCGAAAGCAAAAAAGCACAAACGACGGGTCACGTACTCACGAATCCTCTTCGCTACAACTCCACATTCTTGTTTTCCATCAATATTTGAATGATACTCTCAATCCATGTTGCCAACACAATGAGTTTAAGAGAATAAATGAAAGGTTTACTTACACATACCCAAATACAATTCTAGATCATTCAATAATCATAAACAAAGATTTTAATAATAATGTATGAGATGAGTAAGATAAAATACAATCTTAATATACTTCTGGTTGGGAAGCTTGCCAGTGTTGCCACTGTCGACCAGGTGAATTCGCCACTTCGGCATAGCAGTTCAGGGGCTGATGGAGCACCCATCCCAGATGGGGGTGACCATTAATCGGGACTTCTTGCTGACCGTGTTTCGTGGGGCACAGAGGCCAGCAACTGTTTGCTGGAAAGCTGTTTTTGTTTGGTTGGGGATGTCAGAAGCTAATAACCATATGACTACTATGCGGATCATCATGTGGAACATAAGAGGTGCTAGGAAGAGCTAATCGAGGGCCTACTTGCAGCGTCTGGTTCGGGAGTACAATGTTAAGGTTGTTGTGCTACTGGAGATCAAGATGCAATCTTTTTCCCGGCGCGATGCTAACTGGATCCTTGGGAAGGATTGGAATTTTGGGTTTCATCCATCTTTGGGTATGTCGGCTGGAATTATTGTGCTGTGGAAGGAAGAGATCAAGTTAGCTCTCACGGCGGTCTCGGCCTTTATGGTGGCCTGTTCGATTACTCCTCGGCAGGATTGCACCCTCAATTACTGCTTTGTTTATGGTCCAAGGGTGTCTCAGGGTCGTCGCGCGATCTGGGACGCTATCCGCACAACATACTGTGACAATTCCCCTCTCTTGGTGGCTGGTGACTTCAACTTGATTATGGGCCAGGAGGAGAAGCGGGGAGGTCGGCCTTTCTTCTATGGCAGTGAGCAGCAGTGCTTCGTTGATTTTATGCAGGACCTTCAGCTTACTGATATGGGGTTTTCGGGCAACCAATTTACCTGGTGCAATGGGAAGAAGGGGGGAGCGCGCATTCTGGAGCGACTTGATCGCACCCTGCTCAATTCTGCCGGCCTGATTGCTTTTCCCAACTGTTTGGTACATCATCTGGGTCGCCTTGGCTCGGACCACTGCCCGCTGTTAATCAATCTGGGTGGCGACAGGATCCGGCCGAAATCCAGTAGGCTCCTATTCGAGAGCATTTGGCTCCACTATCCCCAGTCCTACCGTGTGGTGCAGCAGGCTTGGAGCAGACGTGCGTTGGGGGACCCTAGGGAGATGGTTTCGATGAAATTCAAGCGGTCACTTATGGCGTTGCGTAGTTGGAGCCGCAGAGAACTGGGGTGTTTGATTAACCGAAACCAAGTACTTTTACGTGACATTGAGGAGCTGCAGGTAAGAGAATCGAGGGTGGGACTCACTGTGGAGGACCATGGGTGTCTTGCAGATTTGATCATTGCCTTTCACAGGGGTTGTGCCCATGAGGAGCAGTGGTGGTGGCAGCGTGCCAAGGTCCACTGGGCACAGGTCGGGGACACCAACACGTGCTTCTTCCACAACATGGCTTCGTCTCGGGCACGCATGAACCGCATTTCCATGATCCAGGGTGTTGATGACCGGGTGGTGGATTCCCCGGACGGTATCGGACAGGTCTTAACTGAGTATTTTGAGAGTAAGTGGCGGGGCGGCAGTTCCAGGGTAATGCCGCAAGTCATCTCCCCCCCGGTGGTTGTTAATGCTGATGTGGCTTCCAGGCTGGGAGCTAGGGTCACCGAGGAAGAGATCATCGAGGCTTTGCGGGGCATCAAAAGGAATAGGGCGCCGGGATGTGACGGGATCTCGGCTGAATTCTTGCATGGCTACTGGACCATTGCGCGCCATGATGTCATTAATGCTGTGCTGGCTTTTTTCGAGGACTGCAGTCTCCCGAATGAGTGGAAGGACACCCTTATCATCCTGATTCCAAAGAAGCAGGGCGCGAGCAAGCCGGAGCATTATAGACCTATTAGTCTCTGCAATACTGTGTACAAGGTGGTAGCACGGGCCCTTGTTGGGAGACTGAAGCCCGTTCTGTCGGACCTTATTTCGCGGGAGCAGGCGGCATTCATTCCCGGCCGTAGTATTTCTGATAATATTAACATCGCACAGGAGATGGTTGCTAGGATGCGGACGTGCAAGGGTGCTGCTGGTCTTATGGCAGTGAAGCTCGATATGGAACAGGCCTATGACCGTGTCTGTTGGGACTTTCTTCAGGAGATGCTGATGGCTATGGGTTTCCCTCCCATCTGGCGGGACTGGATTGCTGCTTGCATCAGAAGCCCTAGATTCAGTGTCCTCTTCAATGGTATTCGCCTCCCGTGGGTGGAGGCTCAGAGGGGTCTTCGGCAGGGCTGCCCGCTTTCCCCGTACCTTTATGTCATGGCTTCCGAATATCTCTCTCGCTTGGTTAGGAATCATGAATCCCGGCAGCTTTTGGGGTTCCGGCCGGGGAGGCACGCGCCTTGTATCTCGCACCTCCTCTTCGCCGACGATGTCATCCTTTTTGCTCCTGCCTCCCGCATTGCTGCTCGTCTTATCAGGAGGATCATTCGTGAGTTCGGGAAGGCTGCTGGTCTGCAGGTAAATCTTGCGAAATCCAGGGTCTTCTTTAGCACTAACCTTTGCAGGAAGAAGTCCAGGTTAATCCTCAGGAAGCTCAGCATGGAGGAGGGAAGCTCTTTTACATATTTGGGGATCCCCATCACGGCCAAGCGCTTGTCCAAGACTGACCTCAGCTTCTTGCTTCAGCGGTTGGATGCTATGCTGCTCAACTGGAGAGTCAGGCCTCTTTCACTGGCGGGTAGGGCTATTCTGGCTTCGTCGGTCCTTAGTGCCATCCCCTGCCACGTGCTTAGGCATTGTGTTGTGCCGGCGGGGATTATTGAGGCAATGGAGATGCGTATTAGAAGATTTCTGTGGGGAGGGGCTAACAGTGCGAGGGCCATTCATTATGCGGCTTGGGAGTGCATCACGCTGCCTAAACCTGCGGGGGGCCTGGGCCTCCGGGACCTCCGCATTTGGCACCGTGTTCTCCACATGGAGGGATGTCGTCGTATTCTTAATCGGGAGCCTAGTCTATGGGTGGATTTGATGCGGAGAAGATATGATTTGGAGGATCCACGGATGAAGGCCCCCCGCAACGCGTCCCCGGTCTGCAAAATGGTGCTTGGGGCTATGCCGGAGGCCATTTCCCTCTTTGTTTGGCGCATTGGGGATGGGCGGACGACGAGATTTTTGGAAGATAATTGGCTGGGGGTCCTTCCGCTGAGTTGTTGGCCCACTTTCATCAACGTGCACACCCTCTGGCCTGTCAGCGTCGCCGAATGTCTCCTGCCCGACGGGAATTGGAATTGGGATCTTATCAGCGCTTGGGCAGATGGGGAGCTTCAGGACCGCATCTCGCATCTTCCGAGAGCCTTGAGGTCCTCACAGGATGTATTGCTTCTCTCCCTCACGGAGAAGCCCCGGGCGGACAGCGGCAAGATTTACTCGAGCATCGTCTGCAATGCTCGAAAGGGAGGAAATGGCAGCAGGCCCTTGGAGGAATTTCGTGGCATCTGGAAGCTTAGGGTCACTCCCAGGGTCCGCGTATTTATGTGGAGGCTCGCCGGTGATCACCTTCCGTCGGCGGTGTGGCTGACCAGTCGCAGGCTTTGCAATTCTCCCACCTGCCAGCAGGGCTGCGAGGAAGACGAGTCCTTGCAGCACGTCTTCTGGCGCTGCTCGAAAGCCCAAGAAATTTGGGCTGACTGCACTGTTCGGGCAGCGTTGACCTGCTTGGACCAGCATCCCAGGTTTGACCAGTCTACCGGCACCGATTTACTGTTCATTGACCGGGTCCTCCGGTTCGTTAGATCTCCTGCTGCTCGCCAGGGTGCCAGGCAATTGGGTGCGGCCACCATTGCGACTACGTTGTACTATATTTGGTCGAGGAGGAATGCAGCAAGACACAACACCCCGATGCCTCTCCCGGGTTCTACTATTCGGACCATTTTACTTGAGGTTCACTCGTCTCTCAACCGACATCTCTCTCTCTCCTCCCTGTCCTGCGGGAACCCTGGCAAGTCCACGGACTTGCTTGTTACGCATAATTGGATTCCCCCCCCCCTACAGGTTGGATCAGAGTGAATTGCGATGCGGCGGTTGGTGATTTGGTGGCCGGGTTGGGGGTGGTTGTGAGGGATTGCTTGGGTAGACCTCTCCTGGTGGCTGGTAGATGGATGTTGTCTCAGGCTGTAGACATGATGGAGACCCAGGCTTTGCTTATGGCACTTGACATGATCAGGGACCTTCTTCCCCTGTACCAGGCTGTGGAACTCCAATCTGACTCTATGATGGCCATTCAGGAGGTACGCAAATTGATGTCTTTAACCCCGGGATCGGGTGTCTTTGCTGCTACTATCCAGTACGCTTCGGGTCTTGAGGCCGTTCGCTTCTTACACATTCTCAGAGACGGGAACAAGCCTGCTGATTGGGCTGCTCGGGCTGCGTGCTCTAATGATTTCGTCTGGGGCCTTGAGGATCCCATTCCTAAGCCCCTGCTTGACCTCATGTTATCTGATTTCACTTTCAATCCCCCTTGAGGGTCTTTTTGTAATTTGGCATTTGCCTTGATATAATAGATATTATATCCTCTTCAAAAAAAAATCTTAATATACTTCTGAAACATAAAAGAGAGGTTTGACATTACAAACAAGAGTAATGATATAAGTGAAGGCCTCTAAGAGGTTTAATCACATCTTAAAGAGTAAACTCTTAAGATATGAAAATTAAACCAAACACATTGAATAAAGGTCTTCCCATTTCATTCCATTCCAATGACTTTGTGCCTTGCTCCCTACTTCCAATTACAATTGTATTTACTATATGATCACGCATGCCCACAACACTTGATCAATCTTTCTTTTCTCTCTCTTTAAGCACTTTCTTTAGATTTTTCGTTTTCTAAGAAACTGAATTTGTAAAAGTCAAAAGATTCAGCATTCCATCAACCTAATAGTCAAGTAGGATCTTGATTAGAACCAAATCATATCTCATATTGTCAAAAGTTAAAGATATCGAAAGCAAAAAAGCACAAATGACAGGTCACGTACTCATGAATCCTCTTCGCTACAACTCTACATTCTTGTTTTTCATCAATATTTGAATGATACTCTCAACCTATGTTGCCAGCACAATGAGTTTAAGAGAATAAATGAAATGTTTACTTACACATACCCAAATACAATTCTAGATCATTCAATAATCATAAACAAAGATTTTAATAATAATGTATGAGATGAGTAAGATAAAATACAATCCTATTATACTTCTGAAACATAAAAGAGAGATTTGACATTACAAACAAGAGTAATGATATAAGTGAAGGCCTCTAAGAGGTTTAATCACATCTTAAAGAGTAAAGTTATTGGACTCTTAAGATTTGAAAATTAAACCAAACATATTGAACAAAGGTCTTCCCATTTCATTCCATTCCAATGACTTTGTGCCTTGCTCCCTACTTCCAATTACAATTGTATTTACTATATGATCACGCATGCCCACAACACTTGATCATTAGTCAACCAAGTTAATATTTGTGGTGGCGGGCCTGTTGCAAAGGAAGAGAGGACTCAGAGAAGGAAGGCTTCCAAGGAGTTCTCGGCGGCTTCCGACGAGCTTGCGTCGTGGCCCAAAAAAAAAAAAAAAGATGGAATAGAGGTTTTAGCAACTGCCTGCTATAACAAGAAGAGGAATCAAAGAGAAGAGGAAACCCTTGCTGGATCGATCAGGGAAGCTCTCGTCAAGTAGTTGGTAGGAGTCCTTTCGTATGAAGAGCTTCTTTGGTTTCTGGGGCATTTCAGACGAGTTAATGGAAGTACGAATTAGCTTCGCTTCGAGTTTTTGTTATGGTTATTCAAGTTGAAATGCAGTTAGTTTCTTGGAGGCCTTTCTGCTTTGAAAATAAAAAAAAAAATGGCCTGGTTCTTGAATTGTTTCCGTGATGCATCGAAAGGAGCAATCAGTGCTTAGAGGAATTGGAAAGGCAAGTTGTTGGATTCCAAGAATCGATCTATCAGTTGTAAGGAAACACTGAAAGAGTTGAAAATAGTTTGAGGGCCGCTGGTAAAGCAACTAGTGAGGCTTTGGTGAAATAACCAGTTGAACATAGATGCGATTCTTCAATATAAAGTGATTGAAGAGCTTCTAGTGAAGGATGCCTGTAAGCTAGTAATTGAATTCGTAACAAATGAGGGTGAATGGAAAGACATTTAGAGCTATCTGACCAATCACATTTACTCATGCTGAAGTGCCACTTAGAAAACTATGAGTTAGCATAGATCTTGCAACATAAATTGGTATGTGGCATAAAGTTGATGTCTAGTATTGAGAAGAGAGATGAAATGAAGAAAAAAAATAGAATTAGAGATATTTTTGTCTTGGCTATGAAATCACAACAATAAAAGGAATGACAATAAAGGAATTTTTAATTATTTATATAATTTAATTAAGATCATCAATAATCCTGAGATAGGATTTGACAAGAAATGTGAGGAGATTTTTAAGAAAAAATTTTCAATTATGGTTGACTAGGGATCACCACACGAACAGAGACATTGGTATAAGGTATCATGTTTTTCGTTACGTTTTATGTGCGATAAATGACATCTAGTTTTAAAGTTGAAATACAAGAAAAATGTTCAATTGAGGCTAGATGTTAGCTTAAGAATTGTTATAAGTTGACTTAATTGCTTTATACTAGCTTGACTTGATAAAACTATTTGTGGGGACATTTTTCTAACTACATAATCTGTTATGTATTGTGTATCTTAGTAATTTGTAAGTTATTAAATCAATTAATAAGTGAATAAGAATCCAATATGCTATTTTTTTTTTGTGTACGGAGTGAAGAAAAAGAGTAGTCTCCACATATTAACGTAGATAAACTTGTTAGATTATTTTTGTGTTTAATGAGTTAAGTCTTAGATGTTTAATATTTTATTCTAATTAGTTTATTTAATATAAAGTATGCTTAATTGTGAAAAATAAGTTATACACTTTTAAATATGATAAATTAATGATTATCAAAGCATCTTATAATGTTCAATAAATTTTAAGGATTGAAGATATACACATCAACTTTCAATAGGTTTTTTTATTATAAAAGAGAATATTAACTTGTTGATTATCAATCATATGACACGTTTCTTAATTTATATTACTTTAAAATCCTACTTAAACATCTTAATTTATTCAATATCTTGATTTAAAAACCATATAAGATTTTATTTTTTAATCACTTAATCTTTTTCTTAGTTAAATCTTACTTATACATTTTTGTTAAATTTCATGTTAAGTAAATTGCTAAGGTTTGGTTAAATTAGAAAAAAATATTTCTATTAAATTTTCATAATTAAAAAGAAAAAAAATTTCTAAGCTTAAACTAAATACAAAGCACTCGATCAAACCAAGCTCAAGTAGTTCTAAGAAGCCTCAGGTTAAGAGACTAACTGGAACCAAGTCAGATCAAGGTCAATCTTAGTCATGGTGAAATCCCAAACTTGGTTGGGGTAATCTAGAGGAAGGATTTTTCTTCTTCTTCTTGTACACATATGAGTGCCCCAGGTGATGAAATCTCAAGCGTACAAGAAAGGAGTTAGCCCCATGTATCAATTCACATTACAAGTGCACGAAAGATAATATAAAGAGCAAAAACATTTAACTTCCTACAATGTGGGACTAAATTCCTCCACAGGCTCAATGCTTGAAGCATATGTGAATCCTCACCATCCAATAGTGATCGAACATATAAGAGCTCACTCGCCATTAAGCTTTGCTTCAAGTCTTGGATTAGAAATCTAAAATCACATCTAATTTTATTGAATGATTGTCATTTCTTCCACCTTATTAAATAAACCATCCTTGAATCAAGTAGTTAGAGTTATCCAATTTGAATCTTATGGCTACAATCATTTCCATATTTACCATTAATGATTCAAATGATCTTGATCTTATCTGACATGATTAATGGCTTAGAATTAATCCTTCTTGATCCAACCATCAATAACTCATCTACTTTTATAAATTTTTATTTGACTTAACAAATGAAAATTCTTATATGGTATGATAAAGACAAATAAAAGAAAGAGAATGAAAGAATTTAGGCTTTAAGCATAATATCTTGTGAAGTATAAATAATATTAAAATGTCTGTTTCCCTTATAATCTTATCCCATTATACCACTTGTTGTATGATTTAGTGGTTACTGAATACTATGTGATTTGATAATATTAGTAACATTATCATCAAATCTCATTGATTGAGCTTTCTATTATGCAATTAGAAGATATTATTTGTTGTGTGATCTGGTAGTCACCATTTGTTATGTGATCTGATAGTTGAAGTCTATATAGATAATATATATACATACTATTTGTTGTGTAATCTAATCATAAATATGATGAGATGTGAGCAGATACGAGATAAAGATCTCAAAGATAGAGCTATTGAGGGAAACTAGAACTCTTATTATTTGGAAAGAGGTTTTAAATGAAAATGACTAAGGTTAAATAAATTCATTAAATATGGATATGTATAAGTAATTATAGAAGTTGTTTATATAAAGGGGATGTGAAAATGACTATATTTTAAATATAAAAAAGTTATAACATGACTTATCTTATATTAAAAAATATTTATTATATTCTTATAGAGTTGCAAAGACATGATCTCCCTCTCTTAATGTCATTTATTTGTACACAATGCTTGAGATTAGGTGTATTTTGTTACATATTTATTTTTTTATATGTTTATTTATATAATTAGTTTATTTGTTGAGTTTTTATGCTCACTCTTCTACTTACATTGATAAGAATAATATAGGTATATTTTAAGTAGAGATACTTAGAGATATACGAGTATATATTGTAGAGTAAAGGTATATTATTTTGTAGATAATTGATAGTGATGTGAATTTTGATGGAACTCCTTTTGATTTAAAGAAATATGTGATGTCTATTTTGACTATTAATTTCATAATTTTTGTAACTCCTTTTTATGCTTAGAAAATTTTATTAACCCTATCTTTATAAGGCTATATTCTAATTAAATTTCATAATTTTTTGTGTATATTTACCATTTTTTATTAATTTTTTGTGACAACTCTAAGATTATAAATTAACTGATTATTTAATTATTTCAATCCTTGATCTTTCGTTTTATTATTTACATTACTTTGATTTTTACTGACTTAACATTTTATGACTTAAGATAATTTTAAACTTTCTTTTACAATTCATGTTTCACCTTTGAGGTGTCATATCTTGTTATAGCAGTATATGACGTTTTATGAGAATTTGAGTAAATTTCTATATCTCAAAAAATTTAAATGAGTTTATCATTATAAAATAATATTTTATTATATTTGAGATACTTCAAATTTTTCTTTCTTATAAGAACTCAAATTAATAGTTATCATAAAATAAATTTAGTTATTTAAAAAAAATACATAACCATAATACTAAAAAAATGTAGAAAATATTAAATAATTTACTAATTTAAAGTATATCAAGTTGGTAGCTATAGGTTTGATTATGGGACCTTTATGTGGCATCATGGTTCTTCACAAAACTCTTTTTTTTCCCTCACTTTAATGACATGATAAATTTCTTGTAAGTATAAAATCTTCTCTCTTGTGATCTCCTAATAGCTCAGTAAATCTTTATTAAGAAGACCTTGACTCTGATGATTTTAAATAATAGTTTCTCCTCTTTTTTCTTCTTTTTTTGTTTTTTGTTCCATTCTTCTCTTCTTCTTTTTTCCTCCTCATTTTCTTCTTCCTCATGTCCTTGTTCTTCTTTTGTCTTTTGCTTCTCATTTCTTAATTTTCTCTCCTCCTCCACTCACTTCCTCCGTTCTATTATCTCATTCTCACCTCACCTTCACATGACTTGAATAGTTTATTGAAAGCGACAAATAGTGTCCTTGCCACCAAAATATCCTCTCCATTTCTTAATTATTCACAAATGTCCTTGAATTTTATTTTTGATGACCACATGTCATTGAATGAAATGAAAGCAATATCATTTAATTTGTCTCAATAATAGTATTTTATTGCACCTAAAACTTTTAGGAATGAATAACTTTCATCCTTCAACTTTTTATTGATTTATATTATTTTAAAATTACATTTTATTTAGCTATTACTAACTCTAAATTTAACTAAATTGTAGCTATTAAATGTAGCTCATGAAAGTCTTTCAAAACTATTGTTAAGTTGTCCCAATTTTATTTTCAAAATAATGACATGATGTTTCATCTATTATTTTTTATAAAACAAAATTTGTGCTTATTTAAGAGGCCTTGAATGACTAAATAACATTTGAGTTAATAGCAACATTGGATTAGATATATCTAAATAAACACTTTCCAAAGCCACTTAAATTTTTAGGATTTGAATATCCTTTGTTCTTGAGGCAACCTTAGCACTATTGTATTTTTAGTTAAATAAATATATTATTTAATTGAATTATTCTTTTAATATCATTTGGTTTCTCAGCCTCCCAATAAAGTCTATTTGCAACAATTTTTTTTTGTATTCTTCTTTATGAATGCATTCTAACCCCTATACCTTTAAACTTTGCCATTCTTGTTTTTGCACAAAAGTTCATTAGTTGTGATTTTTATTTATATAAAATAAATATGAAACTTTTTTTTCATAAAAAATCATTTATAAGTTAAGCTTAATTTGATTGTATCTCAAAAATAATAAAATAATCAATTTATATGTTAAACAAGAATAATTTGGCTAAAGTAAATATTAGTGTGCTAAAACTTTGCCGCTACTATAAAATCTAAGGCATCGCATTGCTAAAAGTACTCATTGCGCCTATCCTACATCCCATCAAATTAATATTTAATCTTCAACTTATTTTGTGATTTTCTATCTAGAAAACATCTTTGTTGGTTCATAGTTTGTAATAAAAATCTTATTTCTGTTATATTATAATCATTTTTATATTATAATTTTTGCAAAGTTGGACATTGTTATTTTCTTATTACACTTCCTTCGTGTATTAATCCAAATTAGTTGGACTTCATTACACTTTATAAACGTCATTTTTTTGGAACCTTCATAATATTTGATTTACATCCATATTGATTTGACTTGAAGATTGTTAATTACTTGTTATATAAAAACTTTTATCAATATGACTATTTAATCTTGTGTTGTACATATCATATAACAAATCGAGCTTGTCAAAGCTCAATTGCATCATTATATTTATGAGACCATTATTATGGAGGCAAGATAAAGCTTTATTTTAAAGTTTGAATTTTATTTTAATTTTTTTATTCAATTTTCTTACTGTTAAGATGGTTTAAGTTCAATACTTAACCATGTTGATATCTGTCTTAAATTGCCATTAACTTTAACTCTTTTAATTAAGATTCTCATATTTTCTTTTAATTTCAACTGCTAGAAATGAGTTTGGCTTTATAAATGAATATTGAATATCATCTACTTCGCAAAAGCATTTAAGGTTTAAGGGATTTATTGCTAATTAAATTAATAATATCAGTATATTCATTATATTCACTGTTTGTATGATTAATAATATATTCATGATGTGAATAATGACTATTAAGATTTTTTATTAACATTATTTTTGTAAAATCATTAGAGCTTTAAAACTTTGAGCATAATCATGCCCTAAACCTTGTGTTGTAGTTCTAAATAGATACATTATTAAGGTGAAGCATGTATTATTCTTCTTGCATATGATATGTATTATGCATCAATTTATTGTGATGTGGTGAATACATGAACTATTGATATTATAACAATTTTAAGATTTTGGAATTACTCCCTTATATCTAATGACTAATGCTTAAACCAAAAATTATTCTCACTAAAAAGCTTGAATATTTATGATTCACATTCAAAGCTTCTATCCTACCTTTACACATTAGCTTACTTCTTTACCTTCTCTTATACCAATATTAGAGATCCTTATCAATAGAATAATTTAAGTTCCTACCCACACTTATTCTTTTATTATGGTATTGTATTATGCGATGCTTTTGTAGATGAGGTTGATTGCAATGTTTAAAAAGCTCAAAGAGAACATTCTAAATCTAATCAAATAAAATAAGTTATTATAAATATATTATTAAAAAAATGACACAAAGAAGTCATAAGTTAATAAATATGAAAAGTTTAAATGTATCTTGCTCATAAGAACTTGATATCGAGTTTAAGGATTTGTTCTAACCTAATTGGTTGTTGGGGATTTTGCCTATGCTTCTTGTTTGAGTTCATAGGCTTATCTAACCTAATCTTGGTAGTTTAGTATTGCCCTTATATGATTTTGCTTTGGATTTGTAGTTTTTTCTTAACCAAGTCACCATTTATGAATTCTACATGTTGATGCTTAGTTTAGGTTTATGGGTTTCACCCAATTTGGAACTAGTTAAAGATTTCACCCATTTAAATTTAGTTTGTATTTATGAGTATTTAAGTATTATGCCAATTTAGTAGTTAAGACATATGCTCATAAGAATTTAGTTCTATGATTTCTATTCTAGTTTTATAATTGGTGATTTTTGTCATGAGAATTTGTTTTTTGTATGTAGAGTTACCCCAATCAAGTTGATACCTATCAAAGATTTAACTTTTAAGAATTTTGTTTTGTTTTTATGAATTTGTATTGGCTTAATTGGTGGTTGTAAAAAATTCTATTCATTAAGATATAATTTTGATAAGGTCGATAGAACTTGTTCTAATTTGAATTAATTTCATAATGAATAAATATAATCATCCAATTTCCTTTAGTTTTGATTATAATTTTATAACCAAGATTGCAAAGTTTGGGAGTATATCAATATGTTAATTAGCTTTTGGTAAAAGAAATCCTTACCATTTTAGTATCAAATTTTGGAAAAAAATATCATTGACTAAGTTCAAGCTATTCTTTATTTTAAGTTCGGATTTTGTCCTAAATGTCAATAACATACTATTTCTTGATGGACATTTGGCCAAACCAAATGTTTTATTATATTTAGATACAATTAATGATTAGACAAAATTTTGACAACTTGTTGGTATCCTTCACAAAATATTTTGTTCTAATGTTTTAACTATATAAAAGATAAAGTCAAATACCATATGAAATTTAGATAACTTATCGTGTCCTTCAAACAAGGTAAATTTATTTATGCAAACAATATTGATAGTATTGGATAGCACCATGCCATCCTCATAGAGTTGTAAGTCAAACAAGAAAATGACACATAATTGATCAAACATTAAAAAATATTTTTATTATTTTCTAATCCTTTAGAAATCATAACTTAAAAGACCCAAAAGACATGCTTAGTAGAACTATGCATATTATCTTTCAATTAATTTATACGTAAAAGAAAGTCGTCGGCTAAGGATAAAACTCGTTGAGCGACTAGTCAATGATCGAACCCGGTCTAAGGGTTTTTCCCTTCATAATAAAATTTTGATTTTTTTTTATTTATTATTTGTAGGCTTGCGTGCAGTGGACGTCTTTTTTGTTGTTTTTCTAATATTTTAAATAAGCATGCAAAAACACGTCAGTAAATATTCTATTTTGTTTTTTGATTTCAGGGATGCCGTCGTACCTGATTTATTTGGTATTTCTTGTGATTTTTTCATCAGTAAATAAGATATAAATAAATTATAATATAATTTTAAAATGTAGAGACTTTTTAGGATTTATGCAATTGAGCCATAACTAAACGGCCTATTTATCAATTTTATAATTCAAAATCTTCCCTTAAAAAGCCACAACGAGGTGGCCGTTAAAGATGATTTCAATAAGCCATGGTCAAGTAGTACTTCTCCCTCGACTCATTGACTTCATCTTCTCCACTGGAATAGGCGATTAATGACGACGCAACATAACCAGCCGCCGGCGTCCGCGCCTAATTCGGGGCCTTCGAGCCGGGTTGTGGTGGTCGAGGATCGGTTCTGTGTGCCGTACACGATGGTTCTAACGGTAAATAGCGTCATCTTCAAGGACGATGGCGGTAATATTGTTTTCAAGGTGGACCACGAGCTCCTCCGGAATCTCGTCGTCCTCTTCGATGCAGATGACAACCCAATCGTCTTCATTAAACGGAAGGTTAAACTGGCTTATTTCTTTTCTTCTTTTCTTGTTTCCTTTCCTTCATTACCTCCAGTTTCTTCACTTATTTATTAACTCATGTAGTGTTTCTTCACTGATTTAGGTCTTACAGCCATGTTACAAAAGGAAAAAGCAAAAAATTAAAATTGTTGCTTTTTTTATAAATTTGGATTAATTAATAAATTATTCGAAATATTAAAGATTTAATAAAGCAAGATTGTGGGTTTAGGAAATAAATTGAACATTTAACTTTAGAAAAAAGAGCTTTATATGAATAGAAATAATATCTTGATAAAAAAAATTTGTTAAACAAATTTTGAATGAAAGAATTTTTTGAAATGGAGTTGGAAAGGAATAAAATCAAGACCTAAATCAACACCTTATTCAAAATAGTTTTTAAGGTTCAAGAAAAATCTCATTAATCCAAGGTACAACTTTGAAAATAGTTTGATGCTTTGGATCTCTTCCTCACAAACTCTTACTACATTTGTGGAAAAGATTTTTTTATTCTTCCTAGTATATTAAAAAAATATTTGTTGATGTATAAATTATGCATGCAAACCAACTACTAATCCAAACCAAAAAAAAAAAAGAAAAAAAGAAAAAATATTTTTTTTTCTTGAAAACCCTATAAATGAGAAAAGCCACAAGTATATATCCTAAAATGGAATGCTCTAGAAGTGAAGGAAATTACTTTGGTAAAGGATATTAGATCCCCTTTTCAATGGCCTTAATCATTTAGGATTCTTTCCTTGCACTTCAATGCAAGAATAATAATTGGCTTTCATTGGACATTATGGGGTTTTAATATATTATGATAGGTGTGTAAATATGATAAATCGAGATTTTTCAATTTTGGAAAAAATAAGTCTAAATTTTTATCATCAAAAGAAAGAAATTTTAAAAAAAATAGGAAAGCTTTGGTTGTTAGGATATTAAGATGTGTAAGGAAAATTTTTTGATGGGAGACAAACTCTTTCTTTCAAAAAGGCTTCCTAAAGAGCTACATTAGGTGGATTGCAAATTGGATGCGTGTGGCTAGGAATATGATTAATGATTTCTTAATATAAGATTTTGTGAATGATTTATTTAGATGGTTCACCTTTAGTATGAATTGAATAATATTATTATTCATTCTGATAAAACACTTTAATCGATAAGATGGGCCTTTTGTCAGTATATCCATAATGTTAATAAGAAACAGCATTATTGAATGTCTTTAGAATTTTAAAACAATTGTTAGCTCATGCAAATTATAAATTTTAATTAATCATATACCTTGAAATGATTAAGGAAGAGATGATGTGAAGGAGTTATTAAGGTTTAAGAATTTGGTGAAGGAGAAACCTTAAGAAAACATATATATGTTTAAGCATAACTAGAGGCTAAGGAGGTCTCAAGACACAATCAATAGGTCAAGCATGCTTAATGATTAATTTAGATATGGTGATGATAAAAATTATGTAGGATTAATGTGGCCAAGAATGCTTGAAAGTTAATTGGGTTTCAAGATATAACTAAGAGTAGTATGGATTTAGGCTTTTGGGTCTATGATGAACCTTAACTAAGATTAGTGTGGTCATGCATGCCCCAAAGGTTAGACATTTAGGATAGAATTGAAGAGTTAATAAGACTTAAAAGTTGATTTGGATTTACAAATTCTCAAGTTTATTTATCGAATCATCATGTGTGCTTAAATTGATTTGGATTTGTCTTAAGTGGGACATGACACATTCATACCAAATTATCATGTGTGCTTAACCTCATGTCCTTATCCTAAAGAAAAATTATTCTATAGGCAAGTAAAGCAAATGAAAAAAGAGAGACAATGAGATTTTTAGGAGGTTTGGCCAAACTTATGCTAACATTTAACCCCAATCAACCTAACCAAGCCTCTACTAAACAAAGCAATATGAAATAATATCTAAATGCCTTGAAAGGATTTTTATCAAGCAATATGTGCAGCTTTGATGCAATATTTAGAAGAATAAATTAGAATGAAGCATTGAATACAATTGTAGGATGAAGAAGTTCATTACTAAGCAAAGCCCATAAAAATAAGTTTACATTTTCTTCTAAATGATTTTTAAATTAAGTCATCATCCTATTTTTACTTAATTTGACTTCCATTTATGTTGTTCAAAGGTATATGACCTATTATAGAAGTTCTTCACATTTTCAAAATGACTGAACCCATCATTACAAGTTATGGTGATAATTTATATAAGTACAACCATTGAATCATATCAAGATGATAGATAAGAACTTATTGCCCCTGACAAAGTGATGACTTGTTGATTTTACTTTAGATGTATTGTAGAAGTATGATAAAAAATATTGCATCTTATGATCATTGCTTATAGTACATTGTTATTGATTATTAAAATATTGTACAATACAATCATGAAGATCGTAAAAATTTGATATAGCTATATTATTATGTTTTTCAAATAACAGAATGAATCATACAAATCTAATAACACAATTATATATGTACAATAAATTTTATAGTACTCTTAGGAATTTCTTGTTGGATGCATATTGATATGAAGAGGTCATAACCAACAACTAAAGCATAGACATGAGTACTTTTGCATGCCTGAAGACCTAACTAGTTTAATGTATACTCATCTTACTGGTGCATTCTATAAAATGTGTCTGTGCAATCCAAGTTGCTCTATTAACTTAAATGTTCAGAACGATTATAAGGATGTATAGATCCAAAATATAATTTGCATATGTATGATGTTGGTGAAAGCTTTAGCAACCCAAACACAAGGATTTTTTGTGAAGGGCCAATCCCATGTAATATAAGATTCTCACTTCTTAGTTTTAGTTAACACAACTATTATATTTGTAGGAAAAAATAGTTATATCTCTATGACATATAAACTTTTGTAACTATTATGTGAAGGGAAGTTGATTATATATGTACAAAACCTACTTCGTATCATATGATGCTTAAAAATGTAGAACTCATAAAATAGACCTTAGTTTCATACATAGTCGATATGAAGATTAATATGGTACGACCAGGCCAACTTAGAATAAACAAGATATCATATCGATATGATTAGGACATTATAATTGTATGATATGCAATTTAACTATACTTGTCTTGCGATAAAAATTATAAACAAATAGACATACAAGTACGATGGAGGACATCATTTTGTATGATATATGTGCTTATTGAAATTAAAGTTGTGTTAGTCATAATTTTAAAGTGTATCGATTTGACAATCAATGTAAGATTAATTTAACCATTTAAATCTTATGATTTCTTATTTATTAATGAAATTTCACCATTTTTTTATCATTTGAATCATATGTAAATGTATAAACATATAAACCATGTATGAGTAGGTTAAATGTAACATATGAATATCAAGTGATAGGTTTAATAATTTTAACCTAAATAATGTTTTGAAGGTGAGCTCTAAATTAGAATCATGCCTCCAAGAGCTTGGATCAAAGATTATAAAATTTGCAAGTTGAGTTGAGCTTGAGCAGAGCTATCAATATGATATGACTATTCTTCAATTGTGAATTATTTATTAAATTAATTGATTAAGCTCTCTATTAAACTAACTCAGTTGTTCTTAAGATGCATGATCTAAAATCTCTCAAAAAAATATTAATACAAATAATACAATAATTTTATTATCATCAAACAATGGTATAATAATCATGGATTTAATAATTTTTTTGATGATGACAAAATCATTAAGAAAAGATTGAAATGAAAAGAATATTAAATAATTAAACACACAAATGTTTCCTTTATATTGATACTAACCCTCAATTTATATAATTTAAACAATTGAATTAAACATTAGATCCAATGAATGCTTTTTATCTCACATTTTCTAATTACTATTTTTCATCTCAAATGTTTTCCTCTCCCAACTTTTCTCATGCATCAAACTATAAAGCAAAAATAAAACCAAGTAAACATGTGGTGCAAATCATTTGACCACAATTCAGAATTTAGTTAATAAAAACCAAGGGTTCACAAAAATGATGCATTTGCACAAGAAATTGAAATACATCATTCAACTTAACGTAAGTTGAAATGGGTGTAGCATTAATAAACCAATACAAAATCGACATTGCAATATTCTCTGCATTAAAACATGTCTAAAACATATCATTGTAAGTTGAACTAAAGAAATAATAATACACAATAATAGTAATTAATTCTAACCAACTCCTCCTGATTGTTTGAATTCAAATGCATCAGCTCTTCCCCTCTTTTTTAATCATTCAAAGAGGTTAAGAACACATAAAGCCATCCTAAGCCTTGTAAAAATATTTGGGAGTAAGGGATTAGTGAAAATATTAGCTAACTAGTCATTAGAGGGAACAAAGGCTAAATTAATGTCTTGCTTTTCCATATGCTCACTAATAAAATAATACTCGATATCAATATAGTTAATGTGGGGCATGTTCATGATGAAGATATTGAATACTATAGCAAAAGTATAGTGAAATATTATGCATTAAAACTTAAACTAGATGTAAAGAATATGTTATGACCTCACCTAATCATATACTTAATCATTAATATAATTAGAGGATAAATGTAGATAAAAATCAAATTATGACTCAAATCCTAGGTGATGATTTGACATTGATATAATTATTTTTTCAAATTATGTAAAACTATAAAAATAAAAGTAAATGTCCACAAAAAATTGATATAAAAATAACTTCAGTACTAAAATTATCATATCATCAACAACAAACAAAAATTCTCCCCATTCACACATCTCAATGATGAAGTTCTCTGTTAATATTATAATCGTTAGCTCTTTTTATAGTAGATAATATATAAACTATGATGTAACACTACGTGAGACAATAATCTCGATAGATAAATCAAATATGATAATTAAACAAAAAACTATATCATAAAAAATTTATCAATATAAGTTGGATGATAAATCATATCAAAAGACACACTATAAGTCATACACATAACATAAAAAATCATATGTAATATAAAATTATTAATTTTCTTTTTAGTTTTTAATAGTTTATGTTATTATTAGACAAAATTTCTTTTGAATCAACATTCTCTCTATATCTACATCATAATCATATCTATTAATACTTTTTTTGTCAAAATTCATCCATAATAAAGCTAAATAAAATACTAAAAATGTATAATTGAAAGAACAATATCCTATGGTACATCATTAGGTATAGCACCCAGGTAGGTATGGTCCAAAGATCAATACCCTATGGTTTATCACTGGGTCTGATATTATCACACATATAATGAGATCATGCTACACATGTACACTAGGCAGATATCCATTATGAAGATCAATACCTTACGATTCATTACTAAGCCTAATATGGAATATAACATCTCCAAAAATCCATGATTCGGTTTCCATTTTTTATGTGTCCTAATGATGCCATCATTCCACACAAAATATCATTTTTAAAGACAATATTCATTTCATTTTATTTTAATTATCCTTTATATTTTCATGTAATAAAAAAATCATGTATTAGATAAAATAAACATATAATAAGTGAATTATTAAATAATATATGTAAAAATAATCATAATAATAAAATATATTCAACAAAAAATATTGAAATAATATTGTTATACTACATCATAGGTTATCAAATTTATCTTCTTGAATATGAGAATTAACTTTCTTTCCTAACTTTCATCTTTCTTGATTTTCTATAATATATATGTAAATGTCAACAAATATCCTCTATGTTATGTTTAATAAGTAATTAAAATCATATTAATTTTTTTAGATCTTAAGTTGTTGTCTAAAACTATCATTGTATAATTCCTTAACTATATTATATGATCCTCTAAAAATAACTAATCTATAATATATCTTACCTCTACGATACTAATTAATGTATCATATGATAACTTTATTCCCTGTCACTCAACCTATTTGTTTAGTTCAAGCCTTAAGTCCTATAAGATTATATGGTACAATTCATCATATTATACTATATATTCCTCATGTAAATAATAGAAATGATCTTGTTGTCCCATAAGATCCCCTTTAATATGATTGTTTTAACCCTCACATAGTTTTGACTTAGCTTTATGACCCAAACTCTGATGTGTAACATTGTACTACTATTATCCTCCTAGTGCTTGTCACCTTCTTTCTATGGTGAATCTGACATTCCTAAACTTATTTCATCAATGGAACCAACTATCTGGGTTCTATAAGAAAGAGTGGTGAGAACAATGCTTTTGCAAATCTTGCACACAATGAGCTACTTTAGGTATCCTAATATATTTTATTTTCTTTTAAATTTATCAATCTTCTAATAAGGCATTCAATAGAAATATGGATAGATATGCAAATGAGAGAGATCTTGGGTTTATAAGTTATAGTGTGCAAGAACAATACTTTTGTAAATCTTACACACAAGGAGCTACTTTAGAAATCCTAATATATTTATTTTCCTTTAAATTTATCAATCTTTTAATAGGGCATTAAATAGAAATATTAATAGATATGCAAATAAGAGAGATTGTTAATAGTCTTACATCCACTACTTAAATTCACATGTGGATAAGCTTGAGCATAAGAAAAAACAAGTGAAGGGATATTTACAAATTTTGCCTTCAATTCATTTAGTTCCTTTAGTAAAAATTAAAATGAATTAATATTTTTTACTTTGGTATTTTCTTAATTGAATATTCTCATAATTCAAAGCATCAATATGAGAGTTATTTAAAGATAATAATTTTTTTAAACTTAGTGAGTTTACTTTGTAACTTATTTAGAGAAGAGATATGTGATTTTGCATCCTCTTTAAGTGATTTATTCCTTGCTTTTAAATCATTACATTGCTTTTGTAACTCATCGTGTTTTTCTTACTTATTGCATTTCACTTTTAAAATTGGCATAAATGTTCATCAATTTCTTATGTTCACTCACTAATTAATTAAAGTAATTAGATAGATTTTCATCACAAATAGCAAGTGAATCATTAGTGCTAGAAGTAAATTACACATCGTTGTTTGAAAGACTTACTCTAGAAGTACTTAAATTCATAATTTTTTCTTTACTTACTCCTTTTTCTATTTCTTCTTCTACTTCTTATTATTTTTAGCATAAATTTAAGATTATCTATCACAAAACAACTTGTTTGATTCATGCATTGCCTTATAACAAGTAGATAAGTCACAAATGTTTACATAATGTCTTGAAACAAAGCATAATATAAATAATACATTACTCTGGCATTCAACTATCTTAGCATTCTAGATATTTCCTTTGAACCATTAGAGATGATGTACAGTTGTTCAAATAAGAACCATAAGTCATGATCTGTGTTAGAATAAAAGTTGTGAAGTTAGTTTTCTATGTAAAAGAATACTTCTCTACAAACAAAGGAGAACAATCCATAGTGATAACACAATTGTAAATAATTCATCACATATCAATGAAGAATACATTAGGATATTCTCTCAAGAATTGCTTTCCTTAATACAACACACTCTGATACCACTTCTTGAAATTATGAGAAATTATGTCTACAAGAGGGAGATGACTTATGTAATCTTCAAACATAATTTAAGTCAATAACTTAATTAATTACACACTTGAAATCTTTTCTTTATCTTAATTACTCTTATAATAATTTTTAGAAAATGTGCTTTAACTTTCAACTTTTGTTTCTGTAATAATTATTATAAAGTAATGAGATAAGCAAAGTAGAGCAAGCAATACAAATGAAAAAAGAAAGCATACAAGATTTTTAGATGGTTAGACTAAACCCATGCCTATATCTATCCTTAATAAATCTGACTAGACTTCCACTAAAATCCACTCTCTTTTAAGAAAACTAGTAGAAGAACAATACACAAAAGAGTACAAAGTTGTTATATGAAATAATACAATACTTGAACAATTCAAATATATATAAGAACTTATGTCATTCACTTAAGAAAATAATATAATATAATATCTAAATATTATAAAAGAAAAAAATCAAAACAAATCAATAGATGCAATTTCAAGATGAAGAATTTCTTCCTTGCTAAGCAAAGCCTACAACTATAAGTCTATATTTTCTTCTAAATTATTTATAAATTAGATCATCATCATCTTCTTCATCTTATTCTTACTTCATTAGAATTTTATTTATACTATTCAAAGATATATGACTAATGAAAGAAGTTCTGATTACTAAAATTATATTCCTAAAATGATTGAATTAGCAGATACAGGTTTTGACTACAATTTATACAACTACAGCCACTGAATAGTACGAAGTTGATAGATAAAGAGAACTAATCACCCATGATAAAGCTTCTGATGACGTGTTGATTTTACTTAAAATGCATGTATGATAAAGAATATCACACTCTATGACTATGTAATATAGTACATTGTTACAATTATTAAACATGCAATATGATACTATTATATTATTATGTTTTTCAAATATATTAATGGATTATATACGTTTGATAACAAAATTGTGTATTTATGATAATTTTTGTAATACTCTTCAGAATTTCTTATCTAATGCATATCATATTGATGCAAAAAGGTGATCATAACTAATAACCAATGGATAGATATGAGTATTTTATGCAAATACACTATCATTACATCATATATGTCCAAAGACTAAGTTGTTATATTATAAATTCATCATATAATGTGTTTTGTAAAACATATATGTATGATCAAAGTTGCTCTATTGACTTAAGTGTTCAAGACAATGCTAAAGATGTACAAATATGATATAAGATTCGTATGTATGCGATGTAGGCAAAAGTTTTAGTAAAACAAACACAAGGATTTTTATGCAAGGATGGTTCATGTACGATTAGATTCTTACTTCTTAGTTTTAGATTACACAACTATCATATCTATATGATGAAACTATTATACATACATGACATATAAGCTTTTGTAATTATTTTGTCATGGGAAGTTGATTACATAAGTATGAAAAATTACTTTGTACTATACAACATCTAAAAATGCAAATCTCATATGATAAATCTTGGTTTTGTACACAACTGATATAAAGATTAATATGGTATGATCAATTCAGCTTAGAACAAACAAGGTGTCATACTAGTATGATAGGGACATTATAATTTTACAACATATAATTTTAACTATATGTGACTTGTGATGCAGAGTATGAATAAAGAGATTTACAAGTACAATGAAGAAAATCATATTGAAATCAAAGTTATATATCGATCATAATTCAAATTTTATTGATTTCACATTCAACTTATGATTAATTTAACCATTTAGACATTATGATTTCTTAGTTATTACCTTATTTCTTTACTATTTGGCTCATGCATAAATAAATAAACATGTGAATCATACATGAGTAGGTTAAATGCAATACTTTGTGCCTTATAAATATCAAGTGATATGTTTAATAATTTTAAATTAAATAATGTGTTGAAATTAAACTCTGAATAGGTAACCACTCCAAGTGCAAGAACCAAGGGCTCCAAGTTTTGCAAGTTGAGCCAAGCTTGATCAAAACCACCAAGATGCCATGATAAGTCTTCACTTATGGATTGCTCCATGAATTAATTGATCAAGATTCATATTAGATTAACCTAATTGATCTTAAGATGTATAATTTAAAATCACTCAAGAAAAATATTATTATAAATAATACAATGATTTTACTATTATCAAATAAGTAGTGCAAAGACCAAGTTTTCATAGGAACAAGCATGCTAGTAACCTATCTTGGCATGGGTTGTACATATACTTAGTCTCTCCAACATCCCAGAGGATAAGCTAGCAACAACTACAAGAGGTTTTAATGCTCATAAGCACACATGATAACATGTCTCATATAGTGCCATAATAGAACAAGATCATCATAGTATCACTAATTATAATATTACAAGAGACAACCTTTATCACATCTTATTATGTCACATCAGAACACCTTGACATTTAATATATGTCATAACACTCATACATGTCTTACATGCATCATGCTAATATATAATTAGCATTCCACTCATAGCATATATCACATGTCATGCTAACAGACAACCAACATCTATCATATGTATGTAACATATAACCATCATATATCATATGCTTGATAATAAATAACCATCATCAATCATATACATTACAACACAAAACCATCAATTATCATATGCATGATAATATATAACAATCATTTATCACACAACATATCATATCATTTTTAACACAACTATGATACTTAATCATGAATATTAAATTTACTTACCTAGGTCAACTATTATTGCTCCATTTTCTACTTGTATTTCTTCTTGGGTCATAAACACTACAAAAGCACATAATTTCAATTAATCATGCATTCCATGAAATTTCCTTTACTTTTCTATATTTTTCATTTTTTATATGATCATCTTTTATGTAATTTCACACATTTTCGAATTTTTCTCTTATTAGTTATTCTTGTAATAGATCATGGACAAGCAATCAAACAAGACAATCTCTTGATTAAGAAATATAGAGCTTATCACACTATCCAATTTTCATTTTGTATCAATATGGTGCCCAACATTTACCCACATATTGAACTTATGGTACTTGTTAAAGCCTTCTATACAAAGAATAATATTGATTCAATCATAGAATAGTACTAATACGATGCTATATTGAATCAAATGTGGGCCAAAAGCTCCTTGCCAACTCCCATTATAGGTTCATCCCAGATGATCTAAGAAGTTGTTTGGTATGATCAATATAGCTAGAACCTACAATAGCCTTTGACCATTATGGGTAATAACTAAAGTTTGTCAAATCTATTTCCAAAGCAATTCAAATAAATTTTACATGGTTAATAATGGAAAATAGAGATGTGATCTAACCTTACAATAGGGTTTCCAAAAACAAAAGTCAAACACTTGCTCTTTTCTTGGAGCCCTTCCTTTTTCTTTTCTAATCTCATTGAGATGATGCAAAAACAACAATCAGAGCAATGCAAAAACATCAATAGGTTTGATTGCCTTTATCTCTTCGAGCTTTTCCTCTTCCCATCCTCCTCCTTTCTTTCTTAAAAGAAAATACCATAATTGATTTCTTGATAAGGGAGTAGGAGCTTATCCTCTTTTAAATATGAGGATTATTTGATTATTTTATTAAACTTTTTTTGTAATTCCTAACTTTAATAATTCAAAAAAAAATTAATTCATTTTTGAAAATTATAATCTACATACTGAAAAATTTCTCATGAGATAATCATAATAGTATACACAAATATAAAATCTAGCCTATGACATTCTGACACACTCTTTAAGGTGCTCCCAACTCAATGTATTTTGAAACTTTAGATTTATAAAACTTATATTTGATACATAAAACATGTTTTTAAGGGAATATGGGACTTTAATTAGATGGCTTGTCATAATCTCTCTACCTTTTAAAAATTTCATCTCAAAATTAAAAACAATTACAAGTATTACTATATATATTTTATCATGGGAATGCTTTTATTTCTTAACCTCTTCTCTTGTTCTATTAAGATTATAATCAATTGCTCCTAATAAGACATGCTATTGAATCTCAATTTTCTTTGAATTATATTATAATTTATAAGATAGATGAGGTACATATCATCTTAATAAAGATACATGAAAAAAAAGTTATGCACACTCGATATTTAAGGAGGCAATGTTACTTGATAAGTAATAGATCACACTCTTTCTAATATTTGGAAAGTTTTAATATACTTGGATTTCAATTTACCTACTTAACGAAATCTTATCAACCATTTTAAGGGACTTACCTTAAAAAAACTTGTTCTTTTTCCCTAAATTTAGAATCTTTAAGTTTTTCATTAAAATATTTTCTTTATTGATCCTGAGCATTTTGAATCTTGACTCTTATATTTTGATTTTTTGGTGACTTCATCAACAAATCAACTTTGATCAATTATTTCTCTTTACAAGTCAAACCAATATAGAGGAGATAAGCACTTCCTTTTATATAAAGTTTCATAAAGAGTCATGCTAATATTAGTATGAAAACTATTATTATATACAAATTCTATTAAAGTTAAGTGATATTCTTAATCATCTCCGAAATCTAATACAAAGTCAAATCAAATTCATTTGTGTTTTAATTATCCTTTAAGTCTATCCATCAGTCTAATGGTGGAAAATTATACTAAAGTTTAGTTAATTCCAAAAAACTTTGTACATGTTTCTCCAAAATCAGAAGGTAAATTTAAGATCTTCACTAAAGATGACAGCCTTCAGAATATTATGCAATCTCATAATCTATTGTATATAAACTAAGCTAATTTTTCTACAGCATAGGTAGCCATGATATCAAGGAAGTATGTATACTTTATTAATATATCAACAATAACCTAGGTGAAATCATACCTTATAGGAGTCTTGGGTGATACAACATTAAAATCCATATCTATATATTTTTACTTCTATTCAAGAATAAGTAAAGATTGTAACAAATTATTAGGCTTTTATTGTTCTCCCTTGAACTGTTAGCACACCTAACATTTCTACATCAATTCTATCATGTCTCTTTTAATTCTAAAACACCAATAATATTATTTTTAATTATTGATATATTTTATTATTTTTTGGATAGATGAAGTACTTGGAATTATGAGACTTAAAGAAAAATAATTTCCTAAGCTATTAATGGGTAGGTATAGATAACCTTTCCTAAAATCTAAGCACATCATGCTTATTAAGAGTAAAATCAGTCTCTCATCCATCTCCAATCTTCTGAATTAGCCATTGATGTTTCTTATTTTGTTATTAGACTTCTTTAATAGAAACCATCTAATCAAATCTCATCAAAAGTTAGCAAAGCAGCCCAACATTTTGATACATAGTTTCCTCCAATTGTAGTCAATCAATCTCAAAGAAAATCTGTTAATGTTTTGGCTACTCAATGAAAGAACACAAGGTTGCTTTTCTACTTAAGGCATTGACAATCACATTAGTTCTTTCCACATGATAATTAACAATCTCATAAATTTTTATAAATTCAAGTCACTTCTTAGCTTTAAATTTAATTCTTTTTTAAAAAAATGTATTTCAAACTTTGATGATTTATAAATACTTCATATTTCATCTTATAAAAATAGTGTCTTCAAAGTCCTAAGTCAAAGACTATAGCAATCAATTCTAAGTCATGTATGAGAGTTTTTTTTCATGGGACTTTAACTTTGTAGAGGCATAAGAAACTACCCTAACATACTACATAAAGGTGCCTCCCAATCTTTGAAGTGAAGCATTAGTGTAAACATAATACCCATTAGATCCCTCTTATAACACCAAAACTAAAGTTGAGATTAGTTGCTTTTTTAATGCCACAAAACTATTTTCATATTCTTAATCTCATGTAAATTGTATTACCTTATATATCAGTTTAGTAAGTGGAGATGCAATCCAAAAAAATCACTTCACAATTTTTGATAATAACCAACTAAATCAAGAAAATTTCAAATTTTTGAAACAAAAGTAAGTTTAAGATAATTCATAATTATAAAATTTTTTTGAGTTTCAATAGATGTGCCCCCAAAGAACACAACTTAGGACAACCAAAACTCATATTCACATTCTTTCACTTGATTAATTTATTTAGGCAATTATTGTTTTCATCAACACAAGAACAAGACATTCTAAACTATTTCTAATTTACACTTAGCACCTCAATAAGGAAACAACATTCAAAACCAAAGGAAAATTCTTCAAATTTTAAATATTAAATTCCCTTTTCCTATTTTACTCCTTAAATACTTGCTTTAATCTCACAATCCATACAAACACATTCTTGAGCTAGATAATCCCTCTTACTGAACTAGCTCTTAACTTAGGAGTTTCTTCCCCTAAATATAAGTGATACTTTAAGACTTTATTTATATGTATTCTTGCATTTCCATTGATAATTCCATCACTTAGTTAAATAAATCTTTTATGAAATCCTTTTAACATGTTTTCATTGCCATGTTTCTCACATCATCCTCTAAAATAGGATTTTTGGTAATCGTACAAAAGAAACAATCATTACTCTACTATCTCAACTTATTTTTCACTAAGATAAATAATGTAGCTTAATAGTATCTCATTTTACAATTCTTATCATCACCTAGTTATAAGTTTTAATTTACTTCTTTTTTTACTTGCTTAAGGATCAAATCCCCCTCTAATTCTTGATTCATAATTTTTTTATTTGCAACCATAACATCGTTAATGCCCTTTTACTACTAAACCAACATCTATATCAATCCTACATATCACAATTGAAACTTTAATGATACTTTCCTTCCAATTACTCTTACATAAATACTACTATTCACTCTTGGATTTAGTTTGAGGAACTCAAACCTAATAACTTTAACCTAATTATACTTCTTAAAAAGGATACCACTCTTATCTTCTTGCATTATATCTTGTGCCTTCATAACTATAATTTAGGTTTCATCTCTTACAATCTCTTTTTTAGCCATTTATTTCTAGTTCATTATATTCCATAGCTTTGCTTTTTAATATCAAGATAGCATCAACTATTTATGTGTATATTATTTTAGTATCCTCACTCAAAAACCCATCATTACTTTTCCTAACCTTGGTCTTTGATACGACCTTGTCATTGTTCACCCAGCATAAATCAACATAACTCACTAAATTATATTCATAATACAAGTCTATAGGGGGTAAATCAAAGCTATGAAAATGTGGACATATACTACTCAAAACAAGCAACGATAACATCAAAATCGTAATAGTCTCAACGCATCACAATAAAAGTAGCAACACTCAATGAACAACTGTCATGCAATATGAAAATTTGAAAATCAATATTAATATAAACTTTGAATATATATATATGTTGTTACATATATTTAATATCACTCACACTCACAAAATATATCAAACTCTCACCCAAGTCTTGTATCATCACCTAGGAACTTATTATCTTTTTAAGTGTCAACATCTTATCCTGTAATATAACTGAGCAATAAGCATAATATACTCAACAGACAAACCTTTAACTATATGTAGTAAAATATTATAAAGAGTAAGTAAAGTCTATAAGAATAAAATGAAATAACAAATAAAAGAATAAATGATAATCTATAAAAAAAGTACTATAACAATATATATATACGATCATATCCATATATCCAAGTCACAATCATCATATATTGCTTTTATCTTACATTTCTTTTTTCTTATATTCAACTTTATTTTTTTTTTATATTTTTTTATTTATTATCTAGTTATTTTTTCTCTAGGCTCAGCCTTCTCTATCCCAGAATCTAGAGATCTTATATCATATCTCTTCATCACAAGTCTCAGCTTCTGTCATGTCATAGTCTCATCTCTAAGTATCATGATGCCAAAAAATAAAGTATCTTATCATCACTAAGTCTCATCTTCAAATAAAACCATCTTATAAGAATAAGGAACAAAGAGCTTGGATATGCTAAAGTCCATTTCTGAGTACCTATGATATCTAGGAGTGAAGTATCTTATCACTACTGAGTCAAAGTCTTTGACATACCATAGCCCCACCTCTGATTATCACCACACCAAGAGCAATGTATATTACATATTACATTTATTAGGTTGCTAACATATAGGATCATTCTCTTTCTTAGGTTATATTTGCCTTTTTTTTTCTTTTTTTCTTTATTATCTTTTATCTTATCATATATTCTAATTAATAGTATTATATAGTTCATATATTTATGCATGTATGTATATGTATATATATATAAATTAATAATTATAAAATATTATAATAAAACTAAAAGATATGCAAGAAATATTGTCATCCAAATGCTTACATCATCATATATTTCATAATAATAATAAATAACTTTTAATAATTCATTCACATCATTATAAATTTAATTTTTATTAAAAAGGTACTTATTAAAAGCTCTACTAATCATGTCATAACAAACTACTCTTTTTTTAATTTGTGATCATCACTTCATATAGTTTGATCAACCTTATCAAATTGTATCGTCAAGGCCTTGCAAAGGTTGAACCATATTACATTGATCGTACATCTCCAATCTTCCTATCATATAAGCATGGTTTATGACAGTCACTGGGTCATACTGAAGATAGGATAGATGATTTATACTATGCTCATCCATCAAGTAAATGTATCAATCTGACTCTTATTTTGTACTTTGTGTGATCCATGCCTTATTCATTTTTTAGCTTTTACATCATTTAGTATGTTATCTTATATCGTACTATATGATTTATTCTTTTTGCTAAAAGGACAACAAATCGTATAGCCTACTTTTGTTAAATAGTCTAGGAATTGATCGTATTATTCTGATCCAATCATTGTACTAGTACATTGATATGCAATCTCCATAAACTAATTTTACTAGTACGATCCATCTTTTATACTTCTATGACCCATAATATATATACATATGATCATAACCTAATCATACAAGACTGATAACAGCATCATGCAAGTGTTATTCATAATCAATATACAAAGCATCAACGTACCAATCTAATAGGTATAACATACCAGTACGATCCTCAACATCCACTCATGAATAGAATGTATGATTCTCGTTAAAGTATTTTATACAAAGAATAGTACTGAGGTAATCATAAAATAGTACTAATACGATGCTACACTGAATATCCAAACATATATAGGTCGAAAGCTTATCATCAACTCCCACTATAGGTTCGTCTTAGATGATCTTCATAGTAATCTAATATGATTAATATGACTGAAACTTTTAATGGCCTCCAACCATCATTGCTAACAATTGAAGTTTGCCAAATCCATTTCTAAAATAATTCAAAAAGATTATACATGATTAATGATGAAAAATTAAGAAGATCTAACCTTATAGTATGGTTTTTAAAACAAAAGTCAAACACTTACTATTTTTCTTGAGCCCTTCATTTTTCTTTTCTAATCTCACTAATACAATGCAAAAACAACAATCAAAACAATGTAAAAATAGCAAAAGTTTTAACTTCCCTTGTCTCTCTGAGCTTCTCCTTACTATGTCTCCCTATTTTCTCTCTTAGAAATAGATACCATAATTGATCTCTTAATATGGGAGTAGGAGCTTATCCTCTTATAAATAAGATGATTGTTTAACTATTTCATTAAAATTCTTTTTTATTATTTCAAATTTTAATAATTCACAAAAAAATTAATTCACTTTTAAAATCACAAACTACATGCTAGTAGATTTCTTATAAAGAGACATTCTCAATTGTATCCACAAATATAAAACCCGTTCACTAATATTCTAATATATTTTTAATATGCTTACAACTTAGTGTATTTTCAAATTTTATATCTATAACACTTATATTTGATATATAAAATATGTTTTGACATGATATAAGAGTGTAATTAGGTAAGCTATCATAAGGAAGATGGGCCAAGCTATGTTTTGTAATTTTATGAGATTCTATCCAATCTTAGGATTGGATTTGAGGCCAAGTAAACTTAAAGACGAGTCATTAAGATAAGGGGAGACCATTGCTAGGAAGTGTATGGTCAAAAGGTTAATTTGATTTTAAGATAAGATTAAGAGGTAAATTATATCTTAAGTTTAGGATATTGTTTGATAAAGATTAATAGCTTTGTAGGATTCTACCTATTCTTGGTTGGATGAGAAGATAAAGAAAACTTGAATACTTGGCATAAGAATATAGAGAAACTATGAGTAAGACTAAGTGATCAAATATGCTCAAAGGTTTTTTTATAGGATTAAGAGGTCAAGTATATCTAAGGATTGGATTCATATATATAGTCTAACCCTTAAGTGATAGTTTTATAGGACTTTGTGCAACTTGGATATGAATGGTTCATAGTGGCATACAATTGAGAATTAAGCTTACACAATGGTTTGTAGTTTTAAGAGATTTTAGCCAACAACAAATTTAATTTTGGATATTGTTGAGATATGATCTATGTTAAAGGTGATAATTTAATGAGATTCTATCCAATTTTAAGAGTGGATCAAAGGGTTAAACAAAGTTAGAGACTTGGTCTAAAAATATAAAGAAATCATGGATAGAATTTGTTATTAATATTCTAAAATACATACAAATAGTGAAAAATATTGAGTTACATTAGAATACGCAAAAATCTCGATGACACAAAAAGCTTAGGTGACGACGAAGATGAAAACACATTTACATTCATTTTTTTAATAGAATAGGTAAAAAAAAACTATATCAAAACACTTGCCTACCTCAAATACTATTCACAAATACCATAATTAACTTGCTTTTGTGAGAGTATTAATAGGATGAGTGATCTCTTGAAAAATCTTCAAGTGCCAAGTTTTTTATTTGAAAGGAAATCGCAAAAATTAAGATCAAATAATGACAATTATTATCACATATGTAACTAGCTGTTTGAAGTTGTGGATTGAAAAGCATCTTTTAACTTTTCTTGAACTTATTTGAACCACATGGTTTACAATAAATCTGCAGAAGATTGTTACTATATTCAAGGTTTATTTTTTATGTATGAGCCATCCCTGTGTTCATAAACTTTATCTTAAAAAGGGTACAATTTTATTACGATTTCTTCTATTAATACAAGAAATAATTCTGAGATAGTGTTCTTCAGTCGACGTTCATGTCCAGTAGATGGCAAGTTTTTCGTGGCTCCAACAAAATGCTCTTATTTAGTGTGAAGAGGAGGTCTTCATGGTTCAACACAAAATTTGATGTGTTCTTGGCTTCAAATACCAATGAAACCTGCTGTGATTTTAATGTTAAGGCAAGCGAGAAATCCTGCGAAATCTATCGCAAAGACACTCTAATTGCACGAGTAAGGGCTAACTCATAACAATAATTAATTAATTCTTCTCAACCTTTAACAAGCATGTTTAGTCACCTCTTTTTGTATTAAGTCATTTCTTACAATTTATACTCTCTTTACAGGTGATTCATGAGTACAAACTGTTTGGAAAAGATACCTTCAGAGTCGTGATTTGTCCACAGGTGGATTATGCCTTCATTGTTGCTCTAATAGTGTTATTCAATGAGATTAATAGAGAAGGAAGCAATTTGAATACTCTTAATTAATGTGTTTTGCTTGGTGAGATTAATGTGGACTAGAATTACTATTTGGTTAAGGTTGTGACTATTATTATTGTTGTATTCTAAAACTTTAATACTAGCAAACTATGTGTTACTTAGCTTGTGTTCCTTAATAAGACAACAAAACAGAGGCACTGTTATGGAAGATCATGGCTATCCCTAACCCAATATTTGCTTCGAGGTGCTTCTTCACAGAAGTACTGCTTTAGTCCCACGCTCTTATAATGCAGGTCAAAAGGTTGTCTTACAATCATCCAGCAAATTAATACTTCTTATTGTGCATTTAACTCATTTTTTTGTGGTGAAATGTATAAAAGTTTTTGAAGTTATGGCCAATTTTTGGCAAACAAAAGGAAGAATGTAGTGTGTCAAGAAGGAACAACATGCATCAATGAAAATATTTGGTAATTTGTGAGATGTGTTTTGTATTTCAATTTGACATTTGATGATATGGGTCCTATTTCTTGCATTTGATCTTATCTTCTTAATTGAGTTGAGCATAAGATTAGATTTTCTTTTATTAACCACCTATAATTTTATATATGAAATTTATATTCTTTTTTTAAAATAAAAAAATGAGAAACTATTCATACTTTATTTAAGTTGAGATCATTTTTTCAAGAAATAAATTAGTCTTTTAAAGAATATAATTTATATCAGCTAAAAGCAACAATCAATAAACAGTCATTGTTAGAAGCTTGTCTTGAGAACATTAATAGTCCAAATGAAATGGGTTCATAAACTCAAGTTAAATTAAATGTTGACTAAACATATGATTATCTTAAAAATATAAATAAAAAAATATAGAAAGCTAATGTTGCTTGACAGTACAAAACCATACAATGATCATTGATGCCTTAATAGACTTTCAATCACATATTTATTTGTAAACCAACTTTCTTCCACAACACATAATCAAGAGTTGCAAAGGAAAATCTAGACCTATCATAACTTAATTGTGCATCTCAACCAAAATGAACTAAACTCCAATCCAAACTCGAACAAAATCTTACTTGAATCAAGCTTGAGTAATTTTAGTATTAGAGTCAAATTCATATCTAGTTTAGAATTTTCATCTTTCACTCATCATCATCTCTAATTTGGAATTACGTTAATTTAGCTACAACTCAAGTATTTTAGTTTTGCAGCTTTTATGCCATAAAGCATTCTACAAAGTTAATTTATCATTTTTATTTTATTATTATTTCTTTTTTTTTCTATGTTTATTTTAGAAATATTCCTTAATATATTTTTGGTATATCCCATAATATTTTAATAACTTTGTAAGACTTAGTATAATTTTGATAGCATTTTGATAGTATATAGACTTAGCAAAAATTATGACTCAAGAGAAATCAGGTTATTGATTAAAAGTATGAGCTCATATTTGATTACAAATGAAACAAATCGGTGGAATGGGTTAATGACATAATGATTTTCTAAGGTTATATAATTACCTAATATTTCCTAAGATTATATAACTCAAAATATTCTTTTTATTTCCTTTTCTATTAAGGAAATATCATACTATATGATTTTCTCATTGTATTATATAATCATTCAACTTTAATCTTATGTATGGATTTTTTTTACTATTGTAGTATATGATTTTTTATATCGTATCTATAATTTATACCACTCATTACCGTCAAACTATTCAACCTAATCATTATGTCTATCATCTAGTTAATCGTATTACATGATAAGTTTATTAAAAGATAAGTTTATTTAATTCTCTACTGAAGCTTTATTAATAGCCCCCATATTATACAATATGATTGTCCTATCATACGATACAATTTAGCTCTTTTATTTTGCTTTTACCAACATAAAAATATTCATATAATACACCAAGTTCATCATATTGTATAATTAGTTTATGAATATTGTATGATATACTAAGTTCATCATATAATATGATCTATTCTAGATAAGACCAAACTTTATGAAACATGCTTGATTTTAACCCAAACCAATTCTAAACCTCCTCAAAACATCAAAACCACACATCTTCTATGCACAACAATTAAACTATATACCATTCTCGTATAAAATTGATAATTAAATAAAAATTAACTTTAAATTTCTTTCTTACATCCTTAACTTAATTTCTTTTCTATGTTTTTTTTATTACAACTTGCCTTCCAATAAGTCCTCTCCTTTTCCTCTTGATTTTTTATCTCCACCTCTAAGTTATAGCAATAAGTTTCACACCTATTTAATAATCTTCTTCTCCCTTTCTTGTTCTTCTTCCTTTAATTGAGTTTCTCTTTTCCTTTTTTGATCTTTCTTCTCTCTCCATCGACTCTTTCCTTCTTATTATGACAAGCCAATTTATCTTATCTAGACAAAATACTTTTTATCCTAATCCATAGTATAGTAATAAAGCATAGTTCACAAAATTACCATTATACCTCTAAAAATTTGAAAAAAGACATTTATGTCACTTTTCATCAAAAACATTACAACTAAATAAATCTCTAGCTTCATTTGAAATCATAACATATTTTTCAAAAACAACTTAATATATTAATATTTTAATTAATGAATATAATACTTCATAAATTGAAAAATCTATGATCAAAACTATATCAACTTAATATCATAATTTATAATATATAGCATATAACAAAATTTTGAGATATTATACAAATAGTATTGAAATAAGATGCAACTCAATTTTATTTAGTTTAGGTCCGCTTTTTTTGACATTGTGCATGGTGTTTATTTAAAGGGTTTTTTTTCCTTTCATCTAGTTCAGTGATAATGAAGCAAATAATTGTGGCTACTCTTGTAAGTGGTAAGAGGGCAACAACAATGCTACTCATTCAAACCTTAGTGGATGCAGTCGAGTGAGATCTTTTGAAGCACATGAAGGTTAGGTTATTGCTTAGTTGGGTGGGTGTGCAACTAAAGACGAAGACAATGATTCTTGTTAATGGTGCAACCAAACTCAAGCAAGAATCCACTATGATGGGGTCACACTAGTTTGATTGCTAATTACAAAATGATCTTGAGTTGCTTAATGTGCTTGAAAAGAGGAGAAATAGAGGAAAGATAATATTGATGAAGATGATGATTGAGTAATAATTATGGATAAAGTAGCTTCAAATCACAACCTGGGATAAGGAAATGCAGCCAATGACTTCTTCTTATGCACACATGTACTACACAAAACCTCTTCAATCCTTTGTTGATTTCAAATTAGCTAAAAAAACTATTCTCTTTTTTTCTATTATAAGATAAGTATAAAGAGTACCCTAAAGCTAAGTACACATAATTAAAATATTCATACTTCAATAATAACTGTAACAAAGAATTTGTATAAAATAAATATGAACTCTATATGAGATTTATACTTGATCAATCATAATCCAATAAAAATAAAAAATATTAATAATTAAACCCTACATTGAAGTATTGTAGATCTTTTATTTGTAATTTGGTCTATGATCTATCACTACTATACTTATTACATCCTATGTTTAATTTGATTATTTCAACATAATCCTCTTAAAATAGTGTATCCTTCATCACATTAGAGTTTTATAGATCATTTAAAAATTTCAATGAAAAAATTCCAAATTATCCTTAGATTTTAAAAGTTAAAAGAATCATTTGTGATTAAAAATACTCAAAAAAAATCTAATGAGTCTAGTATTAATGACATTTTAATTGACTAGTATAATTTTCACAATACTAAAAATTAAAAAAAATTACCAATCATGAGAAACTAAATCACAAAATTATTCTCAATACTAGAAAATCCAAAGACTTCTTTAAAGGTTGGATAAATTATTAAAAATATTAAATTTCAAAAAAATTTCAAACGTACTTTTATAGAACTATTTATTAAAATATTTTTAAAATCATTATAAATTAAAAAAAAAAATAAACATTTGACCTTACCAAAATTACATGAAATGTCAATAAAAAAACTACACAAACACCTTCACCAAGCTAAAAAAGAAATCTTAAAAATTTCTAAAAAATTCTTGAATCACAATTTGATCTCTTCATTTTGAGTTACTCATTTTCCAAATGTCAACTTTACTTTGAATTGCACAAAATATCATTATGGGTTGAATATGACAAAAACTATTTTTGACATAAAAAATAATAAATTTCTTCAAAAAGTTCAAGAAATTGATTCAAAAGCTTATAAAGTTTTTATCCAAATATTTCTTGGCTAAATCTTTTTGAAATTGTTATTTTATTACTAAAGAATAAAAATAATCAAAATGTTCTAAAATGACAAATCAAATTGAAACTAAGGTAAATTGGTACCAAACCCTTTACACTTATTATAATAACACAATAAAGTCGTTGAACTAGTTGCAAATTCATTTCTTCAAAATTATCATTATTCGGAGAATAGTTTACCAAAACTCTCTATTATAGCTAAATCAACTCCAATCAATCTCAAATATATTCTAAATTTTTAGTAGATTTTTTCATATTAAAAAACTACAAATTCTTTCAAGATATCTAATTCCTTCAAAGCTTGTCAAAGTCTCCTACTTGAGGAATTTATTATGTCGAGTATCACAGTCATGTAAAAGAAGAAGGTAAATGTCAGATAAAATTTTGATAATTTATTAGTGTCTCATTATAGATAATCATCTTGATCACATACTCTTTAATTATTTAAAACTTATATATAACATTGTGATACAAAATTCTTGTAAATAAATGTTTTTTATATATTTAATTTCTAGAGATTCTTTTAATTATGGTATTTAATTCACTTGGTACTTTTGCATTTTTGTACTATTCTATCTACTATTGACAACTACAATAAAAAAAAATTACATTTATTTAATATTATATCTTAGTATTATATATTATTAACTTTAATAATATAATTATTGAACTGATAAGAACTCCAAAAAAAACTAATTAATTCACAATCAAATAATCATATATATATATATATATGATAAAAATTGACAAAAAAGAACACAAAATAAATTCAATAATGAGTTTGACACATCATACAATAAAATAAAACTTTTTTAAATATATTTTTTTTTATCAAATAATTAAAAAATTCTTTTATATTTATATCGTTTATCTTTACAAAAAAAATTCTTATATAAATTTCTTTTTAAACAACAACAATTTGGTCAAAATAAATCTCAAAACAGGCAATCTTGTTATTTTTTTTATTCAATGTTTTAATAATCAAATTGGTTTATTGTAACGATCTGATTTTTTATCGCTTCAATGTGAAATGAGAAGAAAATCGAATGGCAGCGCAGCCGACACGAAAATGTAAAATGTGCGTTCACACTTAATATTTGACCCCAGTGCCTTCAAAATGTTGATCGCAAGCCGTACTCAATCAGTAAATCCTTGTCGAATTCGTGGCGTCGCGTCCTCCACAGGAGCAGGGGATTAATGGCAACGCAATCTTACCCGCCGCCGGCGCCAGCGCCTCCGTCTGGGCCGTCGAACCCGGTTGTGGTGGTCGGGGAGCGGTTCTGCGCGCCGTACACGGTGGATCTAACTGTGACGGAGAAGGCCATGAGCATATCGGACGGCGACTATGCCGTGACGGACGTTAACGGTAATATCGTCTTCAAGGTGAAGGGCAAGGTCTTCAGCCTCCACGATCGCCGCTCCCTCCTCGATCTAGATGGCAATCCAATTGTCTCAATGCAACAGAAGGTTGAGCTGACTTTTCTTCCATGTTTTTTTTTTCTTCTTTTCTTGTTTCCTTTCCTGCTGAATTTCACCTGGCATCCATCCTTACCTTTATTCATTTTACTTGTTATCTCATGTTGTTGTTGTTTTTAAGGGATCTTTGGTTGTGTTTGGCGCAAACTTATTCAGCCATGTTACAAAAAAAAAGCAAAAAATTGAATTAATTATTTTTCTCATAATTTTGGATGAATTACTTAATAAATCTGTTAACAGTATGAAAAGTTTAATAAATCAAGTTGTATGCAAACGTAAATTTTTCAAAGCACAATAAAATTCTTACTACTTTTTTTCAATTTTAGCTAGAAAAAGTTGTGTCAAACAAGACTTTAATATTGTAGATAATATGTATTTTTAGGAATATGTTCATATCGAAATAATAATAGTGATCATCAGAATAATAAAATAGTGTAAAATATAGGTTAATTGTTGATGGTAGCTATTTTGAGTGCGAAGGAGAATTTGTAAAGGATTTTTTAAGAATGTGCTCTTGCAAAAAGGAATTATATGCTAGAAAGAACAATCATTATGAAATTTGTTCTTTAGACTATTGTTTTTGGGGTTGAAGCAAAAAATACTTGTGAAAACACCTACCAAACAAAGACTAAGATATTAACATGCACCATAGAAGATCAAATCAAGAACAAGGTCATGGTTTACTTGGAAATCCTAAGGAAAAAAATCAATGAACTAGTACTGAGCAATCTCTAAAGTGTAAAATAATATACACATGATCTCTCTCTTGACAAATCTAGGGTTATTTGATAGCAACTTGTGAATTTTAAAAGAGGCTTGAAAAAATGTTTTTGAAAAATATGTTTTATGTCAATAGAAATAAAGTTTTGATAAAAAGAGTTTGTTATGAACAAAATTTGAATGAAAAAATTTTTAAAATGAGTTTAAAAAGCAAAAATCATGTAGGGAGTAGATCTACACTTTGTAATGTCATGAAATAGTTTAAGGTTCAAGAACATTCTCACTAATCCAAGATATGCCTTTGAAAACAATTCAATCCCATGGATCTCTTTCTTACAAACTTTTATTAATTTGAAAAGAAAATCTTGAATCTTTTTATTATATCTATAAAACATATATTAATGTAAAAATTATCAAGCAGTTAATTATTGATCCAAAATATAAAAGAAGTAAATAGATAATAGATTTTTACATGAAAATGCTCAAAATGGGAAAAACTATGAAATTGTATCCTAAAATTGGAATGCACTAGAACTAAATGAAAGTAGGAGTACAAGAAAGTGTGGGATTAAGCCCACAAGTGACTATTTGGAGTTAAGGATATCAAAACCCCTTCCTAATGGCTTTCTTAGCTTCTAATAAATGGTTCTTAGCACTTCAACACAAAAATAATTCTTGTTTTTTGTTTAACACTATTTAGTCCTAATTCATTATGATGGGTGTGCAGATATAAAAAATTATGAATTCTCGAAGTTAAGAGAGAGTTCTAGATTTTCATTTTTAGATGAGAGATTTTTTACTTTGGAGTTTGCCACATATAATAGGCACAAGAATCTATTGTTAATTGTTCTCTCAAGATTGAAAGGATTCTTTAATAAAAAACTCAATATATAAAGTGCAAATTAGGTTAAGAATAGGAAAATGATGGTTTGAGGGATATGCTTGCAATGTAGGGAATGAACTTGGTCAAGATCTTATGATTCTATTTGCTTGGGTCCATTTTGGTTGAAGATTAGCTTTTCGTTGTTTGAGAACATTTTTCGAGACATGAAAATTTTCTATTAGAAGTCATGGGTTCTCTCATTCAAAGAAGTTTTCTAAAGAGTTAAATTTGGTATATTATGATTTAATAAATATGATTGGGAACATGTATGCTTATGTCTTGATGTGAGATTTTATGAGGGATTTATTTGGCGGTTTACCTTCAGTATGGATTAAATAATACCATTATTTATTGTAACTAAACATTGTACATGTATAAGATGATTTTTGCTGTGAGCATACTTATGATGTTAATGAAGGACAAGACTATCAAATATGATTAGATTTTTAAGAAAATTATTTAATTGATACAATTATAAATGTTAATTAATCTCATTTCTATCCCGACTATTATCTATGGATCATCTTAATTTGGATTTGAAGATAACAAATCCTAAGTAGGACCAGACGTAAAGTTAATTGGCTTTCAGGATAGAATCGAATGATCAAGTGCACCTAATTATTGATTTAAGTTTTTGGATACTAGAGAAACTCTAAGCAATATCAGTGTAGTTAAGCATACCCAAAGGTCAATTTAAGACATTTAGGATGGGTTTTGAAGGGTCAAGCATGCCTTAAGATTGATTTAAGTTTATGGAGATGGACTTTAGATAAGACCGATGTGGTCAAATGTGCTCAGATAATGGTTTTATTTTAAGATAGAATTAGAAAGTTAAGCATGCTTGAAGATTAAGTATGAATGTTTGATTTGAAATTTTACATGATTTTCTCTAATCTCAGGCTTAAACCAGAAGTTCAAGCATATCAAAAGACAGGTTGTAGATGTATAATGTTGTAATCAATCATGGTTAACAATTAAATTGATTTATATATAGAACTTGAAGGTCAAGTAAACCTAAAGATTGAATTTAGAAATATATGGTTCATATTAAGTTGGTAGTTTTTGAGATTTTGCCCAATTTAGTTTTTAGATGGTTTAGGTGTTTGTCTCCTCCCATTTGATAGTTTTACAAGAATCTTCTCAATCTTGGGATTGGTTCAACAACTTAAGTATACCTGAAGACTACATGTAGGGGTATAAGAAAATTTGGAAAGGACTAGTAGGATCAGATTTATCCAACAGCTTATTTGGTTGCAAGATAAGATTAGGAGGTCAAGTACATTTGAAAATTGGATTCAGATACATGGTTTGACTCAGGTTTGTAGTTTTATAGGATTTAACTTAATTTGCTTTTTAGATGGTTTGAGCATTTGTGCTGTTCTCGATTCATAATTTTATAGGATTCTGCTCATACGGTGGTTTAATTTTTCATGTGACTTGGTATATGACCCAAACTTTGGTTTGTAGTTTGAAGGGCACCCAATCTTAGGATTAGCAAATCTTAAGACTAGGTGTAAAAATAATAAGAAATCATTGATCAGAATCATATGGTCAAGTATGTTAGAAGGTTAATTTCATTTTAAGATAGGATCAGTAGGTTCAAACTCAGATATATGGTCTAATCTGAATTGATGATGTTATAGGATTTAGCTCAATCTTGGGATTGGATCTAGAGGTTAAGCAAACTTGAAGATTGAGTATAGAAGTATGGAGAAACCATTGTTAGGACTAGTGTGATCAAACTTATTTGAAGATTTGTTTAATTTCTGATAGGATTAGTAGATCAAATACATAAGAATATTAAGTGTAAATAAATAGTCTAACTTGGGTTGATAGTTTTAGGAAATTCTACCTGATTTAGATATGGATAATTCTTGTTGGGATGTAAGTTGGAATTTTGCCTAGGTAGGTTTAGGGGTTGATAGTTTTAAAGAAATTTGTCCACATCAAGTTTGATTCTAAATATGATTGGAAATGATTTAGGCCCAAGGTTATAGGATTTTCTGTGTTCTTATCCAGTGGTCAAACAAACGTAAAGATTGGTTATAAAAATATGAAGAAACCAAAGATAAGGTTAATATTATTGAACATATCCAAAAGTTCATTTAATTTTATGACAGAATTAAAAGATTATACATATCTAAAGGTTAGATTTAGATATAAGGTTAGTTTGATAGTTTCATGGGATTCTACTTGATTTAGATATGAATGATTCATATTTGAATATAGTTGGGTATTTAGCCTATGCTTTTATTATTATTTTTATGGATTTTGTTTATGTTATGTTTAAATTTGGATATGGTTTTGAGGAGCCACTAGGAGCAATTTATATTTAAAATGTCCATTGGAGATTTATGATTCTAAAAGAAAGTGCTAAATTTTGAAATTATTATTTTTATTATAAATTTAGATTAATTACTTTATAAATCTAATAAAGCATAAAAAGTTTAATAAAGCAATACGTATTAAAAATATCAAAATTTTTAAAGCAAAAAAAGTTCTTGATAATATTTTAATTTCAGCTTTCAATGAAATCAAAGCTATAAAAAGCTGTGTTTTTAGGTTTTTTTTGCTGTAATTTGTTACTATTGAAAATTTTTGTTGAAAAGGAGAATTGAAATGCTCTATACAAAATTCATTTTGAAGGAGATGGTTGTTTGGTGTTTGCTAATGGGAGGAAGATAATTGCTGGGATTGATAATTATGTTTTGTTCTTTTTATCATCTTTCCCTTGAATGAGATTGGTTGGTTATGGTTAATAGATGTTGTTACCATGTTAATTATACATTTTACTTGCTGATAATTCATATCACAAATTCACAAACAAAAGACCTTGCAACAAAAAAAAAAAAGACAATGAAATAGTGTAGTGTGCTCTCCCTCATGCACAATAGCAGTCACATTCCAAATCCCCTATTGTAAATACCATGAATGATGATGTCATAACTATACGTGCATGTCATTGATTTGCTTCAATTGCACCTTATCAAGTGTCATACAATCGATGCACTGTGCCGCTAAAGCATGAAAATTGCACATTGCAATCAGTTTCGTAGATGATGGGCTATCATCTATTGAACACAATGTAATAATGCATTACTGTAAATTAATTCAGGTTCGTCATCTTATAATTTAGAGATAACAAAAAAAATTCTACTTTTTCACATGAAATTGTGGGACCCCATGCACAAAAACAGCTACAACAATGAGTACAAAAGCAACTACTAGTTAGATGTCAAGGCAAATGCTCTAATATCATGCTATACATTCATTACATCTGACATGTCATTGTCGGTGGGCATGCTATCCCTAACCCAAACATGTGTTCTTATTGCACCTTCACCATCTACCCAAATTATTTGCTTTATTGAGATAAGTGGTTTCATAAGTAGTTGTGTAAAGCCATAGTCATAACAACAGTAATTCATAACATGTCTCAAATAAAGGATGAGACGTGTTATACAGAATTCTTCATTTCTTTTCAAACCACAAATTACCTCCTAGTAATTCCTAAGGGACGAATACTTATAGTTGAATATAGCTTTAAGAACTATGTTTATTCAGATATTTGGCATCCATATGGTAGAACTTGCACATTAGAACATGATAAAAGCCAATGCAAAACTACTCATAATTGATTCTAACTACATGACATAAATGGGAGAGATTAATGCAATATTAGAATAAGTTCGAATAAACATGCTCACATTCAGCCCCACCTACATAAGATAAACAACAAATGGATAACTTCTCCAATAAGGTTGAACATTGTCATGAACATTCAAAGGCTAAAAGTGAAAGCTATGCATTCATTTATTCATTTGGTTGAATGTTCTCTAAAACCACTATTTTTAGCGAACTCAGTACAAATGTAGCTACAATGTTTAGTTATTGAAGCATGTTTATAAACCACAGAACTCATGAAAAAAAAAACAATTCATGATTATTAACTTGTAGCAACATAAACTAAAACACAACATAGTGATTCCAATACATCACTCATCAATGATCAACTCAATCTTGCCAAACATGCTTATCCTTAGCCAGCCTTAACTTTTCTTGAATTGCCATGAAGTCCTGACAATTACCATTGCTTTTTAAAAATCTCATAGTTAACCATCACAACTCTATGTCACCCCGCACACAATTATTCACAGTTGTTGTGACTTGGGCATATAGGTTGGGAAAACAATTGCTCTCATGGATGTTCTACTAGCTAATGTGGATAATGCCTAAGTTATTATGATATTATTTTTTTGTATTTTCTCATGTTTATTCTCCTCCTTGATTGCCCCCCCCCCTCTCAATTGGGCTTATGATGTTGTATATGATTGTGTGGATGAGAAAACATCTGTGACCTATAAGGTTTTTTTGTTATGAACATCATTAGAGGAGTTTTTGCCTCTACCATGTCTTCTATAAGGATGCTAATATTGGTAGAATATCTTAGACTATTGGCAACCACTAACGTGATCATGAACGTAATCTTGTGGTTTAGTTCCCAAAAGAAACCTCTTCTATTACACTTTTTGGGTGGTGTTCACCTGTGAAGGTTGTTCAAGGCTAACATTTGAGGTGCAAAAGTGAGGCACGTATTATCTAGTGTACATCATTCTAAAAATATATCTTTCATTTCTCAGCTCACCAATCCTCAGAAATAACCTTAGTCCTCCTGTGGGGTCCCAATTCAAGTGCAATCTCTATGCCCTAGAAGGTTTTGCTGCAACTTTCCACCCTTCCTAAGTTGGCCCCACTTATTCTTGAATCATGTTTGGTCGTCAACCAGCTTGATTGCCTAATTGAACATATTGATAGAAGTTTTCTAACTTTCTGAATTGAAGATGGTTGTGGGCCCATTCCTCACAACTGTTTGCTTAAGCTAGAGGTTACGGAACATCATGGATATTTCATTCTATTTTACAGGAATTCCACCTCCTTGGCCTTTATCCATTTGGGTTGTATTAATTTTAGCAAATAGTTCTGCTTTCTAGCACAAAAATAATGTCATTACAAGAACAAATGAGTAACTAAATTGGAACAACGAACTATAATAAACACTACACTTGCAAGTGCAACATCATGTGAAAATAAGCTAATCTATTGTGTATAATTTTTAAAACATACATAATGATAGAAACTGAGTCTCTAGTATTCTATCGTGCATTCCACCAATCCATATGCTTCCATATGCTTCAAAAACACTGCATAAAATATTGAAGCTTTCATCTATATTTTTGGTCAAGTAAAATTGCGTACCATTCCATTGTAGGTTGCATATTAGTAAAACAATTTTTAACAATGCCACAATTACAACTGCATGAGGACTTCTTTATTTTAAAAGTTCAAAACAAGAACATGCACTTTCACAGATTGCATGATGACAATACAAGCAATCTGTATGAGTTCATTCTTCAGAAATGCAATTTATACTTCCATAACAAAAGGAGAAATGCATGATACGTCTGACATGCCATGCTATAAGAAAGTCTTGGGATGTGAAAACAATTAGAAAGCTTGGATAGGTCTTGTTAGAAAGTTTGGATCGAGACCCAATAAACGTAGAGCAACAGATTATGAATGGCCTTTGTTTCATGCAAGCATTTAGGCCTTACACACATCTTTATTGTCTAAATATTTGTTTCTAAATAAAATTGCCCTTATATCTCACACAACAATGCAAAATTCTAATGAATTTATAGCTAAATCATATATGTTACTTCAAATTCAAATTGCTGAGTTTTCTTCTGGTATCTCCATGCATGTTACCTTGTTTTGAATTTGAAAATGTATCTTAAAGATATTCAAATGACACTTAAAATTAACAAAACCATCAAAATATCAGGGAAATTTAGTAGATATAGTCATTTTGCTATATTCAGCAAAGCCTGAAATTGACAATGTTACTTTAATATCCCGATGACACTGAATTTGTGAACATTCTGGTTCAAGAGTTCAATAATTTCCCATTCAATTGAAAGACCATGTTATCAAGTGATTTCAATGCAGTAGTGTTGAATTTGTTTTCTTTCTTTCATGTTATTGTAGTTAAGGATTCACAATTTATGAAATCTTTGAGGTCATTGAAATAGTATCTTTTCTTTTGTTCAACATTTGAATGGCCTCATTTGTTTTTCCATAGAATGCAAACATAGGACAAAATTTGTTGAAGATTCAAGAGTTCCCATTATATCAAAATATGTTTCAACATAACTTGTACTCCTAACATATGTTTCTTGACATTACAGTTACACAAAACACTATAGAAGGAAAATCCTTGGCTATCCTTGGGCATGAGTTTTCTTGCTACGAAGCTTGACACATGTTCACCTACATACACATTATTCACTTGCATGAGTTCCCTCTTACTTGCATCATGTAGAATAGATTACTATTGTGCCAATTGCAGTCTTTTCATAAATCTACCTTTATAATACATTTTTGTCGCATAAAAGTGGGTAGATGGTGCATGCACATTGTCTGGGCAATAAAATAATATAAATATCAGGCAATCCTCACTTCATTGAAAGAAAGTCACAGACATGAGTTTGATTGATGCCTACATATCCTTATAATCACGTTGCATGAGATTGTAAAAACACATAAGTGTAATGTTGAGCATGACTTACGAATGATGTGATGAACAAAACTAATTATTTGATGGTATTGCACCTGTATTGCTAAGATGTGACATTTCATTTTGTGGGTCAACATAGGCCCTTATTTTAGTGGACTTATTATATGTGCTCATCAACTCAAATAAAAAGTTATAAGAGTAATCCTCTCACAAGGTGGGGAGGGAGGAGAAAATTATATTTCTTTTCAAATTTGTTAAGTATATTTGATGTGTTTTGAAATCTTGAGTTTATTATTGTTTATATTAAAAAATTGTATGAAAAGTCTTGTTTAGTTTTAAAAATGATTGCGTGATGACTTGAAATAAATAAATAGTCAATGAAATTTAGGTGGTTCAACAAATACACAATTCTACATCCACCCCCAACAACGTAAGGCCAAGCTTTCACAATAAAATTACCTTTTGTCACAAAATAGGTAGATTAACACTCTTATAAGAAGATTCACAAGGATTTAAAGCCAGCTTAAAAGAGCTATACAATAGAATGGCTAAAAAGGGCCAAAAAAGTAAAGAACTTTAAAGAGTAATGGCTAAAAATAAATTAAGTACCTTTGCATATTACCATGTACAATATTCACTTACAATTAATACATAAACAAATGACACACTAAGTATGAGTGAAGAATGAGATGCATGTAGTTTTAGAAAGAGATCTTATTAATTTTGTAATGCTGATGTAAGGTTTTCTTTGTTGGAAGTAAAGATTCAATCTCTTGGTTTGAAAATCTTACATTAAGTTTTTTCTTAAAAGTTTAATAAGTTATTGATTCATAAGATCAATTAAAGCAATTCCAACGATTAGTCAATAGCAATTTCTCTTTTATCAAAAAGGTTAAACCAATTGTTGCAAGTTTGTTCGTCTGTGCGTATTATTCGCAGAACCCAATCATACTATACAAAGATCACAAATGAACTAAACATATTCTACGTTAAATAATAACTACCGTATGCAAGTCTTTGGTTAAGATTTAGCTATAAAGTTGAACAAATCATACTGTACGATAAATATATATCATATCATACGAAATTGTCAGATTTTATGCTCAAACTAATGACTTAATTGTATTATATGATGAAAATTATTGTACCATACAAAATTTTTAGGATTTCATTTCTAAACCTAAGGACTTGATCATGTTGTATGATAATAGCTATCATACTGTACAAATGTCTCGACTTCCTATTTAGACACTTAACACTGTCTAATTAATAATACTTTCTCCATATAAATTAACTTTATTATGCAATATAACAGGCCATACTGTACGATGAGTTAGAACATTTGCTAAACTTTTCAATTGGACAATTTTATTCTTCTTTGTACTCTTATGTCAAAATTAATCATACTATACTATAAATATACCATATTATAAGATAAATGTAATTTTAGTATAATTTGAAAAACCAACTTTTCTTTAAACTCTTCTGCATGTTTAAGTTTTAAATAATAAAAGTATATCCGTAAAACTAGTAAGATTTTATAAGATAGTTGATTGATAAAGGAATTCGAGTGTATATGCAAAATGACTTATGCAAGTTCTTGATCATAAGTATCACATGTAAAATTGTATGGGTCTTAACATTCTAACTCACTCAAATTAAAAGAAGTATGCTCATGATAGTGGCAACACCATTAAGAGCAAGGTTCATACATGCGTTCAATCATTTATGAAATGCATCATTCTTGATAATATCCTATAGTGAGATAATTCTTGAGCATTTCTATAACCATCATCTTTTGATTTTTTTGAGGTAATAAACTTAACACATGAGCAAACTTTAACATCGATTAGGGATCTGTTCATGGCTCAACAAGAAGTTAAACCATTCAATATTGAGGAGAGTTTGAAAAAGAAAATAACTTCTTTATGAAAACAAAAAACAAAAAGAATCATTGCACATGTTGAGAACTAGCACAAAGGACATGTAAGACGCCCACGACACATGTTGCAGATCACGTGTGCAACATTATATATGTGTGCAGTGTGCATGACTAATTGCACTCGTGTAGCGCTTGGTGGACCAAAGCGTGCGGACCAGTGCATGACAAACCAATGCACTGAACCACGCTGTAAACCCGATCGCCTAGATCATGCAGCTTACGTGTGCACTTATCTTTGTGGTAGGTGTGGTACCTACCACATACTGTTAACATTTGATTCATGCATGCATGATAGATGTGATAATAATAGCTTATGTGTGAAATTTCTACACATGGAAAGAGTCAGTGTGGATTCTTATAATTTTTATATTGTTTGAACAAAGCATAAGGAATTAAATAATACATTTGTATGATGCAAAATATATTTTTTTTATTACTATAAATGTGTTGTTGAATCCTTTATAAATGAAAGTATCCTTCTGGAGTTCTAATTTCTAACCTTTTGTAAAAACACTCTTTTTATTCTTTTAGCTTTCTTTGTTATTCTTACCTTAATCTTATTGTTACAATTTTGAAAAATTATTTGTTCAGGGTTTAGAATAAAACACATTATAAACAGATCAATTATATAATTTTGTTATTATCAAACTTCTATTTAAGATTATAAGATTTTCTCATACTTTTTATAATGACAAAATCAACATTATAAGTATATGTTGAAGTATGAAAAAACAAACAAATGATCATGAAAATAGGCAAATGATAAAATACATAATAAGTATTTTTAAATATAAGCTACCCCTAAATGATAGTACAACTCTTTCTTAATTTATGACATATATTAAACTTCTTTCTTTTTTTGCTATCATTCAAACAGTAGTTTATTTAAAGGGATTGATAGCTCTTAATAATGTGTTAGTTTTAATGAATATTTCTTGCAATAAGCATTTAGTAAAAATATCAACCAGCTATGCACTTGAAGGATAAAAATCAATGAAGTAATTCAAGATTCACTTGTTCTTGAATTAAGTGATATCTAATATCTATAAACTTAGTTTGGGAGTGTTGAATTGGGTTTTTGATTGGACAAATGATTTTAACATTATTTATTATAAATTGGTGCTTTTTTTAGCTAAATATCATAGTTTTCTAATTATTGTCTAATCCACAATACTTGAGTTATACAACTACCAACAGTTATAAACTTAAATTTGATTGTAAATAGTGTTACACAATTTTGTTTCTATTAGGGAAAGAGATAAGAATGACCAAGCAATTGGTAAGTGCTTGAAATACTTTTTATATCTATTCTATCACCCGTAAATTTTGCATTAAATTATGCATTTAAATCAAATGTTAGCTCACTCTTAGGGTATCAAAGAGCTAAGGTATGTGTTCCAATAAAGATAAAACATAGCTTACAAGTGAGATGTTTTGGGATTGATTTGAAATCTTACACATACATATACATTATACATTATATAAGGTTTATTAATTATAAAATATAACAAAGAACATATCATGTCTTTATACAACTGTACATCAATTGATTTTCTATTTTTATTTTTATCTAATAATATAGTTGTTGACATGATGGTTTTTTTAACTTTTATTTTTCTTAATCTAAACTTTTTGAGCAATTTTAAAGTATACTTATTTTGAAATATGTAATTTTCTTTTTCTACTAGTTTTATTTATAATTCAAGAAAGAAAATTAATTCTCCTATCAAACTTTCATTTAAATTTACAAATTTTTCATAAAATTCATCATTAGTTGAATAAAAAATTATGTTATTAATATAAATTTTACAAACTAATTGATTTTCTTTTGTATTTCTAATAAAGAGTTTATTGCCAATTTTTCTTTTAGTAAAACCATTTGAAGTAACAAAATTATACAACTTATCATGTTATGTCATGAGATTTGTTTCAACCAATATAAAATTTTATTCAATTTATAAATATGATCTAGGTTGTCATGAATTTAAAAATTAGTTTGTTCTATATAAGTCTTTTTATTTATGTAACCATTTAAAAATACACTATTTGCATCTATTTGATATAATTTAAATTTTTTATAATGAACATATAAGAAAAGAGTATTTTAACAGCTTCTAATTTAGCCACAGGTGCAAATGTTTCTTTAATTAGCTCTTGCACTTTTTTTTTTTATGTTAAGAGAAAAACCACAAGATCAAGACCCATAAAAAATCTCAATCATGTAAAGTGATGAATACTTTGTTTCTTTTTAAATAAAATTAGAAAATTTATGCTGCATAGATACTAAATAAGATACAAAAACAGTTGTACCACAACCTTCCAAGATCTATCTATTGAATCCTCCCAAATTTAAAGCACAGGAGGTGACACCTTGTTATTCACGGTTTTCGAAGGAGAACATTTTTTTTCCTATTTTCATGGAAGCAAAACCATGTATACACATCACTATTTATACCACCTGACACCCATAATTATCTTCCAAGTAATCACTGATAGCTATATAGGAGATGGATATTTGAGAGTAAGAATAGCTGCAGGAATGGACAAGGTTGGTATTACACTTATCCCTTGCCTTCCAACCAAAGGTAAATGAGCTGTTTTAGGATGCAATTCTGCCAATAGAATATTTTTCTATTCCGTCTGGCTACATGCTATAGCAAGCCTAAGTCTGTTCTTGCTAATGATGCCTTTCATGGCAAATTTCATGCACATTGTGATGAAATGTTCTTGGAAAAATCAATTGAAAAGCATCTCTTTGTTCTTGAAAACAGAAGTATTGTGCTAGAAAATTGGATCACCAAAGTGTTTGATTTGGATCTATACTCAAATAACAAACATAAATTATTGTATTTGAAAATCCTTGCAAAACATAGTAAAATAGAGAGAGGACCACCTTTTTCAAATCAATCTCAGCTTATGGGTCTCCTATGCCCACTTGAACTCGTTCATGGTAATTAGAATCAATCTTGGCGTATCATAGTTACTAGTTTAAAATGGTGGACAAATAACTGCTGAAAAAAAAAATCTGTGCAGTATTTGTGGGTAGGAGAATTAATTATTGGTGGATTAATTCAATTTGAAGTGTGATGGGTGCCTGGTATTGGTCAACTTATCAAAGAATGAAGTGGAGGATAGTGCTTGAGAAAGTATTAAGGATAAAAGGTGAACATCTGTTTTAGGTCTGAGGCGCATTAGTGGTTGTAAATCCGGAAAAAGAAAAAATGAACATCAGATAATGGTGATCGGCTTCATGATCAGTAAGCTTACTAAGGATGACTTTAGGAACTCCAACAGAACTGGACCAATGGAAGGTTCGGGAGGAGGAGGGAGGATTTTTCAAGTAGGATATAATAGAACTGAATTTAATACTTTTTTTTTTTTTTTTGAAATTTATGTACATCATCAAGATCAATGTCAGCAGTATAAAGTAATAGTTGGTTTTGATAACTTGCTCTTTTTGGATTGGCCTAGGCTTTTGATTTCATTCATTAGTGCATTTAATCCAGCTTGTGCCCCTAGCTATCTAATGTCTAATATTTGTAATTTGGTAAATGTTTTTCTATCGATTTAGCTGGAATCACCTAATTTTCAGTAGAATATGCTCACAACACATTTTCATACAGTATCATATTCGAAGTATCATTGAATTAAACACCCCCTCACACTTAATCAATCTTAATCAAATTTACACATTCGTTAAATACAGCGGTTCCATGATTTTATCCCTCCATATTTGCACTCTTCTGTACTCATCTTAGCCATGGGTTTTCTTGATTTCTAACATTGAGCCTTCTTGGTGAAAGTTTAACTTGTTAATAACTCTAATAAAGTTGCTTTAACTTGTACATAGCCAAGCATGATTTTCAACATCAATTTTGTTTAGCCATTCCATGCATCTGTGTTTCTAGTTGTATCACATTTTATTACGGTTTCTTCTCTTAAAATGAGAAATAATTCCGAGAGAGTGTTCAGCTGATGTCCATGCATAGAAGGTGGCAAGTTTTTAGGGGAGATGGCTCCAGCGGAGAACTCGTATTTAGCGCGAAGAAGTCGAGCCTTCTACAGTTCAGAACAGAACTTGACGTGTTCTTGGCTTCAAATACCAGTGAGACCCAATGTGATTTTAAGGTGAAGGGAAGCTTTCATGAAAGGTCCTGCTTAATCTATCTCGGAGACTCTAACACTGTAATTGCTCGAGTAAGAGCTGATTAATCCTTCAACAAGAGCTCATTCATTCTTCTCAACCATTAAGAAGCTTATTTTGTTACCTATTTCTGTACATTTTATATTTTCCTGCAGATGAATCGTCAGTACAGCGTGAAGAACATAGTGTTGGGAAAAGATGCCTTTGGAGTGACGATTTACCCGTATGTGGATTATGCCTTCGTTGTTGCTCTTATAGTGATGCTTGATGGGATTAATGAGGACCGCCATGATTAAGATGTTTGTTTATTACAAATATCATGTATCTTGAAACTTACTACTCTTTTAATTAATGTATATTTCTTTGTGAGATTAATATGGACCGGATTGGTCATCCGGACCAGTTAAGGTTTGTTGTTAACATTATTATTTTATGATCTGAAGCTTTAGTACACCTAAATAATGCATGTTTATTCACCCAATTAATACTAAATCGAATGACAGCTTGATTACACCTTCAAGTAGTAGTGGATGCTTTTATGCTTTCGTGAGAGGTTATCCAACTGCAAATTATATTGCATATCACTTTCATTAATTTAAATCTGCTTACCTCAGCTTCATATGGTTCTTGGCAAGTGACAAAACAATGTCCAGGTTGTGCTTAACCTCCAAATAGAAGCACAAATTCTGATGAAAATTCATAGGGCTTTGCAAATAAGCCATGTTTAGAATGAATTTGATATGTGAATTAAAGAGATGTTTTAAAAAATAAAGTTTTATAATTTATTTTTAATAAAAGGATTAAACATTAAACGAAAACACTTTTTCTAAATCATTACTCTTCCAGCTATGTCTTCTAATTAGAACCACTGGAACTATAAACCATAATAGCAGCACCATACACACAACTATAAGGCAAAAACAGATAACACTGTCATGAAGTCAAAGCAAAACACAAGTATTTACTGGCCCTTTGGGAAGGAGAGCCTCACAGCTGTATAGATAGCAGAAGGCTCAGCCATGGCACCGTTTCCATAATCTCCACACGCCAATCTCTTAGTAATTGGAGGTATCATTGTTATCCCCAGCTCTCTGATTGCTTCAAGGTGCTTCTTTGTAAAAGGATTGTTCCACATCAAAGAATTCATGGCTGGTGCAACATACAGTGGCTTGCTGTAGTCCCATGCTCTTATAATGCAAGTCAAAAGGTTGTCGCACAGTCCTCCAGCAATCTATGCAGCAACACGAAACCAAAACTTGTTTAGAATACCAACATATACATTTAACTTTGTCAAGTTTTAAGGAGTCCACTACAAACTAAGGAAACATGTTCGATGGAATATATGCATTCCATCAAGTAAATTTCATGAACAGGAATCAAGCTAAAAACAAATCCAAATCAAGGTGTTTAAATCAGAATTCTATTGAACAGACCTTTGCAAGGGTATTTGCCGACAAAGGAGCGATGATCATTGCATCAGCCCATTTTCGCAGCTCAATGTGCAGCACTCCGTCACTAAGCTTCTTCCAAGTCGACCATTCATCTTCATCGGTGTAAACAGTAACATCGTTTGGAAGCGAAGCTTTATCTATGAAGTGCAAAGCCGACTTGGTCACAACGGCCTTAACTTCAGCCCATTCAGTAAAACAGCGGCAAAGAATTTCAAATTTGATTGCTGCAACACTTCCAGAGGCAGCGAGGATGATTCTTGGTTTCACTGCTTCAACAGTCTGAATAACGCTGCTCATCTGATCATCTGCCATCTTCTTTGGCCAAGCAAAAAGATCAATTGGAGTCAACTAAAGCCTTCTCAAATCGACAAAAACCTATTACAGAGAGAAGTAATTAGCATTAAGGAAAAATATATGGCCAGAACTTCTAAAGAAAAAAAAGAGATATTAAGGATTAACACAAAATGGAAAACAATCATTTTGCTTACAAAATAAAAAATGCCTTTTTCTGGTTGAAAGGTATACAAGCACTAGCAAATTAATAGATTTTTGCATATATCTCATTTCTTCCTTTGTTGCTAGATGCATATAAATTTTCAAAACTAATGACCATTTTGTTTGGCAAAGAAAATGGTGATATTAGCAAATCCATGGCTAAATGTAGAATGCAGTTGATCCACAAGGGCGACGTACATAGCAGAGAACATTTGGTGACCTGCATGACGTGTTCCAGATTTCAATTCTGGACTTGGTGAATTGCCAAGATCAAGGTCATCTTCGGACTTCTTGGCATTGGAGAATCATATTGATATCCCAATTACTGTGATCTGCCGGGAACTAGAAGAAAGGGAAATTTGTAAAAGAAGATAATTTGATCTTATTTCTCACAGTCAATCTTATCTCCTTAATTGAGATCAACTTGGGACTAGATCCTCTTTCATCAATCACCAACAAGCTTATATATATATTCACTTTGGACTTAAGCAGTTTAACAATTACTGAGCTCAAACCCTCAAAACATGGGCAATCATTGATTTGAATATATCCATATTTGATCTTAAAAACCACAGTAGTCTCGAGGGAATGCAAGCTATTATGGCCTCAAGGCAACATGCTACGTGTTGACGAAGAATTTAAATTCAAAGGGATTAACAAAAATTTACTTAATTGGAATCCTAGAAATGTCATTACAAAGTAAAGAGAAAGAGTTGGGATTCTCACAAAAGGAAGGTGGCCAAAAAAGACAATAACACAAAAGAAAATGAAAAGTTTCTCTCAAGTGTGATCAATCTCTATAAACTAGACCCTTGGGAGTTACTTATAACTAAAGAGCAGAGGACATATCTTTATTTTCCCTTAGAAAGCAATAGAGTTATAATTATTACATTAAACATGACCTAACAGTCTAGGGAGAGAGTTATAATTATTACATTAAACATGACCTAACTGTCTAGGGCATTTGTGAGAATGCAGAGAGTTATTATCATTTCATTAATTGTGGCTTGACTACTTAAGACTTTTAACACATGACGGGGAGTTATAGCTTTTCACTAATGTATTTCAAATATCACCTAGATGACAATTCATCTTTTCTTTCATTGTCTCGAGACATGTTTGGCGTTGATACAAAAGGGATTAACAAAAGCTTAGTTATAATTAACAGAGAGAAAAATGTGTCTTAATTTTCTCTCAAAATGTCGAAGAGCTACAGCTATTATATTAAACATAGTTTAACTGCCCAGGACAATTGCGAGTACAAGGGGGTTATGGTCATTTCATTGATTATGATTTAACTACTTGAGATATTTGCATACGAAGGGGAGTTGCTATTGGTGAACTCCAAATGTTACCCCGACGACAACTTATTTTCTTAGGATGAAGTGTTTAGGAGCTTGAAGAGAAATTCTCAGAGTTGAACTAAGAAAATTTAAATTTTTCCATGACAAACTCATCCTTTCGTCGTAGACTTGGGATTTAAATTTTCAAACCTAATCAATATAATATCAATTTTTTAATCCCGGATTTTAAACAAAAAAAATATCCCTTGTATTTTATTTACTGTTTTATATATATACATCAATTCATACATATTTACAACCTGTAATATTCCACATAATTATTTGTAACATTCACGCAAATATCTATTACACACCCATGCATATATCAACTGTATATTCAAACAGTTTATTGTATATCTACGTAATTATAACATGTAAAATATATAAACCATAAGTAAAATTTTTAATAATTACAAAGCTTTCACATGTATCAATAAAACTTTATTTTTATTCCTACACTCTTTTATCCTTGTATTGTATCCCAAAAAAACTAAATATTAATGCCAACAAATAAGTTGAATATCACAACTTAGTAGATTAAATCTAACATAGTTATTACATACAAAACAACATAATATATGAGTCATAAACTTTATCATAACATTAAAATAATATCATATTATATATATCACAACTACGAAAGAAATAAGCATGCACAAACAATCTCATAATCATTATTTCTTTCTTTAGTGTGATATTATTTATCAACATCATTTTCTTTTAATCAAGTAAACATTTTAATATTATCTTGTTGCTCCATTTTTCTTAGATAGTCAGCATGCGATTCTACTTAAGTTTACTTAGTTACTAGAAATTTTTTTTTATTAATTTTCATCTTGTCATGCACATAGGTTATTCAATTTTTTGCCATTGCATATTTTACATAGCGTATTTGCCACCCAAACACTTTTTAGACCTTATTTTTATTCCACATGGTTTATCAACCGCCATGTATTTTCATCTTCAATTACATAACTCACAAATCGTTACATAGCCTTTCTTGTCATTCCAATAATCATTACCTACATCAAACATATAATTATTCTACACATGCACAAATCTTGATGTATAATTAAATTTCGTACAAATAATAAATACCAATGCTACACATACTTAAAAATAATATCATCATACTCACATGCTTAGTAAAGATGCTAAATATAACTAATATATTATACCATGCAGTACATTTATTTTCTAAAGTACAACATATGATATTACATATATGCATCACATTAATTAACACAATAGAATTATAATACTAAGCAATTCAACTATAATTTAACTTATCATATGCACTGAATAATCATATAATCTATCTATTTAACATAACAACAGTACATAACACATGCAAATAAAAAATGTTATATGTCTACAATTCAATATTATAGAATATTATGTGCACAGTCTGCCTATTATTAGTATAATAATTCTATAACAGATTAAATGCACTAATAAATGGTCAGGATACTTACCTTAATATTTTGTACACCTCTTTTCTTTTCTCAATTTCTATACCCAATTGTTGATAATTGTTATCCACTGCCTCTACCTCCGCGGATTCAACCAATCTCCAATGTGAAAGATTCTTTTCAATTTTTCTCCCTCAATTTCTCAATTCTTTATCTTTCTTTTTCTCTCCTCAAACCTTGATTTTTCCTTCTCAAATTTCTTTCTACTCTTCTCATCTCACTCCCGGCCTCTCTCCTCAACCGAGCACTTAACCCTATCTTTATTCCTTTCCTTTGAAACCCGCGGTTCCTCCCTTCCTTTCTCTCTCCTCCTTGGCTCCTTCGTGCCCCAACGCTAAGGAGGCCGCCGGCTTCTGAATCTCCTGACCTCACTCGCTCTTGCCCAGGTTTCTCGTTGACTCCTGTTTTCCTCTTTCCCACTCTCGGTTTCCCGAGACCCACCCGGCGTACCACCTTACCGACAGCGCTGCGACATCGCAATGAAGGCGAAGGAAAAATCCGCAAATCGTGCTCTTGCTGGCTGTCCTCGGTTTCCTTCTCACGACAGCCCACCGGCGAGCGATGCGACGGCTAGATGCCGTATGACTGATTTGGATTAGGGTTCGACCGGTAGAGCGCGAGTGAAACGAGGGAAAGTGAGAAAATGCGTGGGAATTGGACAATTAGGATTACTATTATATAGAAATAATAGAATATTCGAAAAACAATACTTGTTGATAATCTCTAACTAACTAGTATTATATTTATTTTAATACTTTTTCAATTTTTATTTATAATTTTAATTAATTTTGACATATTTTATATGATAATCTTACTTGTATGTAAATTAATCTCATAAGATTAATGTAACATAATTATTTTAAAAATTTAGAAATATATCTTATGATATTTGAGAAGGACGAGGAACAAAACATATTAGATAAAGTATAATTTTTGTTAATAGACTTTTGATAATATAAGAATGAATTATATTATATTAATTATTAAAAGAGTTGTTTTAATCTTTATATATGATGACATGGTGTGATGAGGTTTAAAAACTCATTTGGGTTGAAATGAGATAATATAAGAGGACAATATCACGACATAATGAGATCAATATAGTATAGTTTGATATCAAAGCCTACTGTACTAGTTTGATACGATTCGAAGATGAACCAAGAATGAAATGATAGACTTGTAACACTTGAAGTGTATGGGGAGTGAGACATATTAAATAAGGTATGACTTCTATTAGCAAACTTTTAGGGGTGCAAAACCTTCTAAGATATGGATGAAACAACCTGAAGAGACATCCATTCGAATTATCTAAATTCCTCTTTTGTATCCTTTTAACTTATGTCACCAGCACACAAAAAAGTTTCGCATTTGTCCACAAGCAACTCTCTAGGTAGTGCAGATTAAATGCCAATTAGCAATTAACTAGAACAATTATTTTTTAAAAATTTAAAAATTAATTATAAATTCACTTAATCTCTAAAAATTATAAATTATCATAAGATCATGAGATTTGATGAGCTCAATCTCTTTTTGCATAGAATTCTTAAGTTTAAAAAATACAAAAAAGAAAACTTTTAAAATAAATTTATGAATAAAACTAAAAATATTTTAAAACTATCTTAAAATAATGAACATTAAAATAAATGTGTAAATTGGGCCATAGCCAAACTCATTGATGAGCAACATATCATCACTCATGACAAGCTATATGTTTTTTAAAACTATTTAGACTGTTCATGTGATTCAATGCTCTTAAGATATTGGTCCATGTTATCAAGGTATCAACCTAAGGCCTCAAATGATAGTGTTTACAATGAAACAATGCCACAAACTATTCAACCTATCTATCATTTATTCCTTTAATGAAATAAAAATAATAATTTTAGTAATTAAATGCTCATTAAAGAGAAGCAAAAAAAATCATTTTAGTAATTAATCAAATTGATTCAATGGAGGCACATTAAATGCCCATCCAAAAGACATTCCGAAGATAAAATATATTCAAAAATATTAATTACTTTATGATTTGCATATTTTTTAGATACTTTATAATATTAATATTTTATTTTAGTTAGATATTATTTTAAAATATCACCTTTGTTTATAAAAAATTTTAATTTATTTTTCAATTCACATAAGCTTATCATAATCAATTCATTTGTACAAAATAAGATTTTGAGATGTCACGATAAAACTTGGCAAGACGAGTTCAAGGAGCTTATTTCATTTCGATCGAAGCTCTTTTAGAGTTGTTATAAATTATTAAAATTTAATATTATTAATTAAATAAATATTTAGTTAATATGATATTATATATAAATAATCCTAAATCTAAATCTCTAATTTGTACTAGCACTCCTTAATCTTAAATGAATATTTCTCTTTCCCTCTCACACTCTTAGGTCAGTCATTTCTCATGTGATTGAAAATTCATAATATTGATTTTTCACAATCTCTGTTTAATGCATCGCTTGTCGACTTTCAATGAGACAAAGTATAAGGTGATGATAATTCTGCTCTTTTTTGTTCAATTGGGTGATCCCTCAATGTGATTTTTTGAAATCAAACATTTGTCCATGTTTCACCAATGATTTGATTGTTTATAAAGGTCAAAATTAAGGATGAGGCCAATAAGTCTAATTTGAGGAGTAGTTGACTATCTTCTTGGGTGAAAAGAGAAGATAAAGAGAAAGAGAAAAAAATAAGATAGTGAGGCTAAGAGTAAGAAAAAGAAGTAGTAAGAGACAAAGAAAATAGGAAAAAAGAACAAAATAGAGAAAGAGAAAGAAGGAGAAGGAGAAAAAAAGAGGCAAAATAAGATTCTCATTGACATGGAGATTTAATAAGCTTCTTTCCCAAGTCTTCTTAGTAAGTTAGATATTAGAGTTCAAATATATAATTATTGAAGTCATCAAAAGTTGAAAAAAAACTAGTGCATAGAATTCATAATAGAATTATAACATATGCTCTATGTATGATTGCATGATAGGAAAGAGAAAGAAGAGAAACTTTAATTCTAGACTTTTATGACTATGAGGTAGGCATTTTACACCTTCATAAGTGCATATGCTTGCTTTATCGATATTTGATATAATGATCTTTTGTAGGCATCTGTCACCGTTGTAGTGCATATGCTTAATATATTGATGATCAATAAGCTTAGTCTTATGTAGGCATTCTATAACTTCATAAGTATGTATGTTTGTTATACTAATAGTTGATAGCAAGGTTTTGTATTGACACCTTCACACTCTTGTAAATGTGTAATGAATAATAAGCTTAGCCTTGTGCAAGCATCTAATATTTGTTGTACTAATAATTTCATAATATTAGTATTGTGCAATATATACTAGTAATGTTTGATATAATGATGTGATATTATGTTCTAGTATAAACTAGTTAGATGATATATTATTGTGTTGTAATGTTTCATAGATTATACTTATAAATTATTACATAATGAGCATGATATATATGTTAACTACTAAATAAGAATATAATAATATGTGAATGACTAAGCACACTTACATGATTGACATACGTAATATATGTCTTAATAATATGAATGATATAGAAGTAAAATAATAACATTAGAAGATGGCAAGATAAGAGAATGGTCTATTAGGAAATAAAAAAGTTGAATTTTCTTGATAAGATAATAACCTTTTAATTTGAAAATCAATAAGATATGGTTCATAATATGCCATAAAAAGTTTAAATATGATATTATTAAATAAGACACTAATCAATTGAAAGGCTATAAAACATATGAGTCAAAAAGTATAAAAACCAATAAAGAAGACCTTGTACAATGCAGTTGAGACAAAATATATGGTCGTATCAATACGATTATGTAGATCAAATTGGATGATCATTTAGGATTGCATGATTACGATGTAATGAGTAATATTATATGAAAGGAGAAGAGGTTAAATCTATGCATTGAACAAGTTCAATAATGAATCTTATTAGAACTATATATGGGAGATCATAGTAGTATGATTTAGGTTAATCATATTAAATGGTTGGTTTGAGCCTAAGTAAAAGAAAATTTGGCTAAATATGAATATTATAATAGGTACAATGTACATAACTGTAAGGTGCAATGAGTCAAAATTTTGTTTATAATAAGATCATGTGAAAAAGATCATACCGAGTGATGAGCATAAATGTTTATAGATTTAATCATATTGTGCATGTTTATATCATATCAATACAATTAGTGGGTATACTTAATAGGCTAGTGAGAAAAAAAATAAAAAATAATTTTGTATGATGTGCTTAATTATACTATATAATAATTAAAAATAATAAATATAAATGAATAATTAGTTGAGAAGTTAAGATAGGATTGTACAGTATGATCATAGAGATTATAACTGTACAATCATATCTAAAAATAACAGAAAGAGCTAGATTAAGGATTGAACAACATGATTTAAGGATTATACATGTACTACATAGCTTGGGGTACTTATTTACTTATCAGATCACACTATAAGATGGAAAAATCATACAAGTATGAACCAAAGCAAAAACTTAAGTAATTTAGAAGGATTCTTTAGAAGCTAAATTACTTAATATGCATGTCATATATATGATTTACATATTGATCATTTTACACACAATTTTATTATAAAAAAATTTACAAAAAGAGGAGATTAAACAAGAAAAATTCTTTGTAAAACAAGGTAAATAAATCTAAAACTTGTGATGTAATATAATGTTATTTTTTATATTTTAATTTGGCTTCTTTTATACTACATTTTATTATACTAACAAATGCTTACACTTTATTTTATGGTTTAGTATAATCTTGATGGTATTCTACTTCTTATAAGGCTTAATTGATTACATGGTATCATAAGATTAATTAAAAGGAAAGAATGGAACATAAATAATAAATAAAATAGAATGGAATAAACTGTATATTAACTTTAAAAATAACATATAGACTAGCTTATCTACTTCATACATCTAGATTAACATATTATATATATGATATTATATGGTTAAAAAATAAAAAAAATTATATTCCTAGAATTTAAAAAGAATAAGGGTTTAGCCTAAGCACTCACTCCTTAGCCAAGCCTGAAGGCTCTGGCCAAGTGATCCGCAACGTTAGACACTAGGCCTTGAGGGGACGCGAGTTAAGAGATTGACTGAGACTAAATCAAGTCAAGCTGGAGTCCTGATAAGGGTAGAAATCTTATAGCAGCTTGGGTTAAATCAAGTTAAGAAATCACTCTTAAATCAACTTAATCATAATGAGTCAAGTCATACCTAAAATTGTTAAGTAATGGGATCAGGTCAGGTCGAACCCAAATGTATATATGTAAGTGACTTAGGTTATGTCTTCCTAGTAGTACCAGGAGGTAACCAAACCCATTAGGCTAACTTACACATGCAAAGGAAGTATTATAAATGCCAAATGTTATATAAGTTGTACAATGTGGGACTAAATAATCAAGACTTATTTGCTTCTGAATTAGAGCAATTTAGTCTCGTCTGATCATGTGTTTTAGCAATCAAACAATTACAATCACATATGCCTTCTTGAATAGTAACTCATCATCCATCTAAAAAGCATAATTGAATGACAAGATCTTCTCGTATTTGTGAACAATGCATTTCATCTAGTTGTCCATCCAAAAAGCTTGATCAATGATTGAGAAACTTCTCTATCTTCATGAACAATGATCTTATATATCATCATCATCATCCATCTAACATATGGAATCTAACATTCTTGATTAAATTTAAATCTTTTGTTCAATATTCTAATTAAGTGGCTCTTATTTCATCTGTCAAGATGAGACAGTTATTGCTGTTCTCGCTCATAATCAGTATTTTAGAAAGCTATTTGTGTTTGTTTAGAATGTTAAAATACTCATTTGTAATGGTTATTTCATGTGACCCTTTCTAGTCATAAGAAAAATGCTATTTTAATCTAAATATCTTGATAAAAATAGATAAGCCTTTAAAGTTAGATAATTGATGATTTTATTCTACTACATCAATATTTTTGAAAGAGAGTGAGCAAAATAAAAAAATTATAATATAGTTTTAATGCCTTTGCTAGAGCTGTATTAGTGACTCATTTTTTTTCTTTTTTGCTTCAATGTTCGTTTTAATTGCACATCTTATTATTAACTTCTTTATAATTAATTTTTATTTTCTCATTCCTTTTTTTATTTTTTCAAAAAATATCATATTAATATAAGATCTTTGTTGATTTTATTTTTCTTAATAATATTAGTATACATTAATAAATCTTTTGATTTAATATTTCAAAATTAGATCCTTTATGTTGTTTGTAAATTTTTCATATGTGTATTCTTATTCAAACATCATATCAAAGTTAATTTATAAACTTATATCATATGTAGTTGTACAAGTAAATAATGGGATATTGTAGTTATTTATTATTTAGTATTATTATTTCATATTGTAAATTTTTATAATTGAGATTGTGACGATGAACATGTAATGGAATATTGTAGTAAATGCAGAATTTTTATAATTTTTATATGCTGTGAAAAAATATGTAATTTGTAAATGTTACCTTTACCAACTACAGCAAAAGAAAATAACTTTAATACTGGAATCTTGGTCGAGTTGACTAGAGGTAGATATATGTACAGATTAAGTCGAGCCACCAAAAAATTCCTTCTTCTCTTTTTTATTTTTTTATTATGTAATTTATAATATTTTTATTACATAATTTAAAAAACATATATAAAAGAAATTTATCAAAATCATTTTTATTAAGTATAAAATATTTTATTAAAAAATTTAAAATATAAAATTTTTCTTTTATTTTTACATTTTTATTTAATAAAATTATTAAATCAATAATTTTATAATTATCAAATTTTTATTTTAGAAAAGATCTTTAAAATAACAAAAGTTTAAATAACATAATTCATCTCTCTCTTATGCATTAACGTGACACTAAAGCAGGCCAAACTAGACTTTTACTATAATATAATTTGGAGCCTAAAATATTAGAGAAGCTTAATAGATTATTAAAAAATATTAAAAGATATTATACGCTAATTAGATTTAGGTAACATGTGTGGTATTTAGAATCATTCAAAGATTAGCATCCAAAGTTGTAATGTAGATTATTAAGTATAGTACATTGCAACACATTATGTGTTAAGCATAAAATTCAATGAGTAATCTTTTGACATTTAATTTCACACATATAAAATAAAAAATTTAAGAAAAACTTTATATGAAATACATTAATAGAAGAAAGAGAAACATTAATTTTATATTATAACCTAGAAAATAAAAGTTATAGAAAGAATGCACATTTTTGGTGATGATAACTTATAGTTTTCTTTAGAGTTGGCATATAGAACATTGAATATGGAAAAGGGCATCGAGGTGGAGGTTTTGGTTAGTTGGAAGGCTTGGTTAAAAGGATAACAAGATGGTAGTTAAGGATTTAGTATTTTGTTAAGGAGGGTAATAGTTTGGTGGTTTGGTCAAGAGAGTGAAAATGTGTGTAAAGAATTGAGGATTTTGGATGAAAAAGAAATTTATTTGATTTTTGACACTCCCGATAGAAGGTCTCTCACATCTGATCCATGTCTTTTACAAAGGAAAAGCAAATTAGAATATCTTCAATTAAAGTTAGGTACACATTCTTTACTCACAAAAATAAAAGTACATAATTGAAAGAAATTTTATTCATCAATAATAACATTATATGAGAAAGTCTTTTCTATTTGTTATGCAGAATTATTGAACTCTTCTTTAAGAAATATTAACAAATTGTCCTTTTTATATACCTATTTGGAGTTAGGTACAGACTCTTTTTTCTATTTATTGATAAAGAAGAGTTCAATAAATACTATATTAGAAACAAATTATATCAACACTCACCTCTATCATCTTTGTTTTATGTTATCACACTTGTTCTCTCAAAAGTATGTTTGCACCTTTGTTTCTTAACTATCTCAATGTTAATATATTCTCTTTTATGAGAAATAATTAAAGGAGTGTCTAATACAAAATGTTTGACGAAGTATAACAAACTTATAAGATTTGCCCATTCTTATTTTTTATTATTTTATTCACATTACTAGCTAACAAGCTATACCCATTAAGACTCCTCAAGCTCATTTAAACTATCAATTATGATCTTCTCTATGGATTGGTTATCACAAAGAATTTCAATTTCATGGTACTTTGGAAGTTCATATAATAGCACTTAGGCATTTCAAAATCTACCTTTGTGGATAGTTGGGGTATTCAAATTCATCTATTTAAGATAAGAACTCTTTAAGATCTCAACCATGGAAGAATTTTGGAGAGTAAAAAAGGGTTTAATGGTGGTTGGATCATGAGGTGAGTGTGGAGAGGGACAAGGAAGAGAAAAGAGGGCGTTGGGAGATAATTACCGACCTTGTTGTTCTTGCTCTACTTGTAAGAGTTTTCCTACTCTATTAGCAAAGGTGTACTCTTACAACACAAAGCTCTTCAAGCCTTATTATTTTGAAATTTGTCATCTTTCATTTCATCCCAAGGGTTAGTTATGCGTAGTAATACTTGAAATAATAAAGAAATATATCTTAAGGATGTGGCATTTGGAAATTTCAATTTCCTTATCTAAGTGGAACCTAGAATAATTCTACCTACAGAGGTGGTGCCTAGATGAAGCTTATGTACTATCCAATGTAATGTATCTCAAGAAAGCCTTTATGACTCACAATAACTAACATAACAACTACATATTTATTAAACCAAACTAAGTATTTAACAAACATATAACTAGTTATGCTTATGACATAAATCCAAATGCAAAAAAATTATCTACATGCTAAAATCAATTGAAAAAGGGAATTTTTTATTTATTTTTAGGCTTTCGACATGCCTTGATTAGAGCTCTTATTACAAGGTTTTGCACTATTTGATAACAGTGTACTCTAGTATTTAAGTTCTATCATAGACTTTAGTGGAACATCATTTGTGGAAGGTTTTTCAACTAATCATAAGTCTTCCAATGTCTTAGTTCCACGTGTTAAGTCTACCTCTAATGATGGTGCTGCATCATAATGGAAGGATATGTCACATGAATGTCTCAAGGGTGCAAGACAAGAACATGGAAGGCTAAATCAAAGCTTAAGAATATTTTTTTAGACTTATCTAGATAAGTAAATGCATAACCAAATCAAGATATGCATTGTGAGTAATTTTTTAAAATTTTGTAGTTGAATTTTTGTTAAGCTATGACCTAGAAACTTCTAAAGTAGTTGCAAAAATCTAACCCATTTTGAATTGCTTAATTTTATGTTATATGGAGAAAATTATGCCCAAAATACTAAATCACATTAGGCATTTTTAGATAAGCATGGATTTAGGATTTGAATTCGAAAAATTAAGATTTGGGTATAATCTAAATTCAAATATAGAAGATTTGAGTTTAGTTATTTTTTAATCCATTTGGATTATATTTTTAATTCTTGTCTCCTTCTATATTATTTTGAGTCTTACATTATAAAAGGTATCCTCAAGAGAGATAATGATGTAAATGTGTTTTTGAATGTTCAATAGATCCTCTTAATTATTGTGCTCATTTTGAAACTAAGATTCTTAGTTGGAGCTACTCTTGTTGAGCATTATTATAAGACTTAGAGTGTTACCAATGAGTTTGAGAGGTTTTGGCTTTAGGTTATTTCCTAAAGTTTTTGAGTCTTTATTAGGTTTTCTTACATTCATATTGCCTATTCTTTACTAATTCCACTACTGTTTTTATTATTGCTACCCTAAATAACTATCTTAAGCATGTCATATCAAGTTATCTTATATCGAGTCATTTTGTGTTCGGTTATCCATATGGTGGAGACATATCATCTACTACTAGAAAATTATAACCTACTTAGGAAAGGGCCTATGGTCATATTTACTTGTGCTCAAAAGTAGGATAGTTGTTGAGAATAATAGTGGTGCAAGGATAAAGATGTCATAGCAAAAGGAGTCCATTTTTGCAAGAAAAAAAGTCGATAATAAGAGCAAAATGAGATAAATCATTAAGAGATGGTACCAGCGATCATCAAGATCTTGCAACTCCTTGTCATGATGGTGTTATAGAGCATATCAAGGTGCAAGTATGTGGTACAATAAGATACAATAATGATCTCAATCATTTCTCTGAACCATTTTGTGTTAACTATCTTTCCAACATCATCTTTATCTATAATAGTGCTTGCATTAATGAGTCTTCCTTTGTTTCAATTCTCATGGACAAATTTCTTTCATAATATCATCAAATATTTGGTTTGAAAAATAAATATTCATTCAATTGTTTGCTTGACTTAAAACCTAGGAAGAAGGTTAAATCTCTCATTATACTCATTCTTCATTAAATTAACAAATTTTATGCACATCTCTTTGTTAAAAGCTCCAAAGATTATATCTTTTGCATACACTTGATATACTAGTTGACCTTTAACTAAATTTTGAATAAGGTATCATCTTATTTTTCTACCTTGACTCTACGAAATCTAACTAAAGTAAAAAAAAAACTTTATAATCTTTCATACCAAGCTCTTGGAACTTATTCCAAACTATAAAGAGTCTTCTTAAGTTTGTATATATAATATATCTTATCATGTATCTCAAATCCCAAGAGTTATTCAACTATACTTCTTCATTTATATATCTATTAAAAAATATACTTTTAACGTCTATTTAGTATAATCTAAAATATTTGTGGCATGTATAAGCAAGTAAAATTCTAATTATCTCAACTCTTGTTATAGAAGTAAATGTTTCATCCACATCTACTCTTTTAATATAACAATAGTTTTTAGATACTAATCTAGTCTTATTTTTAATAACTTTTTTTATTTTTATCTATCTTTTTTAAAACCCATTTTATAACAATAATTATTCTATCGTTTGGCCTAGATTCAAAATCTCATATTTGATTTCTTTAATATTGTACCAACTCATCATTTGTAATAATAATATATGACTCATCTTCAAAAGCCTTTTTAATAGAACTTGGTTCAAACTTTGATATAAAATATTGCATAATTAAAAGAACTTCTAGTCTTAACTTTCTCTCTAACATCTCTTATGATCAGCTCATTAAGATGATACTAAGAATTCTCAATTACTTCTTAATCTAATTTTCTTCTTTTATTGGTTCATTAACTTTAATTATATTCTCTAATTTTTCTTCTCCAAGACTTAAATCTTCTAATTCATCAAGTTGATATCCTTTATGATAATATGTAGATGCTTTAATAAGAGATTCATTAAATGTAACATAGATTGTCTCTGTCATAACTATTATTTTCTTGTTATATACTATAAATGCTCTACTAGTTGGTGAGTATCCCAAAAAGATTCCTTCATAAAATTTGGTGTAAATGTATCTAATTTTTTTATTATTTAAAATAAAATTTTTTCATCAAAACACATGAAAATGGGATACCTTAGGCTTCTTATCATAAAGCAACTCAAAAGAGAAAATATTTAGCAAAAATCTACATAGTATTTTATTTATCACATAATAGATAATATAAGTTACCTCATCCCAAAAATATTTGAAAATATTATACTCATTAAGCATACACCTTGCAGTATTCAACAAGGTTTTATTTTTCTCTTAACTACACAATTTTCTTAAAGAGTCTTAGATAAAGAAAAGATATGTAACATTCAATTTTTATTATAAAAATTATTAAGTAGTTTATTCATGAATTTTTTTTTCATTATCACTCATAATGGAGACAAACCTAACATCATGTCTCTTCTCAATCTTAGTAATTAAAGTTATAAATTTTTGAAATACTTCACTTTTATTTTTAACAAAAAGAACCATATAAATTTAGTAAAATTATCTATAACTATCAATCCATATTTGCTTCTACCTTAACTCTTTAAATGAATAAGGCCAAAATATCTAAATGATAAGTTTTAATGATTTCTTAATAGTCACATCCTCAAGTGATTTAAAACTCTATTTGGCTAATTTTCTTAATTAACATGGACCACATAATTAATCACTTAACCAATTAAGGTTTGACAAATCTCTAACTAGGTTAACCTTTATAAGTTTTTTAAAATAAGACTTTCCTATGTGATAAAATCTTCTATCATTTATTTAAAAAAAATCAAGGTCTGCAAAGGAATCAGCTACAAAGGAAATTGCTTCTTCCACTTTTTTCTTTTCCTTTTCAACTATAAGTTTTTCATCCTTTCTCCTTATAGGCTCAATTTCATTTGTTGAAAACTCATCAAAAATCTCATCAAATGACATTGTTGAAATATTCTTCATTACTTTCAAGGTTATAATAAGAGGATCATATCGTTAAAGAAGTACCTGAAGAATATTGTTCACCAATAGAAAACTCATTATTAATATTAGATAAACTATTAATAATATTTATAAATCTTATAAATATGGCCTTAATGTTGTTATCTATATTCATACGAAATAATTCATACTAAGAATAAGTATGTGATTTTGGTCTCCTTAACTTGAGAAATACTTTCATAAGTAACTTCAAGTTTTACCAAATCTCATGTGCTATTTTGAAGTTCATGATTTGATTATATTCGAAAGCACCTAATTTACAACACAAAATGTTAATGGCCCAAGAATTAAGTTGAACTCTATGTTTTTCTTTAGAAGTGAGTTCAATTAATGATTTTATCATTTTTTTACCACCAACAACCTGAGTAAAAAAACCAAATAGATTTTCAATAATATCCTAAATTTTCAAATCGAACATTAAAAATAAATGAATCTTATTTTTCCAATAAAGATAAAACTCAATGTTGAGCAAAGTTGGTTGGTGTGACAATACTCTCTTAGATGAGATCATATTATCCTCAACACATGAAAGAGCTATGAAGATTTACCTTTTAAAATTTCTTTATTTTGACAAAAATCTCTTTCTAATACCACTTGATGTGAATCGTGTGAGGTCTAATGCACAAGAAGAGAGGTGAATTATTCTTTTAGCAAAATTTTTTATTTCAAAAAATCTTTTCAATTAAACAAAAAAAATTTACACTTAGTAATAAAAATTTATTTTTAAAAAGATTGTTTGACGAAATAAAAAACAAAAAATTGCATAATAACAAAAAGAAGGGAATTAAGATTTTTTAGGTGGTTTAGCCAAAACCCATGCCTACATCCACCCCTAATCACCGATCAGGCTTCCACTCACTATGTCCTTTTGCCAAAGCAGGTAAGGGTAAACTAAATACAAGTCGATGTTCCAATGAGACTTTAAAAATCTACAAAAATAATTTGGTTACAAGAAAAAATTAAAAGCTTTATGAAAATTGGCACATAAAAAGTTCTTATAATTTTGAATCGTTCAGTTAAGAGTGACACAATAAATTATTAATATAGATGTTATTTGAACAATGTGAAATGATTTTAGAGAAGAGTAGTAAAAATGAGAAAAAAAAATTGACAACTACCATAAGCACATAGTGAAAAATGAAGCTCTTTGTTTTGGACTTCTCTTGATTATATTTGAGATTTTTAAGGTGTTCATCCTCCTTAAATATTATTAAATGATCTCTATTTATAGTCCAATCAAAAAATATCAAAATAACACTTCCAATGATCAGAAAAAAATCTTTTCTAAGAGCTGTTGTAAGAAATGAATGAAAGAAGATAATGAGTAGTTACGGTCCAATCTAAGAAGACAAGATAGGCACTATCTGTTACACGCCATTTTTTCCTAGGCTGATTTTTGGCATATATTTTTTTTTTTTTTTTAACATATAGACAGCTCAGATCGTCCCATACCAACCTGAGTAGCCTACGAAAAACATAGGATATAACACATCATTACACACCTACTTTCCTTAACAATGTGGATCCCATCTCCCGGGTACACCGTCAAATCAGGTTCACGACTCCTGAATTAACTGATGAACTCGCGCAATGTTACTCCTACTAGACCCAATACTCCTAACCCATACCAGTAGGAGAACCGGTCTAATAGAAGTCTGAACCCCCACGGTTAAGTTCCATAGTCATGTAATGACCTCACCATCAAAAATAAAATACATAACATCCTCAGATAAAATATGGCACTCCACACACTATACCACCAAGACAATAAAATAAAACAGTGAATGGAAACTACATCACATCACAAGAATAAGATCCAAGTCCAACAAATACAATATCATTCAACTAGATACATAAGTCAGAATCACCCTCACATAATACAAGACATAAGAATAACAGTCTCACTGAATACATCCAACAGCAACAATCAACTAACCAGAATGTCTCAGAAAATCACAGATCAGATCTCCTCCACTAGCCTACTGATCACGATCCCACCTAAAGCTGGGTGGCGTCAAGTCTGCCGAGCCACTGGAAAAATATAGATAAAAAAGGAATGAGCTACGCCCAGTAGGAAAGACAGCTAGTAAAAACTCACATGCAAGAGAAGGATAATAGCAAGAGTATAGGAATACAGCATAACAATGTAGGGTGGAAAGACACTCTCAGTTCCAGACTCCGACCAACCACAGTCACCCCCAGTCACAACAGAGTAGCTCTCCTCTGTGCTCCCAGGTAGCATGCCAGCGGGACACGCCCATCTCTGCGCACGCATGGCGCCTAGGCAAAGCATGCCAGCGGGACACGCCCATCTCTGCGCACGCATCACAACGCCTAGCACCCGACACCGCAGCGTCTCTCGTCAATCAATCTTCTGGAGACTATAGACAAACCCGTCACATAGATCTCTAGCCAACGTGAGACACCCCTGCCACCCTCAGGCACGCAGGCCTACACACTTGGCTAGCCACGGCGAGTCACCCCTGCCGATGCCACTCTCAGGCGCGTAGGCCTACACTCGTGGACCAGAAGAGATCGACTCAGCCACCGTCCCAAGAAGTCCTCTCCCAACAATTTCCATAGAAGCCACGCCCCTACAGTCATTGCCAAGCTTTAACTCCAAGATTCGGCAACATGTGTCCAGATACAACAAGGCGCATACCAGTCCACATGTATACTGTGAAAGTTAAGTCTGAAACGCACAGTTACCTACCACAACTACCCTAAAACATCATATAGGGTCTATAGTAGTCCGATCCAATATGCCAATCCGTGAAATATGCCAACACTGAGTAAACTGACTCAAATCATGCCATTGCCATCCAAGCAACACAAACTGTACCAAAATTCTGACTATTCTGGTAGCACTTACCCAAGTGTCATACTTTCTTCCAACTAATCCAGCTGCACTGAATTTATGGATAATTTCCAACAATCAATTTCAACTGGCTACGTGATTTCCAAAAATCACCTTTTTCTCACTTCAGGAAATTTTAATTTCCAATATCAATTTCTGCCCTTATCCATTTTCCGAAATTCGAAATAAATTCAGAATTTAAATTTTAAATTCCACATATATCCTTTTCCCGAAAATTCGGATTAATTTCCGAATTAAAATTTAAATTCCACATATTTCCCGAAAATTCGGATTAATTTCCGAATTAAATTTTTCCTCCGCCCGTTTGTCCGCCCGAATCCCGCTGAACCGGTTTTCGCTGCCGGTTCAGAATCCTCGCGCTGAACCGCGAACCCACCGGCCAAACATTTAATCAAATTTTCCAGCCGACGTTTAGTATTTAATTATTATTAATATTTGAATAATTACAATTACTTAATTAACTAAACCAAAATTAATCTAATCCATCTCCTTCCTCCGCCCGGCGCCCGCGAAACCCTAGCCGACGATTCCTCCGGAAAATTTCGTTTTCCCCGTCGATTTCAGGCGACAGAGATCAAAGAGAAGTAACATCTGATGTTCGTACTATCCTAATTTGTCAATAATGTCACTAATTTCTAAGATTCAAATCAAAATTTCCGCCGAAGTTTCATCCAATTCTCATTTTAACAATTCTATGAAATTAAACAAATTTCAGCATTTGATACTATCTTAACATGATTAAGCACATAATCGAATCAACAATTGCTCGGTAAAATTTCCAAATTCGGCGGTGTAATTTTTTTTTTCCGAAAACCCTAAAATGCTAAAATCAATAATTTGCATTAATAAATTTCAAAAACCACAATTCGCATGCTCCGGTAGTTAATTGCAAAATAATCCATATTTTTAAATTGCTAATTAACTAATTTAAAACCGAATTTCCTACAATTAGCAAAATAATCCATATTTTAATTTGCTAATTAATTAATTTAGACTGAAATTCCTACCTTTGCTCGCCGCCGGCGACGGTGAAGCCCGCACGCGATCAACCGCAGCTCCTCGCCGAACGAAACCGGTACCAATCGATTCTCCTCGGTCCTGCGAACCTCCAGGTACAAAAAGCCCCTTGAAAGGCTGCCGGAAATCACCACCGTTCGCCGCGAACACCTCGTCTCTCGCCGCCGTTTGAAACCCTAAAGTCCGAAACAGTTCTGGTTAAATACCCCGCTTAAACCGGTAATAACCCGTTAATAACCCATTAAGCGCCGGTTGACCTTCTAATAACGCCGCTTAACCCCGATCAGCCGGTTAATCTCCACCGCTGTTCTCGTCCGTCCGATCCGCTTATCCGCGGCTTATCCATACGCACGCGCAAACGCACTCGGCGAACCGCCCCCGCCTTCGCTGAACCGCTCCGGTCCGGTTCACGCGCGGTAAAAACCAAATTCCGGTCTAATGGACCGATTTAAATAGATTTTCGAATTTCCAAAAATCCAATTAAACAGGGAAAATTACTTAAAAATTCCTCGGTGCTCCGAAAAATTCCCAGAAAATTTCAGAAATTCCAATAGCCTCCAATTGAGCTCCTGGCTCATCCTACTGTCGATCTGAAATCATCCAAGCCACAATTTAATTATTGAAGATTAAACCTATAATATTTTACTGGGTATAACAATAATTCTTTGTTGATTAACCACTCTACAAACAACTTGGTCTTTAACTAAAAAAATTAGCAAATTAAGTTTTCAATCTCTATCCATGTTAGATGTTATAGTGATTGCTCTACCAAACCCAAACTGTAACAATAATATTTTAAAATTTAACTAAAATAATACTAAACTCAACAAGATGTTAATAATATTTAGCTAAATTTTGTGATCATCATATCAAATGGTGTAATAGTTGATACTATAATAAAAGAGAAAAATAAAGATATTCTTTTGAATCTAATAATCATAAGATTTATAATATATATATATATATATATATATATATATATATATATATATATATATATATATATATATATATATATATATATCAAAGAATCTTTTATTGATAATTATGCATACATGACATTATACAAGATCAAGAGAAAAAAATTTTAAAAAGGGAATTTTATCTCAAATTTAGTAGATAAAATTCATAATTAATATTAAATGCAATATAAAATTAATATATAATATATTTAATAATTACGATATTTTAATATAACACTCATTATTTGTTTACTCTAATTTATATCATGATTATTCTAAAAATTTATTGATATTTTATTAGTATGTCACTTCATATTTTTATAAGATATTTTATTCACATAATTAATATAGTAATCAATATATATATATATATATATATATATATAATAGAATTTGGTTATATATTAAAAAAGGTAGAATATTTATCCGGATTTTACAATATGAAATATGAACAAAATTATAACTTAAGAAATATAATTATAATAATAGAATTAGATTTTTTTAAGACATTATTTTCAACTCATTGGATAATCAGAGTCATTAATTCTTTTATTTGATATTAGTCTCATGTTTATAATATGACATTATAAAATAGCCATTAATACTTTGTGAATGATAATTAGCGGTAGTGATTAGGATCGTGATCTTATATGATTTGGTTATTGAATCTATTGATGATGTTTATAGACATAAGTCATTTTGATATTGAAATATGAATTGTGAGGATAATAATCAAAATGGGAAATAAAACCCTAATAAATAAAAGATGGGACATAAGATTATTGTAAGGATTACATTAGGGATGGATGCATTGAACATCTTTGTCATAGGCAAATAAGGCTAAAAAGCTTGATATAAGAAGCACCTTCATTGATGCACAAGTTTATAGAGGATATTGTTGAAGATAATAGAATAAGACAATGAACCATTTGAATTGCTTATATCGAAATGCATTGGGTACAATTGAGACTACTAACTTGATGAAAATTTTTAGTTATTTATACAAGGAAATAGATATTTCAATCAATTATAAAGCCAAACATTACACTCCTTAAATAGTTAGCTAAAATTAGATTAAGCCCTCACCCAACTAGCTCTACGATTATGAAAACTCAATATTTGTTAATTTATTAAATTTGTTGCATTAGCTTGATAAGCTCATTAGATGGACTACCATCGTTGACTAGACACAGGAATCAACTAGCTTTAATTGTCAAAAAGAAATCTTTGTTGGCAATAGTTGACCTATTGCTATTCAACCATCAATGTTAGAGCTCACTAATATCTGGATGTTGTCACTAGTCGACTTTTGTTATCAACCCATGGCCACCATTGTAGAATGATCATCATCATTGATAGCTAACTTCATTATTCGACGATCATTGTCAATTATCAATGAAATGAAACCCCATAATATTGACTTAGCAACCAACACAAGATAATTAAACTCAAAATCGAGGTTAGCACTAAGCAGATCATATTAATTCAAAATATTTAAAATAAACAAAAGCCATGGAATAGTAAAACTAAAAACTTGATTTAGTTTAATGAATTATTAAAAAAATAATAAGTATATATAATGCAAAATGTTTCCGAAGTTTGCAAACTAAACTTTTTGAACATTTTTAATCTCTTTTTAAATTATGTTTTTTTTTTTTTTTTTTTTTGTAATCGTTACTACAAAATCTTTTAAAGTAGTGAACTGTTGTTACCTCGTGTGACCTCAGGTGAGCTTTTTTACTCTCACGTGGGAAGCCGACGCACGCGTGGAAAGAACTTGGTCCACGAACCTGACAGGCGTAAATAGTACAGCTTTTGTTGGCTAATTTTTACGCTTCGAAGAGCGTAATCGTTGTTTAATATAATTTTTTTCTGTCCGAAAAGATGTTATCGTCAGGTCCTCGAGACAGGCAGCAAGTGAACTTAGTTCATATTTTAAAGGAAAACATTGTTTAATTAAATAAAAAATACATTGGAAAATTAATTACGAAGAAGAACACATTTGGACGAACGTGACAAGCACCACTCGTAAATCTATGTTATATTTATAAAATATTGTAATCTATGAGCGGAACATCAATTTAGAAGAACCCAACAGTTGACTTGCAGATTTAATGGTGTACTGAATCATCTCAAGCTGGATTGATCGATTGATTTCAATTCGGGCTCAAATTTTCTGAAACTCACCAAGCCGATGGAGTTTGTAAACTCACCCAGGCCTTGGGATTCATGATTGGTCCTCGAAGAAACTTGTTTGATCTCAGGAAAACCGATTGGGTCACTTCTTCCCTGAACTGCATCTTACATCGCAAAATATTTTGAGTAAATGGATTTCAATTTTAAAATTTCAAATTTTTTAAAAAATAATTACTTGATGAAATCTGTGGTTGTAAGAAATATGTGATAAAAATTTATTATCCAACCTTAGATTTCAAAACTTATCCTATAAATGTATGAACTATCCTAACTAAAGTCACTTGCTGATCAAAAGCTACCATTTTGAGTTGTTCTTTGGGTATTCAATAACAATATAAAACACTTGAATTGATGATAGATATCAGTGTTTAACTCAAAATATTTAAGATGAGCATCGTATAGTTAGTGAAAGAAATCCGCAGAAGTAAGAGTGTGCAAATATTTAGGTATGAGTAAAGGGATAAGCTTTGATGGACTAGTAGAATTTTTTTGTTTATTCCAAATGCTTGATCAAATATGATCTTTTGGTACGATGTTCACATAAAAAAAAACCTTTGAAAAGAAAAGTCATGTTTGAGCCACTGTAAGCAATGAGAACGATAGCTTATAAAAAAAATACAATAAGACATGAAACAGTGAACTTATACAAACATAAAATGAAAGTAAAATGGCAATGAAAAACCATAAGTTATATCTGAATTAAGTGAAAGGATTAATCAATGTATACCTAATAGATGTTTTAGTGAAAGGCAAAACATTATATTTATATTTTCATAAAAATTATATATTATTATAGAATGAGCTACAAATCAAAGTTAGCTCAATAGAGATGGTAAGAGAGAGAGCAGAAAGGTGGAGAGAGAAAGATAAGCGAGTCGTACTCGTGTCATCGTGGGAGTTTGCCATCGTCCCTATTAGCATTGTCGCAGAGCCACATAGAGTTGTCACAGAGGAGGCGGCCGGCGTCCGGCGGCCGTATGGGTACTCCGTGCGAGCAGAGGCATTGTCGCCTCTATGGGGAGTCATATGCTCATGCATGCAAAACAAATCATTGGTTACTTCACGAACACTCTTTTCATGTGCATTTCCAAGTTATAGTTGTCATAATTAAACTTTTTTAGAAAGCTAAAAGCAAAAGAGAATATAGCAAACAGGCAGTCTGATTGGATCATAAAATCATATAATTTGATTAATTTTTCATGTGTGTAATGTGCTTATAAGGTGAGAAGGTCGTAGGATTTGTACGTCAGATAGTTGTACATGAATAAGAGAAAATTCTGAAGATTTTTTTTTTAAAAAAATAAAATAATAAAATATTTGAAAAGAAAAAACATAAAAAAGATGTATAGAAATAATATTCATTATTTTTATATTTTTGAGCATTTTGAGAAAAATAAAATATTTTAAAATTAGATTATATTATTTATATACATTTGGTGAAAGTTTCAAAATCTATTGTGAACAATAATCAATAGGAGCTAAAGAAAGATGAATTGTGATATTTTTATAAAACTTAAGCACTTAATGACTTGGCCAAAACTTGTATTCTTCAACAAACAAATAAAATCATTGTTGTAATAAATAAAACTAATAAAAATAAGAATTAAACAACAACAAAAAAATGGTTAACAAGAGTTTTTAAGTAGATTAGTCTGACCTATGTCTACATCCACCTCCAATCAACCTAATTAGTGTTATACTAATCACTCTTTTTTTATTATAGTAGATAGGAGTAAACCAAATAAGTATTATCAAAAATAAAATAATGGTTCCAACTAAATCAAGTAATTACAACTATTACAAATTAGCACATATAAAAACTTATACCTTAAATCCTTTAAGATCAAATGTGGTATTAAACTAAATGAAGAAAAGATATTACCAATATTAAATAAAAGTAATGTAGTAGAAAGTAAAATACACTTACTAAAGTTAGATGAATCATCTAGTTGTGTTCACAAGGGTTTCTCAATTTTCTCTTATGTTCTTTTAATTTTGTAATATGTAGCATTCCTTATTTCTATTAGAAATTAATGTCCTTTTTTATTAAAGTCATCCCAAGGAAGGTTACGGAACATGTAATGATTAATTGTGCTTTTCAACTATGATAAAAAAATTGTTACGTTATGAAGATATCATTTTATTAGTACATTACTTAAATCATATCGAGATAATAAGAATATAACTAGGTTCGTCTCGACGATCTAATGATACACTTTGTTTTAAACAATATATCATACAGGATTCAAAAAGAGTCATTGTATTATACAATGTCAATTTATAACACAATGCTTAAATTTATATATATATAACATGCTAAATGATCTCACAGATCATATAAGTATTATAGTTTAATATCTACAAAAATATATAGTTCTGATTATGGATTGCCATTGTACAACATTTATTTTCATCACGAGCTGAGATCTCAAGAAAATGTTGTATGATGTGATTATTTAAAAATAAATGCTTATATGATCACTGTTAATAAGTTTAAACAGACTTATAGAGAAAGTCATACAAATACGATATACCTTATCATAATAGTATGGCAATAAGTGTTATAAAGAAGAACATTACATAAGTATGATACACAAATTGTCTTTATGTGGCCATATAAATATTTTAAGATTTAATCTTATTAACTGATGATCATAACCATACTATAAAACTATTGCATTTGTATGATACCAAGCCAACCTTTTTATTATGTTTTTTGAATAATAATAATAATATAAATCTAATATATTAATATTCTCACATATGAAAAGATAATATTAGTTTACATACTCATATGATACAAGTATAATATTCTTATGACATTGTAAGCTCATCCATTAATGTTACCTATGATTAAAATTAAGATATATAGATATCACATTATGCTTTGTATTATATGATTTGTAAAAACTTAGTAATGATATCAAGACTATAAATTGAACAACCAAGTCACAAGCAATTGGAGATGGTCCTATATGGATGATATAGTAATCGTATATGTCTAACCACTACCATGACTATAGCTATGATTGGCCCTAAGAGAAAATAAATTGTATATATGTAAAAAAGAAGCTTTATACTCATATGACACTGATGAAAACTTAACTTTCAGATATTTAATGATACATATATAGGGTGATTCCTTACACAAGTCTATTCATACTCTTAATCATTTGTCTAATCTACAATCACATTTGTACGATGAAGAAAATGTAGTTATACAATGCCATCACAATTTTGAACTTCAATTGATGCCTTAAGCTAGAATGTACAATGTTTAAGTATAATATGATTTATTGTATTGTATGTTCAATAGGCTATAGGGAATAAGGCATGCTTTAGATCTTATTTCATTATCTAAACTTCAAAGAATGAATATAATAATATTACAATAAGATTAATGTAAGTCTATAGCTCATTTATTAACTAGTAGGTATGCTTAAGCAATGCATGAATGAAAGATTCTATATTCTTAAGTGCTATATTGCAAAGGATAAATATTTTACATTCTAACAAATGTGATGTAGGTGATCATTAGCTTCAAGTGGATTGACCATGCCACAAAGAGCATCTTCTTAGCTCCATGGTTGGAAAGTTGAGCCAACCTTTAGCTGAGGTCTTCAATCTTCTTTCAATCTCAACTATGGACCCTTGCTTCAATCCATAATAACCACAATCAAGATCTAAAAATTACATGTTCATAAAAAAATCAAATATTCAATAAAAACTAATAACTTGGTTTTATGATTATCATTATCAAGGGTACAACATATGTCTTATGTAAATTATTATATGTTTTGTTATAATTTGATTAATTATATTATACAGAGTAATATGCAAGTGTATCTAACAAATAATGTGACTCAAGGTTATTACAATGTACATGCTAGTGATTATATGATGAATAGTATGTTAACAGTGTAGTCAAGCATATTGTTGATTTTATGTACAAGCATTACATGTTTGATTTAAGCTTATTATAGATATGTTATAAAAGAATGTTCTTTATTGATTTTGTTTATGGCCATAAAAATAATGAACAAAGTGAAACACAAGAAAGAATGATAAAGTGCATGCAAATGACTAATTTCAAAGAAACAAATAAAAAATAAAAAACAAATAAAAGAATCACCTTATGTTGTAAAAGCAAATTGACATACTTTTGCATGGATAAAGAAAATAGAAAATAAAAATAAAATATATTCTTTTATAATCAAGCACACTAGTAAACTTGAATCATATAATGAAGCTGTTAGTGTGATGATATCCATTGTAACTTTAACTACTTAGTTAGTTACAACAAACAAAGGCTAGGTGGATGTACTCATCATTAATTTAATTTGGGGACTCATTATAATTTTGCACAATGGTATTCAAAGTATACTTACAAAGAGGCTTGCCTGGATATGTCCAACCATCATAGAATGATATATGATAATATGTTAGCTTAGGTAATAAGAATAAGTCTTAATAAAAGAGCTTAAATAATTTTTTTTTATTTTTTTTGGCATAGGTATTTGTATTTTTATGTCATTATTATCATCAACTACTTATTATATGAATTGATCTATCTATGAAGTGCTCTCACCCTAAGTCATCGTTAATAGACTTTTTTTTAAGAGTAGTAGTTGAGAAAGCGTGAAATAAGCAATTTTTTTTCACAAAGGAGATTGAATTTCTTAAGAAGATTTTCTTTAAGGAGTTCTAATTTTACAAAGCTCTAATTTTCAAAAGTCTCTAAATTTTTTTATTTCTTCTTATTCACAACAAATTCAATTGAATTTCTTTAAATTAACTTTAAATTAAACTAAATTTTCTAAATTCACTATGAATTCTTCTGAATTAGTTTCTATGATCTTCCAATGTCTTTATATAGTGGTTGGGATATAATTTTTAATCATAAAAGGAAAAACATATGATTTTAACTAAAAATTTAAAATTTTTAAAAGTTTCAAAAATTTTGCACCTACCCAACCAGCCTATGTAAGCCCCACATTGCGTAGCCACATAGTCATGCTAAAGAGGGTTGCCCATGCACGTAGGTACTATTCCCATGCATGGACAACCAACTGTGTGCACTGACTATGGTGACACAGTAGGTGCACTTATTGTGCTTATGTAGATAATGCACATAGTAGGTGGCAAATTGGCACATGTGCGTTGCACATGCATCTGTTATGTCCAAGCCCTTGTGCCAGTGTGTATAGGCATTTGGTTTATGCACTATAGCATGCTATTTGGGCAAAGCCCAATGTTGTAGTGGTGTTGCTTTGTGCTCCTTCGTTGATTTTCATCATTTTTTCATCGTTTTGTCTATCCATTGATCTTTTCAATCATTTTGAATTCAATTACTTTGAAAGTGATCTCCTAATAATAGGTTTATTCTTTTTGAGATTTGAGACCCATCGAATTCTTTTTGTTGAACTCATTTTTTGGTAGATCTAGTTCTATTATTATATTCAAGAGGATGAGATGATACTGTCAATTCTTATACATAAAAAAAATAATATTAATGTCATATTTATTTTATCTCTAATTATTTTTGGAGTATTACTTAATTTAGAATTTTTTGATTAATTTTTTTTCTTTTGGTATATTTTTTTGGATTTGCTATAAGAAGAGAGTGAGTTTTTAGCATTATATCTATTAATACTTATATTTATTTGTTTAATAGAGTTACTTGTATCTCCATGCTTAATGGTGAAATAATTGTAGTCATCTCGACTAAAGCTTATTTAATCTCTTAATTCTATTTTACAGCTTTCTTTTCAATTATCTTCTTCTTTGAATTTGCTATCGACATTGAATTGAAGTGTTATAATACCAAAAATAATATAATCCATTTACGAGATGTTCTAACCTCAAACCCTCATCGACAAACCTTCTTTTTAGAGTAATAGTAGAGAAGTGGAAGTTATGAGCAAAAGAAGGAGGAGAATAGAGATTTTGCCATAAAGTAGATTGCATTTTCTAAGAATATTTCTTTCAAGGGGTTCTAAATTAACAAAGTTTTGATTCCCAAAACTCTTTAATTTTTTTTTTGAATTTTTTGAGTTCACTTCAAATTCAATCAAATTCCTTTGAATTTTTGAATTCACTCCAAATTCAACTATCTTTTTATGTATTTTTTTTAATTCATTCTGAATTCTTCAGAATGAGTTTGTACATCATTCTTACCTCTTTATATAATAGTTGGAATATCATTTTTAATCATATAAGAGAAAAATGTGATTTTGATTAGGAATTAAAATTCCTAAAAGTTTTGCAAATTTTGCACTTACTCACCCATTTTGCGTACGTATGCCCTACACTGTGCTATTATACAGTCACACTAGGGTGTTATCCACATGTGTAGGTATTGTTCCAATGCATTAACAACTGGTAGTGTTTGTTGATTGTGAAGGCTCTGTAAGTGACTGACTAGCGCACGTGTGTTGCAAATGCTCCTTTTTTGCCCAAATGCACTCATCACCACACTTAAGTTTTTCACTAACATGTTACAGAACACAACCCAACACATGGTCCAACCACTTCATATTGTGTCAAAGATTTTGGTCCTTTTTTCATTGCTTTTCGTGATTTTGTCTCCTTGATTTTTTTCATCCATTTTGGATTTCAATAACATTTGAAGTGATCTTTTGATCAATAAATAATTCAAGTGTTTACTTACTATCTGGTATCAATTATTTTCTCATGATTTATGCTAACTCAAATTATTATTAATATCATAATATTTGAATTTTCATATTAAGTTGGTAGAAAACTATTTTCATGGTATAATCCATAGGTTGGCACAACTATGCAATGATCATAAGGGTTGTAAGATAGACATAGATATGTTTACTATATAATTCATAAATATATATATATATATATAGGAAGCTTTGCGATTATAGTCTAAATGTCATTTTGATTACAAGTTTATAATATTGCATGTTTGGTTATAATGCTATAAATCATTTAACAAACATTATTATTTTTATAAATAAATATTATTACATATAATCTTACCAATATATGAATTTTGTAATAAACCCCATGAGTTTAAATTAAAATATTTGATTTTAATGATAAAAAATCAATTTTCTTTTATTTCTAGTCTTTATATGATAATATATATAATAACATAATTATCAGATTTATCAAAATATCAATAAGTGTAGAAAAGACTTCTAAAATCATTTATAATCGAATAAAAATATACAAAGATATAGAATATCTAATATACAAAAATGTAATTATATATACACACTAAGGTACACACATACACACATCATATAAAAAACATCAAAATATACAATCTTAATGTAAATACACCTCTATAAAATTCCCTCAATAAACCTCTCAAATGCTCATCTCACAAGCAATTGGGATTATCACATCCTCCAAATTTTATTTTGAAATATAAATATATAAATTGGGTTGTCGCTTAATTTTTAAATTATTTTTATTGAGTATATATAAATATAGATCTACATAGAAAATCTTTTTTCTAGAAAAATCTCCTTTAATACCATAAAGCTCTTTTAATTTTGCAAAAGCAATAAACTTATTTTCTTACTTAATGAAAACTATTATTTCTTGTATAAATTCATCTCGACTTAAAACTTATTCATTTGAAAATATAACCAAATTAAATTCTTATAAAAATTCCTTTACATAATTGGCAGAAATTCCCATTCTCTATTTTAGTAATCTCATAGAAGAAGTGGAATCATATAGGAATAATTCCCAATCTTTTACAAATGTAAATGGCAATAACTATGATTAATGTTATTTGACAACTATAACAATAATTTTATAATAATTCTTACTATCATAAGAGCATCAAATATATCTCAATGATTCCAATGTAATACATAAGTTCTAAAGTAACATAAAAGAAACATGCTTAACTAAGTTATCTCTTTTTTATCCCTAGGGCTTTCGTGTAATAATCCATATAACTTAAAATTTTGTAAACCAAAATAGGTTGAGCCAGCTAACACTGACTTGATAAGAAATGCATTTATGAATATAAATCAATCCAATTTTTTTACAATGCTGCTTACTTAATCATTAATATCACAAGAAAATAAATAAAGTTAGTAAATGTCAAGATAACCATTCATGCAAAATAGCAATTTTCTTTAAAAAATCTTTTATGTTACTTTTTTCTCTTTTTCTAATTTATTGTTTGCTTGACTTTTTTATTTTTTTTGGTTTAGGATATCATCATCAGCTTTGCATAATATGTTAATTTTCTTATCATCTGATTGTATAACCCTTCCTCTTTAAATTACACCTAAGTTTCATTTCTTATTAATAACCATTAGGAGTTTATCCATTTTTTGTGATGATGTTTCTAACCTTACTCTCATATTTTCTTTATTTTTGTACTTTAAAACTTTCAAGCTAATTTAACAATTACCAACAATTATTATAAGTTTTCTTCACCCTCATGCTAATGCTTATATTGAAATTACATATGAATCATTTTATGTCAAATAAAAACAATTGAGAAATAGTAAAAACAACTTATGATGAGTACAGTATGCAATCTAACATTCATGTCAAAACATCCAACTACATGAAAATAATATTTTATAATTTAATAAAATCTTGAATGCTAAGGCTACAAAGTTATTGTGATATCTAGACTCAATATGTTGAGATATTATTTTCTTAGATTGTTGCTTTTGAAAGTAATAATCCTAAAATTAGTCTAATCCTAGTATATTTAATCATAGAATTTTTATAGGATTTCATATAAGTTTGTCCACAAGAGATAGCTTAACTTTTTAAGTTCATGATGTCTTATATACAAATTAAAATCTTCCTCTTAATAGTCAATATGAGATAATTCATCTCTACATTCTTAAAAGTCTTACAAAAAAGTTGCTCTTGGTGCAATTATTTCTCTCTTATGATATCACACAATGACCACTCCGTAACTTCTTTGAGTGTTTCACTTATATATTTATTTATATTGAACAAGTGGAGTAAAAAAACATTTGATTTTTCTTTTAATGAATGATAAAGAAGGAGAGATGTAGATAATAAGATAAAAAATCTCATGTATTCCATATGATTAGTTTAATATTTCTATAATTGCATATACTTATGGAGTGAATGAATTTATAGAAAGAATTTAATATTTATATGCTTTTAATTATATTTTCATTTTATTGTTATTAAATTAGTTCATTATTATTAAGAAAGAGAGATTGTTGAATCTGTAGTTCATGTGTGATTTATTTGATGATAATAAGATATTTTTTTTATTATAGTAATATATTTTATTCAAGTATTTTAAATCATATATTTCAAAACTAAATAGATGAATAATTTGAAAAGGCTAGCCTTGATTCAAAGGCTAAATTGGAGACATTTGGTAAAAAACAGAATCGACACAAAATGTAAATTCTAAGCACTTTTAAAATATTTTTTTTGTAGCGTTTCTTTATTTAACCTTAAATATGTTATGACTTATGACAATATACTTGAGTAAGAGAATAAATGGTGACATTTTTGTGTGTAAGCTAATAGTTTTCAAATTTACTTTACATTATTTTAGGATAGTTAAGACATGCATTCAAATGATATTTTTTTATCTATAGAATTACATTATTAAGGATTAAAAATGAAATACTATATTTGCACAACATGCCCAAGATACTTAAAATAGCAATTCTCAAAATGTCTAAAATTAAATATAATGTACGATACTAATATACAATATACTTTGTATAACTTAATAAGTACATAGGTTGAGAGAATAATAAATTGAGTAAAAAGTTATTTTCAAAGCTTTGTATGTGATAAATTATAATTAATGTATAACTTGCTTAGTTCAATCTACTTTATATGTTAAGGGAATAGACGATGAGCTGAGTACTTAACCTTAAACTTGAGAATTGTGTATGGTATATTAATATTTAACATACAATATGTTTAATTTATTTTGGTGAATTATTGTAGAGTGAGACAATCTTGAGAATTAAGTATGGATGTCATTATTTAACATATAATATAGTTAGTACAAATTATAGAAAAAATATAGTACGATTCTTAAAGTGTATGGTACATTTATGTTATTTTTTTAGTAACATCTAGTTTAATTATATTGCGAAATATTATAAAATATATTTCAATTTTTATAATTTATCCTCTCTTTTATGAACATGTAGGTCCTATTTTTCTAATAATATTCATTTAGGTGAATATGTAAGTCATATTTTTTATAAAAGTTTAAATATAATTTTTTATTATAAAATATATATTATTTATTTCTTATAAGTTTCATGAAGTTTGATTTGAAAAAATATTGATGTGAAAATTATGTGCACACATTACTACATGAGCACAGATTATACGTGCTTGTGATGCTGCATGGAGGTAGAATGTTTCTATCATACAAGCACAATAAATGTGCTTACCACATGCACAAACCATGTGCAGTGGTAAGTGTAGCCATCAAGCATGAGTGTAATGCACATGCATGGTAGCTATAGTTACTAGTGTGTAGAGATGAATCTTACATGTGTTATGTGTGTCATCATGAGCACACTTCTATCCTATGCACACTCCATAATGTTCAATGTGTCATGCTGCTCTGAGTGCAGTGTATGCTCTATGTACATGCAGTGTCTTTTTGCATGTAGAAGCACACATGGGTAGAGCCGTATGGTGTTGCTCAATGACTTTTGCCATTTATTTCATCCATTGATTTTTCCTCAATCATGAATTGTTTAGTGATTGAATGAACTTATAATTGATCCTTTAATCATAGGTCTTTTTTTTTGAGGTTTGAATCCTATTGAATCTTATTTTTTGAAAACAAATTGATTCATTATAAGAGCAAATTCTATTATCTTCTTGAAGATCTTGAAAGGTTGAGACTGACATTAATCTTATCAATTGGTTGCTTTGACTTGTTATAAGTATCATATAATTTTTGTAGGTGTTTATTAATCTCTTCACTTGTTTAGTTCTAATAATACCTTTGGTCAATGCTTATTTGTCTCAGATTAGAATAAAGTTTACTTTATCCATTTTAAAGTGATAACAATGTGTTCATTGATGATAGATGATATCTTAATCCCATAAGTATGATTCTCTAATATAATTTGACAAACATCTAGATATACTGTTTCATAGATAATCTTATAATATATTCTTTAGTGATGGTAAACTTTACTAAAATTTACTTTTTGACTCTTACTTTGGAGTCTTTATGAATACAACCCAAGTAATAGGATATTGGATATGATGTAAATGCTAGATTTAACTTCTTTAAAAGAGTTTCTAATATTAGATTCTTTTTACTTTTAGTTTCAATAATAAAACTAATAATTCCTTTTTTTACTTGAATGTAAATGGTGAAGAGTTTTTTTTGTTTGGCTTCATGAGATATCTCTTTTAAACTCATTATAAGAGATGTCTCTTTGTTAACTTAGAGTGAAGTTTCATGAACCTTTCTAATCTCAAATAAAATAAATATAATTTTTTTATATCTTTTTTAAATTTTTTAGAAAAAATTTAGGATATAATTTCTAATATTTTTATTGTATGCGCTCTATCTTCTTACGTTAATCATAAAACTTTTGAGTTATACTAGTTGGTAAAGTGTAAGTAGTTTTCATCATGCATTATCAGGGAATGATCTTTCATTTATTACTACTTTTTGGATTTGTACTTAGACTTATTAGTATTTTTATTTTTGTTTTTATCCCTTTTTATTAATTCTTCTTTTTAATAGACATTAAGATTGTGATAACTTATTTTAAAGATTAAATAAAGAATTGAGTTAATTCATTGGTAATAAAATAATATAGATCTATAATATATTTTGACAATGTCTATATTTTGTCAATATATATTCCTGGAACGCATGACGTATCATTGAAATTTAGTAGTATATTCTTGTATATTGCATCCTTATCGATGTTATAAGCTATGTTACTTTCTCCATTATTCCTTTACATATCCTATAGGATAAAATTCTTCTTTGATTAGTTTTTTTAAATAGATTCCATGTTATTTTTATAGTTATATCATTTCTTAAATGAGCACTCAATTAAACCAACACATGACTCATCATTTTTAATCAAGAATATATAATTTTTTTGATTGATGATTAGTCATGCAAAGAAAAATGTCTCTAGTTATTCCAACTATATAATTTTTCAACATCTATAGTATTAACATAAATAGACAAAACAAGTGTAACATCTACCTTGAAAGAATATTATTGATTCTTGTTTATCAAAAGAAATGAGATTGATGATGTCATTCTTATCTTTATATCTAATTATCATTATATTAATACTAAATTTGAAATTTCTCTTATTAAGAGTATTTTTTTAATAGATTGTTCTTTCTTTAGTTGAATGCAGATGGTGAAGAGTTTTTTTATTATATGTCATGAGATATCTCATTTAAACTAGTCATAAGAAGTATGCCTTCAACTTAAAGTGACATTTCATGTATCTTTCTAATCTTAATTATAATAAGTACTTTTTACATATTTCTTAAACTTTTATAGAAAAAGTTTATGATGTAATTTCCAATAATTTTATTATATATGTCATGTCTATCTTCTTATAATAATCACAATACTTTTGAGTTCTACTAATTAGAATATAAGTAATTGTTATCGTAATATACTTTATCAGTTAATGATCTTTCATTTTTTGTTAATTATTGGACTTGCACTTGGACTTACTAGTATTTTTATTTTTGTTTTGCCCCATTACATTGATTTTTTTAAATCACCATCAAGAATATGATAACTTGTTTTAAAGATTGAATAAAGAATTGAGTTAATTCAATGATAATAAAATAGTACATATCAGTAATATATTTTGATAATGTCTATATTTTGTTAATAGATATTTTCTAGACTCATGACTTGTCATTAAAATTTAGTGATATATACTTGTATTGTTTGTCTTTATTGGTGTTATAAGCTATGCTACTTTCTTCACTATTTCTCTACATATCATATGTGGGTATAATTCTTCTTTGATTAGATTTTTAAACTTGCTTTATATTATTTTTAAAATTATTTCATTTCTTATTTAAGCACTCCATCAGGTTAACATATGACTCATCATTGTTAATCAAGAATATGCAACATTATCGATTGATGAGAAATTATATAGAGAAAAATATATGTCTAGCTATTCCAACTAGGTATCTAATTTTTTTTTATATCTATAATACTATCATAAATAGGCAAATCAAGTATAGTATCTACCTTGAAAGAACATTATCGATTCTTATACTTTGAAAGGATGAGATTGATGATATTGTTCTAATCTTCATATCTAATTATCATTAGATTAATACTTAATAAAAAATTTCTCTAATTAAGAATAATTTTTTAATAGATCACTATTTTTTTACTTGAATATAGATGGTGAAGATTTTGTTTATTTTGCTTCATGAGATATCTCTTTTAAACTCATCATAAGAGATATATCTTCATTAACGTAAAGTGAGATTTTATGTACCTCTTCAATCTCAACTATAATGAGTACTTTTTTATATAAATATTTTTTAAATTTTTTTAGAAAAATTTTGTGATATATTTTTTAATAGTTTTATTACATATGCTTTGTCATCTTACAGTAATCATAATACTTCTGAGTTATACGAGTTAGTGAAGTGGAAGTACTTGATATCATAAATTTATTAGTATTTTTATTTTTGCTTTTATCTCTTTATATTGATTCTTCTTTTCAATAATCATTAAGAATAAGTTAGCTTATTTTAAAGGTTGAATAAAGAATTGAGTTAATTTAGTGATAATAAGATAGTACAAATTTATAATATGTTTTGATAATATCTATTTTTTGTCAATAGGTATTCCCAAAACACATGACTTGTTATTAGAATTTATTAGTATATTCTTGCATAGTTTATTCTTATCGATGTCATAAGTTATATTACTTTCTTCATTTATTTCTCTACGTATCTCATTGGATAAAATTCTTTTTTGATTAGTTTTTTAAATAAGCTCAATATTATTTTTGCATCTATATCAATTTTTAAATAAGTACTCCATTAAGCTAATATATGACTTATCTTTTTTAATCAAGAATATGCAATCATATCGATTGATAAATAGTTGTATAGAAAAAAATATATCTCTAGTTATTCTGCATCCATAGTATTACCATAAATAGGTAAATAAAATATAACATCTACTATGAAAGAACCTTGTTGATTCTTATGCATTAAAAGGATGAGACTGATGATGTCATCCTTATCTTTATATCTAATTATTATTAGATTAATACTTAATTTGGCATTTCTTAAATTAAGAACATTTTATTTTAATAAATTATCTTCTAAATCCATCAAACGAAAGGATTGAGATTTTAGCATCATCTTCATTAACACTTGACTAAAGCCTCATTAGTCTTCTAATTCTCTTTCACCTTCAGACATAAATTGGATCTTCTTACTTGGGGTGATGGTTGACTTCTTTTAAACGAGTTAGATGTGGTCTTTATGTGATGACTTGGCCTTGATGTGTGAATGTGTAGTTGTTGTCTTTTCGATAAGAAGGGAACCATGGTTATACAACCAACATTTTCCTAAGATGATACTTCTTACCTTCATAGGAATAATATCACATAAAATTTATTGACAAGAATAGATGTTTTATTAATCCAATAAATGGTGTATAGGTTTGGGTAACAAGTGGTGATAAGTCTGATGCATGCTAAACAATTAATAGAAATGATATTAATGCTACTATCATTATTTATGATTATTATATAAACTTTTCTCTAAGTTTGAAGAAGGTGTAAAGAATGATGACGTGTCTTCAATCTTCACTTACCTTAGGTTAGGTGAAGTTACATCTCACAATTGTACTGGGTTCAATGTCCTTGATGACATTCTCTCCTTTTCTTTAGAGCATTTGTTGTCTAAGATGGAATGAGAAATATATTCTTCAATCCCTCCTTCCTCATTATTAAATTATTGATACTTTTCTTTCTTGATATAGCTTATTTATCATGTAAGGCATTAGGCTGTCATATTACCTCCTTTGCATAAGAAACAAGTTAATTTAAGTGGTTGTTTAACTGGTTGATTGGGTTTTGCAATGAATTTAAGGATAAAGCTTAGAGAGGGAAGTGTTGGTGGGTTACAAGTGGATTGTGTTTAAGGTTGGTGTGTCGAAAGATTAAATTAGACATTAGTTCAACTCTTATGACAGGATAAAGTATCTAAAGGCGCTCAAATCACTACAATCTTATAGGCATTTTTAAAGGTGTGAATATTATGCATGAAAATCTCTCTCTACATATTCTTTAAGCTTAATTAAGAAGTAACAAAGGGTGACCAAAGGGTCCTCATTGATACTATAATGCAAATGGTACTCATCGAATAAAGAAATGTATTTATTAACTAACTTTTCTCCTTAGGTTAAGCATTGTCATTAGTCAAATAACTTATTATTGTAGAAGAAGGATATATTTTTTATCTCTTATAATGTCGTTAAACTCATTTTAGATTCCTATAGGTGATGATCCTCTTTGCTGACAATAGGTATCTATGGTTTTTATAAACAGTCAAACTTGTTTAGCCAACTATATTTGAAAAAAATAATTCTTTTCATTCTTCACTAAGTCTAAATCATTAAAAATAATGTACTAAGATTACTTCACACTTTATGTAGTCCTTAAATTTAAGGTATCTTCAAAGATGGGTATGTCATATTTTATGGACATAATGAGTTTATCATCATCATTTTCTCGATGTTGACCTAAGAAGAGGTCATTGATCTTAATGAGCAATTGATTTGGTTGGTTACAATGTTATATTTAGATGTAGGCTCATTTGAAGTTTGTTCTAACTGGGTGATCTTAACTCTATATTATTCTAGCTTGACTTTCATATTTTTAAGTCTAATTAAGAGGTCTTTGAGGGTTATTTATACTTGTCTAATTTGTGACTACTTCATGTTGTAAGTTCTACAAGATCTTACACACATAAATTATGCTCTTTAGAAAAAAAATCTTTTGTTTTATCTTTTTGCCTCTTTTTTCTAAAAGATTATATGCTAATAAAAATAAAAAAAAGGTTTTACTTTAGTTTTACTTTGCCTTCAGTATTGAAGCACTAGCATAACCATGCTTTGATATTACTTTTAATGTCAAATGGGCTTAAAAAAATGTAATGAGAAACTTAGAGATTAACCTACATGTGTTAAGAAGAAAAAAAAGTGCAAAAGATAAATATGAGAAACCCAAAAATGTAACACGTAAAAGATACCCATCAAAGGCGATTTTAGCAAAAAAGGATTCAAGAACAAGGCGTTACTCCATATGTTAGGCTCACAACTTCTTCAATAATACAAATATGAGGTACTTAGAAAAGGGGTAATAAAGTCAATCTTAAGATAAAGTAAGGAACACAATAAAGGTCACACGAGTGTAAATTAAAAATATTAAAAGATTTTATTAAGTCTCACGAAAAACTAAAGTAATGTAATAATTCCCTACAAAGGTTGTCCAAGCACATAAGAAAACCAAATCATACAAAATAAGGAAGGCAACTATGGATGGAATTCGTAAATAAAGTCTAAAGAATGGGAGATGACAAAATCCAAGAAATTGTTGTGTCAATAGCAATAGGAAGGCATAGTCGTAATGTTTGAAGATAAATTGACATGATGTCTCATCGCTTGGGCTTCTCTGATAGGTTTTCCATTTTATAAAAAGTATAAGAAAAAAGTATGAATAAAAAAATAAAAACACAAATATATAGTTAAAAGTTGTCCAAAAACTTCATGAAAAACTATCATTTTAGTTTCAAAAATTACAATTAAAGTTGTTGCCAAACTATTTTCTAAAACGCTGTGTTTTTAGTTAAACGTCAACCAAATTCACACAGGTTGTCGCAGGTCAAATTTGGGTCAGGTTGTCGAGAATCTCATCGATGGGTTGAGCGTGGCATTGTGGCATCGATGAATCTGTGTGCATTCGCGGGTCATGAGAACTATTTTGTTGACGAGCCAACGTGGCATTGATGGATCCATCAAAGTTTGCAAGTTGTGCAAAATACTTCGTTAGTGTGTCAATGTAATGTCAGAGGAACCATGTGTATTTTTGAGTTGCACGAAACTGTTTTGCTGAAGGGTTGGCACCATATTGGTGGATTAGTGTTCGTAAGGTCTTGTGGATCCACGGTTCGAAAGAAGCTCGAAAGACTCATTCATCGAATTGTTTTGACAAAACATGGTCCCAAGTACTATTGTCGGGTTGGTTCAGGCTGGAAACGATTGACGAAGACTGTAGCAATTGGCGTAGTCGATGGGAATGGGCCATCTTCTGTTCTTTTTATGTCATGAATTTTGAGCCCAAAATATAAATTTAGGCTGTCTTAACTTTGTATATGAAAAATAAATATTTTGATTAACTGACTTTTAGATATAGAAAATATCGATGACAATGAATAACTTTTACTAGTATACAACCATTATTTTAAAAAATTTTAGTGATAAAGAAATAAATAAGAAAACCACAAATGTAACAATCATTTTTTTTTTATTTTAAAAGAGTTTGCATATCATAAGTTTCTTTGATTTGGCTAGACTCACCAAAAATGAACAAATGGCAAATATGCATAAGATAAGAAAGTAAGAACAACTAATTTAATGTGATTTTGAGTTATAAAAACTATTGTTTAAGAAGACATTCGAGTGATGTAGGAAAAATCTGAGTTCTTAAAAGAGATATAATCTTATGACATATAAATAGGTGATGTATAATAATGAAATAATGATTATAGAGAAAGTTTTACATATGATTGATTGATATTATGCTTATTTTTTTTAAGACAACACAAAGTAACTATTCGACAATATTACTAACCTATTAATACAATAATTACCCAATTATGAAGCATCTTTGTATCATTTAATGCATGAGCCATTTTGTTTCCTAGAAAAATGCACTGCGTTTGGTTCTCCAATTCGTAAATGGCTGACAAAATCGTGTTCCGGATGAGCCGAAAGGACCCACGAGAGGTGCTCCCACGTGCCGAATCAGACACACGTAAAAGATGGTAACCACACCGCCCCCATGTGCAATTTCTGACAGCACGAGTACCTCCGTCGGGCCCCTAAAGCCCGACCGGTCTTCCTCGACACCGCTCTCCCATGCACCCGGTCGGGTCACCGCCTCCTCCCCCCTCCCACTTTCACCGCCACCTACTGCAGTAAAAAGGCCAACTGCAAAACATTTCACTCCGAGGTTAGCGGCGAAAGGCAGAAGGAAGAGGGGGGGGAAAGCGAAGGTCCGAAATCCGAATCTGGGTTTGTTTTGGTATTGGGATCATTTACAGGGCCTTTCCGCAACACTTTTGGCGTCTCCGATGGGGGTGCATTATATAAATATGGAGTTGATTAAGACGTCGTACATAAATATGACCAAATTATCCCGAAATAAGCCCGCCAAAGAAAGCACAGTAACTACTATAGAGCAACAGTAATTGCCACGAGAGAGAGAGAGATGGGCCCAGGTGATGCTGGGGAAAGGAGAATTTAGCAGCAAGAACCGAGAGAGATGGTGGTTACCGGAGCTAGAGCCAAAGAGATGCAGATGTTTGACCCAAGCTAAAGATGTATTCAACCATTAATTCTTGAAAGGCAGAGAGAGAGAGAGGGAGAGAGAGAGAGAGAGAGAGAGAGAGAGAGAGGAAGAGAGAGAGAGAGAGAGAGTTGAAGAGTGCAGGTTTTCTGGATGCCAGGGGAGGATCTGAAGAAGGTAGCCATGGCGGAAGAAAGAGATCGGGATCTTCGGCCGGTGACATGAGTGGAACCAAGGTAGTCTCCTACTCTAAGACGGAGTTGCATATGAGGGAAGGCTTCAGATAGCTCACGAGAGAACATGGCGGCCGCAAATCGAGAGCTTTGTTTGCTTTTCCATGCTGCGTTTGTTATATAATAGTCAAGTAAAGCAGTAACAGCCTCCCTCCTTCAAAAGCCAAGCTTTGCCACAAAGAACGGAATATTAGGGTTTCGGATTCTTGCTTTGGATCTTTAAGTTTGTCATTTAAGTTAGCTTCATTCCGTTCTGTTCAGCTCGCTTTCCTCTTTCGTCTTTCTCCCTATTTTTGTCTCGCTCCTCTGCTTTAATAAGTGAGTGGGAGTGGAAGGAAAAGGGAAGAAAGGTGGGAGGGTAAGAGGATAAAGTTTGCTCCTTTACCATTTCCTCGTTCTCTGTTTCACGGCCGGTGATCCGATGGACGCATACGAAGCGACACGGATCGTTTTCTCCAGGATACAAAAACTTGATCCGGAAAACGCAGCAAAGGTCATGGGGCTCCTCTTAATCCAAGAGCACGGTGAGAAGGAGATGATCCGCCTGGCCTTCGGGCCCGAGGCCCTCCTTCAAACGGTTATCATCAAGGCTCGCAAAGAACTTGGCCTTCTGCCATCCTCCAGCCCCGCCACACCTTCTGGCGGTAGCTCTGCCGCTGGTGTCTTCTCTCGGCAGAACTCTGCCCGTTTCCACACTTCTTCGCCTTTCTCATGGTCATTAGCGTGTTCTCCGAGGTCCTTCTCCGGCAACGGAACCGTCGTCGACGAGCTTCCTCCGGCGGAGGAGCTATCGCTGCCGCATTCGGTGGAAGCTACCGCGTCCACTGCACCTTTTTACAGCGGAGGTGATATCATCAACGAGTTGCAACTCCAGGACCAGCTGTCCTTTCTTAGCGACGGAGGGGCGGGTCAGATTAGAGCGAAGACCGGCGATGTCTTCCTTCCGGAGATAGCCGGAGAGAGCCGAAGCCCAGGTGCAATCGGTGAGGGCATGCTGCTTCCCAACTCCATGGGATGGGTTTCGAATGGCCAGAACCATCGTCGGAGCGACTCCATCTCTGATCTCTGCCTAGGGTCCGACCTTGCAGGCGTTGGGTTCGGATGGCGACCATGCCTTTATTTTGCTAGAGGTTATTGTAAGAACGGGAGCTCCTGTCGCTTCCTCCATGACGAGGCCACTGCCGCCGCCGCTGCATCCTTTTGTGGCGTCGACAAGTTGGATTCCACCTTCGAGCAGGATCTGTTACTGAGGTCTAACGGCTCGAGGCTTGTGGCCTCAGCTGCCCCATTTCCTTACTCTCCCACCACAACTATTCCCCCTTCGCCGTCAGCATCTGCCAAATACATGAACTTTCTTTTACAACACCAAAACGATAGCCAAAGGTATCGACTTTGTACCGAATAATATGAAATTTCAGTAGTTGTTCCCTGCTAAAGTAGATTATACTCCGAATGTAGAGCTGCCGGAACGGCCGCTGCTCTGATGCTTGGCAGCGCTGGTGAAGAAGTCCACAGATTGATCGGGCGAGCACGGATGGAAAAGATAGACTTTGCTGCCTTGTCAAATCCCGGTGCGAGGCAGATCTATCTCACTTTTCCGGCGGACAGCACTTTCCGAGAAGAGGACGTCTCAAACTACTTCAGGTAGATGTTCAACGAGATGCCTGACCGAATTAGGCCTTCATTTTTCTTGTCTATAAACCCTATTACTAACTCTCACACTACGACTCTTTGAGCTCGAAGTATCTACGGCCCGGTGCAGGATGTGAGGATCCCTTACCAGCAGAAGAGAATGTTTGGATTCGTGACCTTCGTCTATCCTGAAACCGTGAAGCTTATACTTGCAAAAGGAAATCCCCATTTCGTCTGCGACGCCCGAGTTCTCGTCAAGCCTTACAAAGAGAAGGGAAAAGTTCCCGACAAGTTCAGGCACTTCCCTTGATCCTTATTTCAATTTCCTCCACGATATGTCTATTTCTATGCCAATTTGTGATGGTCTTCTTTTGGCGTTGTTCGCAGGAAGCAGCAACAGCAGACTGATAGAGTGGATTTTTCTGGTGGCTCAACTCCCACCAGCCTTGATTCCCCATTCGACCTCGGTGAGAACCCAAAAAAGCCTTCTCATTTCCCAACGAGCTCTCCTTACTTAAAATTTCAATTTTAAACCGCAGCTGGAAGAATGATTCTCAACATTGGGGGTAATGGCGTGGCCCAGGATGCTTCATTGCTGAGGCGGCGGCTCGAGCAGCAGCAGCAGCAAGCGGAACTTTTGCAGCAGGCAATCGAGCTGCAAGGGAGGCGATTTCAACTCCTCGACCTTCAGAAGAAACGTTTTGCACCCTCCACCACGGTCTCTGCTGCCGTGCTCCCCACGCAGATTACTTCAGGAACGATGCCATTATCATCTTGCAATGGAATTAGCAGCCCAGCGGTGTCCCAACAAGATGGTAAATAGTTTTAATAATCAAAATTAGTTGCAAAAAACGTGAAAGTTATGGTTAACTAATGTAGGATTGCGACTGCTTTCTTCCCATAGATAAGGACAGCATCACGGGATTTAGCGCAGAGATGCAGGAAAAGCAGCAGTCACTGCACAAAACGGGCGATAAAGAGAAATCTGTTGAAAATTCAATCCGCAAAGAAGAGGACATCTTCCAGGAATGGTAAACCTGCTTCCCATCTGTCTAATAAATGCTTCAAAATTTTGAATCTTGCTATGATGTGTAGATAATAAGTATCTTCTTGTGGAATTCTCATCTCTTCTCAGCCCGGAACACAACTTGCCCGATAGCCCCTTCGCCTCTCCCACCAAGTCTACGGTTGTCATCAACTCCTGCGACGGCAATCACCTCGGTGGCCCGGTCCACCCTCCGTCACCATCCACATCCTGTTTCTTCCAAGTGCCACCCAGGTATGCTTCTCCTATGCTGCAGAGCATTTATTGGTGTTTTGCTTTTGTTTGCTTTTTTATACACAATTCATGAACCACAAAGCCTCGGTACGTTCAGGTTCTCATCAGGTCATGGAGCTGTTGGAATGTGAAGAGAAGAAATACTACAGTGATACATCGGCATCCTCCACTCATGGTGGCTTTGTAACATCTTTTTTTTTTTTTTTTAACTTTTCCTTTTCTACCAGTGTTTGATTTTGATTACTGGAAGAGAAAGATGGGAGGAATACTAGCGTTACAGTGTTAGTACTACTATTGTTACCATGGCTTTTTCTTTCGACATAATAGCCATTACAGACACCAACTTCCAAAGGGACCACAGCAAGAACAACTTGGGAAGGAAGAGAGGGAGAGAGGGATCAGATCCACAACCTCCCCATCGAAACCGTCCATCAACCCATCACAATTGTTCCCCATCCTGCTTCTTTGTAATCTGCAACTGTAGGCGTTGAGAAAGAAAAAGGAAATGATAGATAATTGCTCATGTTTCTTTACATGATTTCCTCATCTGTCTGCCGTCTGATGCGAGAGATATTATCATGTTTGTTGTATGATATGAGGTGAGGAGAGCAGAGCAGAGCAGTGGGTATCAACTCGCTGTCGTTTGCCCAAGTTCTTTCAGATGTTTTTGTCCGTTTTTATGAAGGGTCACATGGGTGATGACTAAGCTCTTAGAGTGATGGGTGGTGATATGGTCCCTTGCTTGCATGTCCATTTAAGCACAAACAATGGGATGGTACGCGTATTAAATTATTGAAGTGTTTGAAATCGACGGTTGTGAGGCTATTCGAGGCCCTGGAGTGAGATCTCGGCTGTGTTCTGCTCTGCTTTCTTCGTCTCCGTTTCTTATGAATTAGCTGGACTTTGTCTTCCTTCTCTGGTCTCACGTGAATCATTTGTTTGCTGGTCTCTTCCGCCCGAAAGCGACGTCGCAGCGACCACACAGAAGGGTGGCCGGCCGAAATGGGGGCACCAAAGGACAAAGACATGGTTACGGGATCATCAATTATTGATCGGTGTGGGGACCCAATACGTGCTTCGTTTTGTACTCACCTGATTTGATCATCCATTGAAATTATATGATAAATGAACAATTTTTTTTTTATCAGGATTTGATATAAATGATTCTCTGCAGATTTTATTTGGTATTCATCTGTATTATGGCTTGTGGGTGCCGACTCAGCTGCAGCTAAAGGCCAAAGATGTTTAACCTTAGGATTAAAGAAGATTAACGGCAAAAATGGATTATTTAACAATTGAAGGTTGCTGGCTTATATGCCAATCATGAGTCATGGTGGTTTAAGTGTCATCACACCTTTATAAAGTCACAAATATTCCTAATCCATTCTTAGACAGCGATGACAACCACTTTGCTTAATGGCCCAGTTAAAATAAATATCGATTAAAAAAATTGGGTATAAATGGAATTTTTATGAAAAAAATATTTTCATAATTATTACAATAATAGTAAATGTATATACGTACAATTATACAAGGCCCGTATTTGATTATCACGTGTCGGCACTGGGAACGTCCTTTGTAGTTTGTTCCTCCATTGTAGTTTTATAGTTCAATAAGTGTGTTCATAAATAAGTAAAGCTAAATTCTAATTAGGTACGTTGCTGACTTTATATGGCACTTCAATCCAATAAGCAGCTGGAAACTGTATTAATTTAGAGCTTATCGTTGAACAAGCAGCATCTCATGGGACCCCAGGGGGGACTGTATTAAGAGAATATATGAGTTGTCTGTAAGAAGTTTAAAGAACATGCTTAGTTTTGTTATTGGATATATAATTTATAAGTATTTCAAAATATTTTATTAATAAGTTCTTATATCTTCAATGTTATAAATTCAAAAATTTTCATTGTTTTATCATTTAATTCTTGTATTTTTTATAATATAAATACTTCAAGTTTCAAAGTAAACCTTATCATTAAGCTTTAATTATAAACCTTTTTCAATTCTTATTTTCTTAATCCATTCAAAAACATCAAATCTCAAAACAAAGATCAACAAAATTATTGTAAGATTCTAGTCTTATATTTACAACCTAAGAGCTAAAGCATTTTGACAATTATATGTAATAATTTTTTTTTTCACTAATTTGAGTTATTTATTCATCTTGCTTATAGATTAATGTATTCATCTTAGAGTGAACACATTAATTTGTTTTTCTATTCATAAATTTTTAATTTTGATATTGTTAAAAGAGCTGATTTTTCTTACTAGTTGTCAATGATCATCATTATATAAATTATTAGCACCAAATAAACAACTAATATTTTAAAATTTCTGACATTTTTATGAAAGATTCAATGCATTTTGATAGAATGCATGTTATTCTGTTAAACAATTAAGCCTTTGTGTAATCCTAATATTTTAATGTTTTAGACAGATGCTATTGTCAAGGAACATTTTTTTATTATGACAATCTTTTTTTAATAAATAGACCATCATTTAACAACATTTTTCACATAAATTTTCAACCATTAATATATCCAAAATGCATCTTTTATCAGCAAAATGTTTAATTATATTTGTTCCTCATTTTCACGCTTACTAATGTACCGATAACTGTCATTATGTCATAGTTTTCTACAAACATAATCCAACTAATAGAACAAAAATCTTCTTAAATTTGTCTTATATCAATAAAATACATAATATTCCATATTTTTCTTACCATATTTTTCTTTATAAAAATCACAAATTGGTCAACCAATGATACATCGTTCTAACGTAAGATTAAATGAGTGACATTATAACGATAACAATTTCAAGTGGACCATGGTCGCACTTCCTTAAAGGTGAAATATTCCATGAATCAAACTGATGTGGTAATCCACACATTCCATTGGTTTATTAAGATTGTGGTCGAATATAAATATGACATTATGATGCAGGAAGATGTAAAAGGGCTCACAAGTTGGGAGCACAACCTTCTCATAAATCCTTGAAGACAGCAAAGAGATCACCATGGATGTAGTCATTGTCAACGAGGCTAACAAGGTAGAAACTTCTTTGTACCTGCAATCAAGAAACAATATGCATTAAAACTGTGCACATATGCATGGAGAACAACTGTCTCCAAAATAGAATAGGAGTTCAAGTTTTGTTTAACTTTCTATATCAGATTTAGGTTCAATAGCTAAAATTCGAGTGGTGCATTACCTTCTCGAGTAAAGCCCTCGAGGTATCGCCCTCAGGGAACAAGCAAGCCCATCCTTTAGTCCAGATCTCAAACGCCTCGTCTTTCCAAATCATGAAGCTTGTTGGATCGACGACAGTTGGTTGAATGATCTCCTTGGCTGGGAAGACACCCCAGGTCACCGCGTTGACTGCATTGGGTCCAACATTGGAGAGGGAGTGCCCTTCTTTGTTAACAGCAATATAAGTTAAAGATGGAAGCGAATTGCACTTCTCAACTAGCTCGCTTAGCTTCTCTTCTGAACAGAAGAATTCAAGATAGGCCTTCTGGTAAACATAGCCACCGGGACCACCCCATCCTGTGAAGCGAAGGTAATGAATGCACTTCCAAAATTAACAAACAATATGTGGTAAGGTGATAAGCATGAAGTTCAAACATGTTGCAGAAACTACAGGCAGGTTTGAATTATGGTTGACTGGGAACCCGTTATGGACACATTAACGGCAACATATAACATATAAGATCGCATCTGAAATTTTCCTACTATGAATTCCCAGCTAATGTTATTGACATGGAACTGGTAGTTTCTAATTTTTCATAGTTCAATTTGTGAAACTATCAATTATTTTTCCCCTAAAAAAGAATTGATTTATGTATACGAAGTGAATTCACCAACCATTGAGCCTTATACCGTTAAAAACACTTACCAACAGTTGGGGAGCTTGATTTCACTCCATTGATTGCAGGTTGACTATTGATGGTAAGAAAACCCTTCAAATTGATTTGCCCCAACTGCTCATCAATTATCTTTGTCTCTGGTTGAAGTCCATCGAGTTCTGACCATGGGCTGCTTCTAAGTTTCCCAAGGCAATAATTCATGAACCTCTATAAAACAAATCAACCTACCACAATTAATTCTATTAATTTACAAGAACCCAAGTTGGTCAAATCTGGTGCAGTACCTCGTGAATGTCCTCCAAAGATTTTAAGGGAGTGGCCCATTCTTCTTGAAGCTTTTTATCACGCGATCGTGGACGCATGAACTGATACGTCAACATGTTAATCAAGCAAGATTTTTTAACACTATTAAATACCAAAAAAGGTAACTCAGCAGAGCTGTTTAAATGCAGTAAATGTAAAATCTCATAGAACTAATCCCAGTTAAATAAAATGGCATCCACCCTCATACATTGTTCTAACCTAACTATTCTAGCCAATGCCATTAGACTTCAAATTGACAAGCTTGATGATTAACACGAGGAAGCAGAGGCGCGAGCCCGATTTATTAACTAGAGAATGATGAACCACATAAAAAAAAAAACCTTGGCAACTGACTTCCAAAGTGAAATGTCAAATCCTTAGTTCAGATCTTTTAGGAGCCTGGACAATAGGCTGGGGCTTCTTGAGAGACAGGCTCCTTGTGTGAAATTATAGTAGAGAAAGATCTTTTGAAACCCTTTGGTAAGCTGTAAGCAGCTTTTAAAAGGGAAGTGGTTTACATTCTCACAAGTGAGACATAATTAGCAGAAATGGCAGGATAATTTACACGGACCATTATGGATTTTGCAAGGACCGTAACCTAAGTGATCTGTTAGGCACACAAAGAATTCAACCTCTTTGGATGATTTTGATTTCTTGAATATAAATCCATCCACAATAAAATCAACGGATTAAGATTTCCACCTAACTGGAGATTGTATAGGTGAAACAGCATTTATAAAGCATAGGAAGAAGCAAATGTCATTAAAAAAGAAAGTCAAATTAATCACACTGATATTTGTTCAATGTTTTTCTTAGAACTAAAGACACATAAAATGTGACAATAATTTAGGTCCTTCGACAATGTTAAAACTTAGACAATGATATTGAAGGGAAATAAAGTGGAAGTGTAACATTATACTTGTTCCAAAAATTTGTGGGCTAACACAAAATCTCTCAAACTTTTTGGGTGGATCAATTTGCCATCTACAGTTGATACAATTTTTGTAATCAAATTTAAACTATAGTTATAACACTTGGATTGTGATCAAAATTAATAAATCAATTTCAATGAAAAGTAAAGACCAATGTTTTGAAAATTTTCCTAAATTACCCTTTGGAGTCTTGAACCAAAATGAACATGCTAAAAATGATAAGTTGAAGTCCAAGAGGCGACACCAATATTTTTATATTTGACAATTAATGAGATCAACATGTTACAAATTAAAAATTTTAGGATTGCATCTATTAATAATAGAAGCATTTATATATGATAGTAGTACTAATGGCAATTAAAACTTTTGGTTTTCCAACCAAGCCATGATGAAACCTAGATCTTTTCCAAGTTTAGAATTGAAAAAAAATTGAAATATGTCAAAGACAGTTAAATTATCATGACAAAAAAGCTAATTTACATAATGGTACATGAATTATTTCAAAAGATTATCAAATGAGAATTAACATTATTTAATCATCAAAGAATTACATTATTTTTCTACCTATAATTTTAAGTTTGTATAATTATGAACCACTAATGTAACTTAGTACATTATATAGATAGAGAGCATTGGATATCATAAGAATATAAACAAGCACCACATCTTTTAGTTTAAGTTTCAAAAGTACTGGGCCTATTCACATTATCCTGGCTGCAACCAATGCTACTTATGATTTTTCTAATTGTTCTACATTTTTTCTAGACAACCTAAAGTGATCTCGTCCCGAACTGTTTTGACAGTGATGGAAAAGGTAAACTCAGAAGAAATTAGATAAGCTAGTCATCTCATACAGTTAAAAATCACCTAAAGTACTTAGATTTGTCTAACCACATCTAGCGATGAAACCTAGATCTTTTCCAGGCTTAGAATTGTAAAAGAATTGAAATACGTCAAAGACAATTAAATTATCACGATGATAAAGCTAATTTACACAGTGGTACCTGAATTATTTTGAAAGATTATCAAATGAGAATATACATCATTGAACCATCAAAAGATCACCTTATTTTTGTACCTATAATTTTAAGTTTGTATAGCTACGAATTACTAGTTTGATAGTGTATTGGAGATCATAAAGAACAAGCAACACATATTTAGTTTGAGTTTTAGAAGTACTGGGCCTACTCACACTCATCCTAGCTACAACCAATGCTACCTATGGTTTTTCCAATTGTTCTACATTTTCCCCAGATAACTTAAGGTCATCTTGTCCTGGGCTGTTTTGGTGGTAACGAGAAAGAATGACTTAAACTCATAAGTGACTAGATAAGTTAATCACTTCATACAATTGAAAATTACCTAGGGTACTTAGATTTGTTTATCCACCTCTAGTGATGAAACCTAAATATTTTCCAAGTTTAAAATTATAAAAGAATTGAAATGCACCAAAGAATTAAATTATCACAATGACAAAGCTAATTTACATAGTGATAATCAAATTATTCCAAAAGATCATCAAATGAAAATAGACATCATTTAACAATCATAGGATCACACTATTTTTGTAACTATAATTTTAAATTTGTATAGCTATGAATTACTAATGTAAATTTATACATTATATACGATAGAATGAGTTGGACATCATAAAAAAATAAACGAGCACCACATGTTTTAGTTTGAGTTTTAGAAGTATTGGGCCTTTTCACATTCATCCTAGTTGCAACCAATGCTACTATGGTTTTTCCAATTGTTCTACATTTTCCTTAGACGATCTAAGGTGATCTCATTCCGAGCTGTTTTGGCACTGATGGGAAAGATAGCTTAAACTCATAGGTAATTACCTCATACAATTGAAAATCACCTAAGGTACTTAGAATTGTTTAACCACGTCTAGTGATGAGATCAAATTTCCCAAGTTGGTTAAGCAATTGTCAAAAGCATTCGATCAAGGTGACAACTACATTTTACCCTCACATTCAACTTTTTTATGCATTTAAACTCTATTTAGGGTATAAAATAATAAGTTTTTTGGCCATGCAATTTTACAAGTTGTTTTTGGAGTGATTTCCCATGGATGTGGAATCATTTCCCCAGGAATGTTTATCCAAGGCTCTTCATGGTTAATCCATGGCCAATGCAACACCATTTTGAGTTGAACATGGCTAAAGGGATGTGAAGTCCAACTCCAAGGACAAGTGCAATGTCTTGGCATTCCTCCACTCACTATGTCACTATCACAATCTCCAAGATCTCTCTTTAAGATTAAAATAACACTCTCCATTTTTAAGCTACATTTTCATAAAATCTATAAAAATAAACTTATGTTCTTATTGTATAGCTTCTTTTCCCTTTGAATCTTATGTTTAGCTCCCAATACATTACGCGAGTCCCTCTCCCATGAATGTGAATGATCATGTTTCTTGCCCTTGTCAAAATCTTTGTTGTTTCTCTATTTTTCATCCTTTTTCCCACCAAACGACCCTCACACCTCAAAAAACTCTAGTGCATGATATCTTGGAAGTTTTCCGCAACTTTCATATTCAAAGTCATTAGAAATTATAACTCTATGGTTTCTTATAAAAAAACCCATTCCAAACTACCTAGATAATCTATGATTTTATCATGTAGTTTCATGGTTTTATGTCTTAGTCCCTTTTAAACCTCAAATAGTCATTAAATTTTATGGACTGTTAGATCTATAATAGATCAACAACTTTCATCGTCATTGCCCTTTCCCACTCTATTCTTCGCAAAAAAAACCCAACAAGCCACTATCTATTTGTTGTACTTGGCTTTTCAGGATTTAGATTTGAGTATTAGTTAGCCACCTTCATCACCCAATCGCAATTCACTTCCACTTAACTTCCTTTCGATGGGGGCTTATCCACTTACCCTATCCATTGCTGAACCTAACAACAGTGTGTTTGCTGCTCCTTGCAAGGATGAGAACACTCTTTGTGGCTTTCACAAGACCTCTTTGGAGTCATGAAAGAAAGGTGTCTAGCATTCATAAACTTTTGGGCCTTCTCAAGAATTTCATCCATAATATTTGGTATTATGCTCAGTTGCTTGACTCTTAGGATTAAGCTTACAAGATGCGTATACTTGACAACCACAAGTTTGACCTTATGCATGCATCTGGAGCATATGTTTATTGAAGTGATCAATGTGGTCATGGAGCTACCTAGTCTCTTTTTTACTTCAATTGGAAGAGTTTGTAAGGTGTTCTCCTTGCTATTTTTGCATTGTTAAAAATACAAGGAATTCTTTTATAACTATGCAACGAAGTGGTTTAATATGGGCAAAGGTCAATCTAAGCACACAAATGTCGAGCCTTCTAAAAATGACAAACAATTGACAGTTTACGACATTATAGATTGGAGTGTCAATGCAACTAGTTTCAAATTTCATGATGTTATCTTCAAGAGGGTTCGAGGGTGGGTTCTTTTCGTGCTCAAAATGCAACATTTTTAGCTTCAATGAAATCGGTCGAATACATCATGAACTCATCAAGGGGCAACCTTGGTCATGTCTTAGGATATCCATTGGAACATGTGTGGAATTTTCTCTTCCTTTGCCTTCAAAAAAACATTTGATTGAACTAGTAGGTTGAAATGACAAATTAATAGACACCAAGTAATTCTGGCTTGAAATCATTAGTAGCATTATCATTGTCAAAGTTTTTATTACATATAAATCGATAATTCCAGCATTGCGAGTTTCCATCAATAGATTGAAGGCTCTATCAGTGCTGGATCAACTAGATGCAAAGCACATGCTGTGGGAGAAATTTCTGTAATTATTTCTGCAAGTGGTCCAAGAGAATTGATACCAACTGTAGAGCCTTTTAGCCATTGTGGGTCAACATAGCTTCATACACTAGTAGTGGTAGCTTTGACCTCATATGCTTTGACGACAAGGCCATTGTTTTTGAACTGAGGCATCAATGAGGGTACTCAATTTTTTCTCAGGAATTGATATTTGACTGATGATCAAGATTTTTGAAGAACTAAAAATAGCAAAGGTTCACGAGACACTGTTTATTAGCTAGAGGCGGATGATGATCCACCTTAATTAAAACCTTGTCAAGAGGTTACAGAATGAGGACTCTCTAATGCTTAAATTAGTGGGTATAATATGTAAGGAGCTTTGATATCAGTAATGCAGTTTAAAATCCTAGGCTGGCATTACCTAGTATCATGGCACTCTTACATTGATTTTTTTCTCTCTAAATGTCTTATGTATGACAAAAATTACTACTTTTGGATCTAATACCACAGGTAGGGTTAGATTCATCCAATAAAATCCTAAAAAAAATTTAATATTTTCATCATCATTATTAACCATATCCCAAATGTTGAGTTTGGCTTTATGAAAGCCTAAAAGGACAACATCACATTCGAATGTTGCATATTTTATATATTTTACTATACATATTAAGAGATAAGAAGTTCATAAAAATAAGCCTCTCATTCATATGCCCCCATAGAGATAACCACCAAATCAAATTCACAAATGTATAACTGAAAATTTTCATGTAATTTTAGTAAAAAATCATTTCTCCTAAAAAGTGGCATTACGTACAACCATACAATAATTGCAATCAAGTTAACCTGATAGTCTGTCAGAGCTCCGTATGAAGGATTATGAGAGTCACCCCACCTGCCATGTGGGTATTGATCCCAACCGACAGTCCTCGAAATATAACTCTTTGGACGATTCGCCCTAAATTGCCCACATAGATACTATCAAAAAGATGCAACAATTGCTTCATAATAAACTTATAACACTCAATAGTTTTAAAGAACACAAACAAGCCAAAAATAGTACCAGAAGATTGGTCGGACATCTTCTTTGGCCCGAAAAACATTTGCAGGAGGTCTCCAAGGCAAAGATCTTGTGACCTTGGACTCCTCAATCAAACCAAGTTTCTATAAAAATGAATATGTAAAAATGTGCCCCTGGAAATAACACAACTAAGAAGCATCCAGCAAGATATTAAGTACCATTAATATAGCTAAAGCAGACTTTTCCATGTTAAGAGTATAGAGATGCAATGTCTTGATCCCATGAGCTAAAATTTTCTTGCACATCTCAGTTCCTAAGTGGATTCCATACGCTTTGACAGCCTCTTCATTGTCCTTAATTGATTCCAAAGCAGCAGTAATCTCAGGCGGAATCTACCACACATAACGAGAACTGCGTCAGCAAGTAATATCAACAGATAAGAACTCAAAAAGAAACAAAAAAAGGAAAAAAAGCAGTAAATGGTTGTCCACATCTGGTAAATGTCACATAATGTCTCTAATGGCCAATAATATTAGCTTCACTGAAACAGCATAACTTCGAATATAATTTCATAGGCAACTATAGGAAGCATACAAGCCGGTGAGCTGTCTTGTTTGGCAAAACAAGCATCAGCTCAATGGCCGAGTTTACATTGGGATTGCACGCTCTTCAGGGCCAATTCAAGCTTCTTGGCTTGCTAAATGGTGTATTCTAGAATTCAATCCGGTTAGTGAATAATTTTTATTCTCTTTTGTGATATGGTCTTCAACGGGATAAAATAGAATCACTAATTGCACATAACAAGATGATATCCTTTTAAAAGAAGGTGTGTCAGCAAGTAATATCAACAGATAAGAACTTGAAAAGAAAGAAAGAGGAAAACGCAGTACATGGTTGTCCAAACTGGGTAAATGGCACATAATGCCTCTAATGGCCAATAATATTACCATCACTCAATGCCTTTGAAGTTTCATAGGCTGTCTTGTATGGTGAAAAGAACTTCAGCTCAAAGGCTGAGTTTACATCAGGATTGCATGCTTTTTAGGGCCAATTCAAGCTTCTTGACTTGATGAATGTGTACTCTAGGATTCAGTCAGTTTAGTGAATAATTTTTCTTCTCTTTTGTCATGTGATCATTAAAGTCATAAATGATAAAGACAACGCCACATGCTTTAACCAAATTTAGCATACTACAGCTATGCCTAAATAACTTTTTCTTACAAACAGAAAAAAAGAAGGCGTACCTTTGTCTTGCAAAATCCAGTCATACGCAAAAAGCCCTTGTAGTTATTTATAGGCATGATGCCTGGAACAACTGGACAAGTTATTCCAATTTGACGACAGTCATTAACAAACTTGAGAAAAATGTCAGTATCATAAAAAAGTTGAGTGATAATCACATCTGCACCAGCATCCACCTGAGACAATCACAAAAAAAATCCAGCAGTATATCAGTAAATTGTTTAAGCAAGGAAACTTAAGTAAAACAAATCTAAGGACAACAAAAAACTTGAAGCATGACAAAATAGATTTTGGAAATGTAAAAATTAAAAAGAATTCCAATTATGATTCCATCACCAAAAAAAAATGTGCTAATCTATGTTATAGGGATATATAATGGGTTCTATTACCATTGCCAGACTTAAAACAAATATTTATAGATCCTTATTCTCCATTTATTAGTACAGTCATTAGATTTTAAACATTTTATATAACTCTTTTTCTACATATAGTAAGAAAGTTCCCAGTTTCCATTTGGGTGCCAGATGGAGATTGCCCGTTCCCAATGGAAGAGACTAGCGTGTTGATAAAATCTTGTCCTGAGACTAGTCAGTGGTGGGTGATCTTTACTGGATAAAATCTGATGCTAATAAGTTGATCTCAAAAAATAATTCCAGTCATTATCATACAACAAAGAAAATAATGAGCTGACTAAGCCATTATAAAGGATCAGAAAGACCTTTCTCTTCAAGTAAGCTAAGTCACTATTGTAGGCTTCCAAGGTAGCACCTCCTTCATCTTGAATCGCATCAGGATGAGCCTCTGAAATTAAATTATAGGAAAAATAAAGAAAAAGAATTGAAGCCACATGAAACTCATATATAATTAAAACTGAACAATATAAGCAAGAGCTGAAGAAAGAAAGCAATAAATTTGATGAAAAACACAGTTATACCGTATTAGCTTATCGTTATAATAGGAGTATAAAAATGACGAGTTACTTCAAAAGCTTGAGAAGGAATCAATGACTACAAACTACAATATGGGTCTTGCATATCTCAAAATCCATTTGATGTCATCCAGCAAAGATCTAAAATGGATTTTATACTTTTTTTTAGATCATTGATGCAACAACAGGTTCAATAGAAAAGTTCAATAAAAGAAATTATGATATTCAAGTATATTTTCATTGATTTAGAATAAGAATAATATAAAATCCAAATAAAAAGACTCTGGAAGGTCTACCACAGAAACCCCTTAAGACTCCCAGGTAGTTGGATTAAATAAATAATTATTTCTGATGTGTTATGACATAAGAACTTGCTGATGTTATATCTGTTGATTGGTTTTCATTTGCTACTCTTTCCAGTTTTACCATTGCATTGAACATAAAAAGAACAACTACTTTAATGATGATTTTAAATAGACCTTAAATACAGAAATAGAATATCTGGAGTTAAAAATTTAGAAATTTAATGACTATGGCACTTGCTATTATTTAAAACAGTTAAGGTTCCATGTCCCAACCATTATATGGCTAGCGAAAGTTGTCCCTAAAGAAAATTGAAATCTATGGGAAACAACTCTTTTGTTACATTAACCGAGGAATCATTTTGAGCCCACAAGATATTTCTCCTAAATCTCAAAAACAAAATATACAACTAGTTTTGCAGGGTTTACATTAAGAGGCAAATTGTCAGCTACAAATTCAAGAGCTGAATTTCATTTTATATGCACAATATAAATGTTATTCACCTGGATAGCCAGCTACAGTTATTCCAAAATAGTCACCATACTTCTCCCGAATGTGCTTTACCTGAAATTCAGTTGTCACATTCACATCCCGAGTAAACAATATGCCAAAAATATTGTTGAAAGAATAGAAAAAAGAGCTCATAGATTTACTGGCACCAATTGATGCTTCAAAATAATAAGTAGAACTCCAAATATGAACTTAAATAACAACAGTTGGTCATACCAGATCAAGAGCACAGGAAAATCCACCCTCGACTTGAACAAACTTGTCTTGACCATGAGGAGGATCTCCCCTAAGTGCCAGAACATTTTGAATTCCATTTGCCTTGATGGTACATAAAGCATGGTCAAGCTTCTCAACTGGCATGTTTGTACATGTCAAATGCATCATTGTCTCAACAGAAATCTGCAATAAATAAAAGAAATAAGAGCAATACAGATTTAAGTTCCTCCAGCATATTAATTTGATTTTCTATGGCTTTTTCTATGCTAAATGTAAGAGTTAAAAAACAAAGGAGATTCCAAGCATTCATCGATCACAGCTCTTGCTATCCCACTAAAGTTATACAACTCTGATTCTCAGAATTTTAAGTATCCAGGAACAACTTAAAAAACCATAATGTGGAATTCTATGGAAGAAGGAAAAAAGAGATCGACCGAAAGTATCTTAAAAGAACACGTAAATTAAACATAAACAAGCAAGAGCCTCCCGAACAGTAAAAGAAAAACAAGATCAATAATCGCAAAAGAAACGTAACATAATTCGAGATTTCTATCCAACTAATCAACAAAAAAATTCCATCCAGATACAAAAGAAATACGAGATCTAAGCCTCCTTCTCCTATAACTCAGCAAATAAATGCAGATCTAGAAGCTCCAAGTACGCAGATCCAATGCAAACACAACGGACGAATTAAAATACCAGTATAAAAAGCAAAGAACCATTATACCATGTTCTGCATCCTGTTAGCGATGTCAAGAGTAAGTTCGGCGGTGGATCCACCAGCGCCCCATGTGATGTCACAGAAGGAGGGATTGTGAGCAACCATGCGATCCATCCGGTCGAAGAGATTCTCCACCCCTTCCTCCGTCTTTGGGGGGAAAAACTCAAAGGAGAAAACCGTCCTCCCTTCGCCATCCACCGCATCCCTGATCTTCTCAATAACCTTCATCTCCCCCCGTCGGAGTCCACAAGCAGCAGTGATGAAGGGGGAGCGCCACCGGGTGAGGGAGAGCTTGAGCTTTTACAGAATGCACCAGACTTTCAAGAGGTATATGTCTGTATAAATGCACGGGAGAAGGAAAATTGTAGGGAAGGGCCGGAAACGTCGGAAAGTCAGAATCTCAACCACCGCGTGCAGGAGTTGTGAGAACCCACTTCACTCGCAGTCGCTATCGCTTTTGTCACCAACCATGCTATGATTCTTCGCTCGCCAACCCGACCTATCCCCGCTTCCAAGTTGGGCTACCTGCACTTCCAAGGTTGATGGGCGTACCATCTCTTTGCAAATAGCTTCAATTTAAGCTCCACAAATTAAATTGCAACACTTACATCCAGAACGACAAGTCACACTTTTACCTAAATTATACACTTTAATACAAAATAGAGCCACGAATATGAGCAACTGTTTCCCTTAGCAGCAAGATCATTGATCAATAACAAACTCATGACTCATCACAAACCATCTAATACACAAAGATTTCTATAAACACAAAGCACTATCCCAAACTAAAAAATGATCTCAACATGAATGTTACAAAACATTATTCACATGCATGTTGTTGATTACAATAATAATCGTAGTTGGTCCAAAAAGTCAAAAAAAATAATAATAATGTGATGCCTAATCATGTAATAAAGAATGAGACACATATATCAAGTCAACCTTGATGAGTAATGTCAACTCTTTCCTTGGAGTATCATAACAAGTGTTGATTAAGTCATCCATGTCTTTGCAAAAGGTGATCAAACTTCAAACAACACCCACATATTGGGGCTTTCTAATGATGTTCGAAAATTCGTAATTTGAAAATTTTTTTCCTCATGATCCTAATATGCCTTAGAGTTTCTTTACTTAGCTAGTCTTAAGCATCAAGATATAAAACTTGTCTACAAACTAACCAAGGCGATCCTCTTTAAGCATAGTCATGGTCTTCATATGGCTAATGTAGAGAATGCATTAATCACGATCAAGATCTATATCTTTAAAAACCTTGAGGCAATTTCACCTCCTTTTTCAAATTTTACAAAACAATGAAATGATATTTTATGTCAACAAGGCATTCAACCAGGATAGTATCAAACTACTTTGTATCCTTTATATCAAAATTGTCTAAATTATTCAAACAATCATCCTTATAAGAGTTACCCTTAAGTACGCTCATAAAGAACCTCTAAGAACGGCTTTCTAGCCCAATCATTCTTGCTTGATCCAAATCTAGCAAAAGAGTCTTTCATGCTTGGTTCTTGAAACTCCCTTGATATCACTAAACAATACATTACTAGATTTTAGACATTTATCTATCACTATTTTGCTTATAAAGAGAGGAGAGTATTAAACTAAAGTGTCATTAAATTATTTAGAAATTGAAAAAATATCTAAACTTTGTTAAGGCATGATGTCAAACAAGAATGGACAAAATCTCACTATATAGCTTTGTGAACAATGCTTCAATCATACATCACATATTGTAATTGATGCAACACAAGGGCGAGGGGATGGATCAAAACAATGATGCACTAACTCAAGCATTACGCAATGAAGTACAAACCACAAAAAAATAACTATATTAATGAATTATCTAAGCTTAAAAATCATGCATGCACTTATTTGTATAATTCATATGATCACAAAATGATAGATTTTTAGAAGTAAAGAATAACAAACTTGTAAACATATAAGACAAGAATAACTACTTCAAATTTCGTACAATTTTAAGTCAAAATGACGTGATAAATTTATCAAGAATAGTCTTGAATAGGGTGGTCCAAAGTTGGGTAGACCTTGTTAGGATATGAAATTTAATCAAAAGAAATAAAAATTAAAAGAATGATGAATTAAATAGTAATGAAAAGTTTTAGATTTAATTACTTGTAAAATTTAATTACATTAAACAATATTTGGCATCCCAAATAATGAAAGTATAAGTAATAAATTTTAGTTTTTTGAAATTGATTTGAATTAATAAATGATGTAACAAAAATAATATTTGAAATTATTTATAGAATGAATGATAATTGAAAAGAACACACAAGATAAATAATGACTAATTCAAAAATCACACATAATTTTTCACAAAGTCTAGGTCAGAATTATTATGACAACCTTGATTTTGGCACTATTTTTTTCTACCATAGCTTATATTTTATTTATTATCACTAAACATAAAATATACTTAAATCACCAACTTTATTTTATAAATAAAAAAATAATTTTTTAAAAAATAAATTAGTACTTTTTATTTTATACACTCTTCACTCATACCCTTAGTGTTTGTTGATATTATCATCATATGAACCTTAAAAAATTTAACAATAACGAGATTAGTTTAATGTAGATTAAGTAATTTATATCAATGTTAACAATGCTAAATAAAAAATTATATTATCTAAGATTTAATTTGTCTTTACTTAACACAAGTTATGTCAATCTAAGTTTGCACATGGTTCAGGTCAATGCACTTTATATAGAAATTATAAGCATGTTATAATTTGGAAGACAAGAGTAGTAAAAAGTAGATATATTATATGCATATGTTATGTGATGTAATAATTAAAATTAATTTTTTTATGCTTATGTTATTATCTTTTTGTTTTATTTGTGCACAAATATTGAGATATTGTCCTATCTTAATCATCTCATATCAATTAAGGAGAATTATTATCATTATTTATTAAAATATACCTTGATATCTCCAAAACTAAGAAACAATATCTAAATATCTCTCCCTTTTGTTGATACCAAAATAAATAATTCACATACCTCTTTATCTAGAAGGCTTTGTACAAGAGCCACATATTGCTTGATGATTTTTTCATCCCTTTTTATATGTATTCATCTGATAATCACTACCTACATTTATTGATTCTATGGTTATAAACCCATCAGCTTTTTGTTTGACTAATTATAACATCATATCATACTTTTTAAAAAGTCTAATTATATACCATAATTTATAATATAACATGTCATATCTTTTTAATTATTTATTATTTTCTTTTTTTCTAATAATTCTAATTTATCATATAAAATAATTTCAAGAATGTTATGCATCATATCATTATCACAAACCACAACTCATAATCATTATAGCACATCACTTACAATTATGAATAAATAAAAAATTAACCCATGATCTGTTATACCCGGTAAAATATTATAGGTTTAATCTTCAATAATTCAATTGTGGCTTGGATGATTTCAGATCGACAGTAGGATGAGCCAGGAGCTCAATTGGAGGCTATTGGAATTTCTGAAATTTTCTGGGGATTTTTCGGAGCACCGAGATTTTTTTTAAAAACTGGAATTTGGATTTTTTTTCTTTTACCGCGCGTGAATCGGACCGGAGCTGTTACACCCCATTTTTCCTAGGCTGATTTTTGGCATACAATTTTTTTTTTTTTTTTTATATATAGACAGTTCAGATCGTCCCATACCAACCTGAGTAGCCTACGAAAACATAGGATATAACACATCATTACACACCTACTTTCCTTAACAATGTGGATCCCATCTCCCGGGTACACCGTCAAATCAGGTTCATGACTCCTGAATTAACCGATGGACTCGCGCAATGTTACTCCTACTAGACCCAATACTCCTAACCGATACGGGTAGGAGAACCGATCTAATAGAAGTCTGAACCCCCCACGATTAAGTTCCATAGTCATGTAATGACCTCACCATCAAACAAAAAGATATATAACATCCTCAGATAAAATATGGCACTCCACGCACCATACTCCAAGACAATAAAATAAAACAGTGAATGAAACTACATCACAAGAATAAGATCCAAGTCCAACAAGTGCAATATTATCCAACCAGAAACATAAGTCAGAATTACCCTCACATATTACATGACATATGAGAATAACCATCTCATTAAATATATCCAACAGCAACAATCAACTAACCAGAATATCTCAGACAATCACAAATCAGATATCCTCCACAATCCTGCTGGCCACGATCCCACCTAATCTGGTAGCGTCAAGTCTGCCGAGCCACTGAAAATATATAATACAGGAATGAGCTACGCCCAGTAGGAAATTCAGTTTAAATTAGTTACTTGGTAGAAAATTAAAAGCATGGAATATTTGCTTAATGAAAACAAGCATGTGGATGAAAATCGGATTTAATTGAATGCTAATTGGTGTCTTTTGCAAATTTCGGATTTTCTGGAAAATTTCCCATTTCGTCGAAAAATTTGTTAATGCTTAGGAGCATGTTAGGGATTTGTATTATCAGCGTTGCCATTGAATTAGTTAATTTATTTGTTGGATTAATCTCAAAATTCACAATACGGCAACGGCGGACGGGCGAATTCCTTCGGCGGAGATTTTGATTTAAACCTTAGGAAATTAGCGGCATTATTGGAATGTTAGGATAGTACGAACATGTTCTCCTTGTTCGCAGTTGCCGGAAACCGACGGAAGGATCGTATTGGTCGGCGATTGCGGCGGCTAGGGTTTCGCGGACGACGGGCGAAGGAGACGAATTAAGGGTTAATTAGGGATTAGTTGATTTATTAAGAGAATAATTATATCAATTATTAATATTATATATTAAGCGTCGGCCGAATTTCGGATTAATAACTTCGACCGGCGGGGTTTGGTTCAGCGCGAAGGCCCGAACCGGTGGCGAGATCCGGTTCAGGGGATTCGGCGCGGTTCAGTGAGAAGCGGTTCTCGGCTCAGCGCGAAGGCCGAACCGACGGCGAGAACCGGGTTCACGGAAGTGCGGCGCGGTATAATGGAATAGCGGAAATTTAAATTCGAAAATTATTCCGAATTTCGGAAAAATGGATAAAATGCAAAATTTGATATTTCGAATTTAGGAAAATTCGATAATTGAATTTTAGGGATTATTTATATTTTGGAAAATTCAAGAAAAATCAGAAAATTTGGAAATGAGAAATTTCGAAAATTCTGGAGATCCGTGGGTAAAGAAAAAAAAAATTGCCTGAAGTGGGGAAAAATGTTATCAGTGATGACAGTACAGCTGGAAACAGCCAGACAGAGGTATGGTACATGGATGCTACCAGAACAGTCAGTAATTGACAGTTGTGTTGCTTTGATGGCAACGGCATGGATTGAGTCGGTTTACTCAGTGTTGGCATATTTTATGGATTGGCATGCTGGACCGGACTACTATAGACCCTATATGATGTTTTAGGGTAGTTGTGGTAGGTAACTGTACGGTTCAGACTTAGCTTCCACAGTATACATGTGGACTGGTATGCGCCTTGTTGTACCTGGACACATGTTGCCGGATCTTGGAGTTAGAGATTGACAATGACTGTAGGGGCGTGAGCTTCTATGGAAGTTGTTGGTAGAGGACTCCTTGGGACGGTGGCTGAGTCGATCTCTCCTGGTCCATGTGTGTAGGCCTGCGCGCCTGAGGGTGGCAGGGGTGTCTCGCAGTGGCTAGCCAAGTGTGTAGGCCTGTGCGCCTTAGGGTGGCAGGGGTGTCTCACGTTGGCTAGAGATTTTGTGACTGGATTTGTCTATAGTCTCCAGGAGATTGATTGACGAGAGACGCTGCGGTGTCGGGTGCTTAGGCGCCATGCGTGTTTCGAGATGGGCGTTCCTACTGGCACGCTACCTGGAAGCCCAGAGGAGAGCTACTCTGGTGTGACTGGGGGTGATTGTGGTTGGTCGGAGTCTGGGACTGAGAGTGCCTATCCACCTTACATTGTTATGCTGTATTCCTATATTTTTGCTATTATCCTTCTCTTGCATGTGAGTTTTACTAGCTGTCTTTCCTACTGGGCGTAGCTCATTCCTGTATTATATATTTTCAGTGGCTCGACAGACTTGACGCTACCAGATTAGGTGGGATCGTGGCCAGCAGGATTGTGGAGGATATCTGATTTGTGATTGTCTGAGATATTCTGGTTAGTTGATTGTTGCTGTTGGATGTATTTAATGAGATGGTTATTCTCATATGTCATGTAATATGTGAGGGTAATTCTGACTTATGTTTCTGGTTGGATAATATTACACTTGTTGGACTTGGATCTTATTCTTGTGATGTAGTTTCATTCACTGTTTTATTTTATTGTCTTGGAGTATGGTGTGTGGAGTGCCATATTTTATCTGAGGATATTATATATCTTTTTGTTTGATGGTGAGGTCATTACATGACTATGGAACTTAACCGTGGGGGGTTCAGACTTCTATTAGATCGGTTCTCCTACCCGTATGGGTTAGGAGTATTGGGTCTAGTAGGAGTAACATTGCGCGAGTCCATCGGTTAATTCAGGAATCATGAACCTGATTTGACGGTGTACCCGGGAGATGGGATCCACATTGTTAAGGAAAGTAGGTGTGTAATGATGTGTTATATCCTATGTTTTCGTAGGCTACTCAGGTTGGTATGGGACGATCTGAGCTGTCTATATATAAAAAAAAAAAAAAAAAAATTGTATGCCAAAAATCAGCCTAGGAAAAATGGGGTGTAACAGGAGCGGTTCAGCGAAGGCGGGGCGGTTCGCCGAGGTGCGTTTGCGCGTGCGTTTGGATAAGCCGCGGATAAGCGGATCGGACGGGCGAGATCAGCGGTGGAGATTAACCGGCTGATCGGGTGTTAAGCGGCGTTTTTGGAAGGTCAACCGGCGCTTGATGGGTCTTAACGGGTTATTACCGGTTTAAGCTGGGTATTTAACCTAAACTGTTCGGCTGTTAGGGTTTCGAACGGCGGCTAGAGGCGAAGTGTTCGCGGCGAACGGCGATACTTTCCGGCAGCCTTCCAAGGGGCTTTTGGTAACCGGAGGTTCGCGGGACAGAGGCGAGCATTTTGGTACCGGTTTCGTTCGGTGAGGAGCTGCGGTTGATCGCGTGCGAACTTCACCGTCGCCGGCGAGCAAAGGTAGGAAATTCAGATTAAATTAGTTATTTAGCAAATTAAAAATATGAATTATTTTGCAAATAGCTACTTGAGCATGCGGATAAGGGTTTTTGGAATTGATTAATGCAATTTATTGATTTTAGCATTTTAGGGTTTCTTTTTTTTATGAAGAAGAATTTATAAAATTTCCGCCGAATTGGAATTTCTGTGCATAGAAGCATGCCTTAGGTTTGATATTATCATATTGCCATTATTCAGGTTATCTGAATGCTAGAATGATTTTAATTTCATGAATTGGTATAGTTGGATCGGACAACACTTCGGCGAAAATTTTTGCATGGACATTTAGCTTCGCGACTTGATTATATGGAATTTTTAGGCTAGTACGAGCTTTAGGCTAGCGTTCCCTTACGTTCGGTCGCCGGAAATCGACCGGGAAAACGGAGACTTCCGGAAAGTCGACGGTTAGAATTTCGCGGGCGACGGGCGAAGGAAGGGCATAGGGCTAATTAGGGATTAGTCTGATTATTAAGTGAATAATTATTTTAATTATTAATATTTATATGTTAAGCGTCGGCCCAAATTCGGATTATTAACTTCGGCCGGCGGGGTTCTCGGCTCAGCGCGTAAGGGTTCCGAACCGGCGACGAGAATCGGTTCAGGGGAAGTGCGGCGCGGATGAGAGAGAAGCGGAAGAAAAAAAAAATTTAATTCGGAAATTAATCCGAATTTTCGGAAAAAGGATATGCGGATTTTTAATTCGGAAATTTATTCCAAATTTCGGAAAATGGATAAAGGGCAGAAATTTATTTTGGAAACTAAAATTTCCTGAAGTGAGGAAGAGGTGATTTTTGGAAATCACGTAGCCAAGTTGAAATTGACTGTTGGAAATTACCCATAAATTCAGTGCAGCTGGATTAGTTGGAAGGAAGTGTGACACTTGGGTGCTACCAGAATAGTCAGAATTTTGGTACAGTTTGTGTTGCTTGGATGGCAATGACATGGATTGAGTCAGTTTACTCAGTGTTGGCATATTTCATGGATTGGCATATTGGACCGGACTACTATAGGCCCTATATGATGTTTTAGGGTAGTTGTGGTAGGTAACTGTGCGGTACAGACTTAGCTTTCACAGTATACATGTGGACTGGTATGCGCCTTGTTGTATCTGGACACATGTTGCCGAATCTTGGAGTTAGAGCTTGGTAATGACTGTAGGGGCGTGAGCTTCTATGGAAATTGTTGGGAGAGGACTTCTTGGGACGGTGGCTGAGTCGATCTCTTCTGGTCCATGAGTGTAGGCCTGCGCGCCTGAGAGTGGCAGTGGCAGGGGTGACTCGCCGTGGCTAGTCAAGTGTGTAGGCCTGCGTGCCTGAGGGTGGCAGGGGTGTCTCACGTTGGCTAGAGATCTATGTGACTGGTTCTGTCTATAGTCTCCAGAAGATTGATTGACGAGAGACGCTGCGGTGTCGGGTGCTAGGCGTTGTGATGCGTGCACAGAGATGGGCGTGTCCCGCTGGCATGCTGCCTGGGAGCACAAAGGAGAGCTACTCTGGTGTGACTGGGGGTGACTGTGGTTGGTCAGAGTCTGGGACTGAGAGTGCCTTTCCACCCTACATTGTTATGCTGTATTTCTATACTCTTACTATTATCCTTCTCTTGCATGAGAGTTTTTTTTACTAGCTGTCTTTCCTACTGGGCGTAGCTCATTCCTTTATTATCTATATTTTTCCAGTGGCTCGGCAGACTTGACGCCACCCAGCTTTAGGTGGGATCGTGATCAGTAGGCTAGTGGAGGAGATCTGTTCTGTGATTTTCTGAGACATTCTGGTTAGTTGATTGTTGCTGTTGGATGTATTCAGTGAGACTGTTATTCTTATGTCTTGTATTATGTTAGGGTGATTCTGACTCATGTACTCGGATGGATGATGTGGTATTTGATGGACTGTGACTTTTCATATGAGTTACATTTTTATACACTATCTTATTTTCTATCTTGACAGTATGGTGTGTGGAGCGCCATTTCATATCGGTGGATGTTATATATATATTTTTTTGTTGATGGTGAGGTCATTACATGACTATGGAACTTAACCTTGGGGGTTCAGACTTCTATTAGATCGGTTCTCCTACCGGTATGGGTTAGGAGTATTGGGTCTAGTAGGAGTAACATTGCGCGAGTTCATCAGTTAATTCAGGAGTCATGAACCTGATTTGACGGTGTGCCCGGGAGATGGGATCCACATAGTTAAGGAAAGTAGGTGTGTAATGATGTGTTATATCCTATGTTTTTCGTAGGCTACTCAGGTTGGTATGGGACGATCTGAGCTGTCTATATGTAAAAAAAAAAAAAAAAAAAAAAAAAACTGGGGTGTAACATGATCAATATTTAATATTTTTATCGTGGTAAATGCAACAAATTAGAAATTCATTTCTTTATCAAATCACTACATATATATATATATATATATATATATATATATATATATATATATATATATATATATATATAATCTAACTACACTACCACTTTTTCTTATTTTCTTAATTTAATCTTATTATTGTACATTTATTACTTCCAAATACTCAAAACATCTATCTTATGATGAAAATAAGTAAAATAATCAGAATAACAAGTTTGAAAAAAAATAATTTTCCTCATGTGAAATAGGACAAGCATGTAAAATGGTATATAATCATTATTTGAAAAATATTAATATATAACATGTGAAAAATATCATCATTTTAATATAGAATTTCCAACATATTAAATCATCAAAGTAAATGTCATCACTTAATTGAATATTATAAAAAATATTTATTATATTTAACATCTTATCATATCAAGTACTTACTATATAACATGTAATGTAACAACTAACACCTGAGTATATTGAAATATCAATGTGGGTGTTATCACCTAAATTTTGTAAAAAAAAATTTATTATGCTTAACATCTTATCATATCAAATATTTATTATATAAAATATAAAACATATCATTATTACAAAAAATAACGAATTAAAAAAATCTATGAATAAATTCTTTAGTATTCTCTTAGTTATCACATGTGTCTACTATTTAGACAGAATGTAATCTCCCATTTATAGACTAGTATACACATCAACAACTTCGAATCTTGATTTAGGGATAAATAAACCATCTGTGTCTCTTTTGATCTCTCAGATAATTCATAAAATGTGCTCTTAATAGATCCCCAATAGTGGGTGTCCTCTCTTAAATTAAAATTTGTAAAAAAAATATTAATTATACTTAACATCTTATTGTATCAAATACTTATCTTATAACACATAACAATATCATCATTACAAGAAATAACTCTTGAGTATATTAAATCATCAGAGTGGATGTTATCACTTAAATTAAATTATGTAAAAAAATATTATTATGCTTAGCATCATATTTATTAAATATTTATCATATAATATGTAAAATAAATTATCATTACAAATAAACAACTCTCGAGTATATTGAATAATCAAAATGAGTGTCTTCGCTTAAAAATTAAACTTTGTAGAAAACATTTTATGCTTATGATCAGGAGCTAAATTATAGATTCATTAAATCTAAAAATTATAGAAACATAAATGGATAATACAAAATGACAAAAATCATTATTATAAGACAAAACAATAAGAGCTACACCATGGGACATGCGTGGTGGCTAGTTGTAAGCATACAAGATGGTTATGTAGGATAATGCACATTTGCTGCATGTGCATGTGTATAGCCACCAATTGCATGCATGGTTAACATGTTAAAAGGGACTGTTCATGTAAGTGAATGGTGCCTTAGCACGGGTGAACGCAAGTTAGCAACGTGTCCGCATATGTGGGGTTAGGTTGCTTGTGGCATAGATATTGCAAAATTTGCGATGTTTAATATTTTGGTCAAAATCACTTGTTTTTTTATTTTATAATAAAATATTATATCTAAACTCCTATATAAAGAGGTAATAATGATATGAAATAATTTATAATTTTAGAATTTAGAATTTCTTAAATTTAAAACTTCTTAAATGAAAATATTTTAGGGGATTCAATCTTTTTTGTGACAAAAACTATCAAGAGCTCTGAGTGAAAATATCTCGCAAAAAAATCATATTATTTTTTATATTAGAGCACTTTAATTCAATGTTAATGGTATGAACAAAGAAGAAGGTAGTTCAAAAGTAAGTCACACATGAGAATTAAGAGATTAAGAAAGCTTTAATCAACCTTAAAGAGAATATCTCAAAGTATATTACATGTTTATACAATCCTATTACCACTTAATAATTTTTTTATTTAATCTTTAAAGTGAAAACATTTGTAATATTAATTAAAAAAGAATAAATACGAAGGGATAAATTAGAAGAATAAAATACCAAAAAATTTGAGTCTTTATACTTACTCTACTTATATTATAGGATATGACAGATACACACTAAATAAGAATATTTAGAGGTACAAGAGTAAATATTAAGAACTAAAAAATATATTATTTTGTAGATAATAATATTATTGTAGATTTTGTTAAATATATATATATATATATATCTCATATATATGAGCTTTTTGAAGACTTTGTGATGTGATTTCTCTTTTGTGGTAATATTATTTTATTGTGATAATATAATGTTTGTTGTGATGTTGATAGTTTATTTTATGATGATATAATTTTGTAATAATATTGTGTTTTAATAATGATATATTTGTTTGATATAAATTATTATTTATATATAATTAATAAATCAACTTATATATAGAAAAATTGATAGTTTTTAATGAAGGTTTTGTTCTTTTATTTTCTAAAATTGAATCTCTTATAAGTCAAAATTTTTAATTATTAAATAATTAAGAGAATAGTTAATCATTATTTAGCACCTGAGTAAGCATTTTATATCATCTTAATATATTAACTCTATTTATTTCTTAAATACTCATAATTAGAGAGGGATTAATAGTTAATGGATAAGTAGGGTGTGACACCCTGCATGCCTCAATGCCATCTTCTATGCTAGAATTCACACACACATGTGCACTTCCATGCACACCAACTTTCTTTTGCTTGCTCCTACACACCCCCAAGCACTTGTATGCCTCTGCATGTGTTAGCACACCTATGTAGGCCTACAACCCTCCTTGTGCCCCTACACAACTCGATGCCATCCTTTGCATGCAGTTAGCCACTTGGACCAGTGGCTAAGTGCCTTGCATGCTCTTGTAACCCTGTGATCACCCACATGTCCTTATATGTGCCAACATTCCTTTGCATGCTATTGCTCACCTTTGTGGGCAATTTAGCACACTTTGCACACAGTTAGAGTGACTTCATGTACAACTCCTTATTTCCTATGCATGGAGGCTGCACATCATCTTAACCAAAAATAAGTCCTTATTAGACACTAAATTGATGATTTATCTATCTTTTGAATGTTTATCAAATAGTTTGATAGAAGAAATGAATGATTTAATAAGATCTTGGAGATAAAACATATAGTCTAATAATTAAGATTAGAAGATTCAATTGATTAACAAATTATCTGACTAGTAAGAAAATGTCTAATCTCTAAGTGTTAAAGGTGGTACAATTAGTGCAAATGAACTTGTTAAACATGATGAGAGGTGTGAAAATGAACATAAGAATGTAAAATAAAAGTGAACCTAATAAATATAATGTACATAATTTTAAGAAACATGGAAAATTATCTAAAAGGAGTAATTACTACTATAAAAAATAATGTAGGCATATTATTCAATTGAATGTTCATTTCTTTTCTTTTTATAATAATTCAAATATCCCTATTACATATGTTGTGAATGAAAACTCATAGATTGAGTTATGAATTTATTTGATATTCTTTATTATATGATTACTATTATGTTTATATCAATAGATTTTAAATCATTTATGATAAAAACACACATTATATGATTATATAATACAAGGGCAAATATGTTGGTAATAAAAAGGGTAAATAGGGCTTGTATAAAACAAAAATAATTACAAAATGATTGTAGTTCACATTATAAAGAAAAATGATCTTTTTATAAGAAAGTCTATAAAATAAAAGAAGGATCCTAAGAAGTATTAATATGATATGTTGTATCTCAAAATTATTATACATTGAGAAAATTATAATTTATAAGGATACCTAAAAATGAGAAATATATAATAGATAACCCAAGAATTGATATTTGATACATTGGATTATATGAAAGTAAGGAAAAACATGGATAACAAATGTTCTCAAGGAAAATAATGGACCATATGCAAATTGATTTGGATATAAGAGAAAATTTAAGATAGTTCATAAAAGGGATGAAATATTTTGGTTATTTATTTTTATTTACTATAATGCTTATTTATTATGCTTCTTAATAGAATATGGTATAAACTTTGTATGTGACATGACCTAAAGTTGTATACTCTGTCATGTACAATTAATTAGGTTTTGCTTATTGAGCATTTGATGGAAGCTCAATTTACATTTTAGCTAACATTTAAAGTAATATAAATGTTAATATAGCACTCAAAGGGATAATAAAGGGAGTTAAGCACTTTTTATGGTTACTAATTTGGTACTTTTTAATCAAAATGTTGTAATAGAATTTGAAACATTTGAATAAATGTAATAATGAATTTTTGTGGTAACGATAGAGTTATTTAGTATTTTTTTAATCTCTTACTATGACAATTGATAAATTAAGTTTATATATGGTTTTTTATTTTGTTGTAATGAAATTATAGGTCATGTGGATAAAATATTTGGCATCTTTACTATTATAAAAAAATTTGTTTAAGTTTGATAGTATAATTCACACAGTGTTGTATCATAGAATATGTATTTATTCTTATATACTAATAATTAGTTATAATAAAGAATAAATGGAGCTATTTAACACTAAGGCATCATAAGGGGCCTATGCATCCACCATTTATGCTGTGAAGGTGGATCATCATCTTGAAGTTTTTTATGAAATTCTTTAGTAAAAAATCATTGTTTTTAAATGCTTTATCATTAAGAGTGGTCATAGATATGATCCCATCACCATTCATCAATGTGGCCTTTTTATTTAGTAACTCATCTCCCTTGGTGGCACTATTACTTATGAGAACACTTGATGGAAGATTGGTGATAGGTGTTCGTATTAATTTACTTCTAGGTGTTAACTAGGCCCATCTCTATTTTTCATTAACTTACCTTTATTAATGTTTATCCCAAGTGTCCTTCCACTGCATCTTTTCTTTTTAATGAAGATGGGGAGTGGAAAGTTGACTTCTTGAGCTCCTTGTTCTACCCTTATCTCATGGAGTGGATTCCTATACTTGCATAATAAATTTTCTCTCCTCATGATTTCATATATTATAGGTTTGTAGCATCCACTCTCATTGGTGTTTAACTTTATCTTGTTTGATCCTCATAATGACCAAAGCAATTAGGTTTAAAAGATTAAAGCCCAACTTAGATGTTGTGTTCTACTTTGGTAAATCAATAATTTTATCATCCACCTCTCTATGGTTGTATCACTCAGACATTACACATACATCTCTTAGCCCTTAGGGTTACGACATAAGGAGACATTGGATTATGTAATTTGTGAATATCTTAAAATTTTATCCATCTTTTTTAGGATTTAGTTTATTATTTTGGTTTGTGATCTCTTAGACTAGATTTTTATTTTTTTAACTATTTGATAAGGTATTGTGAAAAGGAACAAGTGAAACCTTTTGCTTATGATTTCTTCTTTTGCTTTTTTGTTGGTTCTAGAGGAACCATTATGCACACTCTATGGTTTTTATGTTTACCCTTTATAGGCTATTGCTATGTTCATTTGCAAAAACTATTGATCATAAGGTTGCCCTTCCTAACCACCATTAGCCCATTGAACTACCTTAACTTTTCTTAGTCATGATGAGATCCCTCTCCCTTCTTTATTAGATGACAATCAATCTTGATTATTGGGTATCTTGTTTTAGATTAGCTAGCATAGCTGTGGTTTTTAGGACTATTTTAGTGATTTATTGGTTATTATAAGTGGATGAACATGTCTCATTATTTCAAGCAATTTTGCTCTTGGGATGTCCCATTTTAACCCAAATAGGTTTTATCCTCAAAAGATAACTAAATATTTAAAGACTATAGTTTCTTATATAAGATCGATATCTCTCCTTAGTATTTAATATGAGACAATTTATTATTACACTTACTAGAAGTTTGTTAATACAAATCATGCATTATCTAATGATTCTTTTACTTAAGATAGTACCCAATAACAACTCTTTCACTTTATTTGGGTGTTACATGCTTAACTAGATGATGGAGAAGAAGACATGAGAGAATCTTATAGTGAGATCTGAAGTGGAAGAAGATAAAGATAAGGATGGTGATGGTGAAGATAAATCTAAATTATAACTTGAATATTATTGGATTGTAACTTGAAGGAACCTAGATCACAACCTAAGGATATACAAACATGTACGATAAAAGCAACCATAGGTTTCAGACAAAACAATACTGAGCAAGCACACTCTCTCTTTTTTATTCTTTCCATGAAATATATTTATAGATACATAAAACAAAACCTAGACCCAAAAGAAAAATAATGGAAATATTTTTCTTAATAAAAAATATAAAAAAATAAAATAAAATTTCTATAAAAAGATAAAAATATAATGAGAGTTCTATGTATGTAATCTATTATAACTTATGATGAACTAAAATATTATAAATTAAAAAAAAAGCTAAATAAGATTCACTAGATCAACTATATTAAATATATAGGGATAAATTTTATGGAAACTAAAAATCTTTCATTAATCTCATAAGATAAATTATTATTAGTAATAAAATAAGATCATGGATAAGGTTCTTTTATAAAATCATTTTCATGAATAATAAAAGTACTAATAATATTTAATAAACAATCAAGATCTTATAAATTATGAAATATGTAGTATATTCAAATAGTTTATTTATAAAGTAAAAGTTTGATATTATTATTAAATGATTAACAAGTTTATCTATTAATTTATCATTAATATATGATGAAATAAGATTTTGATCTAAATCATGCTAACTAGGAATAGAATTAGAAGTCCATAATGGATATACATTCAAAGATAATTTGAAAGTCATTAAGATCAAATTAAACAACCTATCAAATTATTAATGATAAAAAAATAATTTAATCACCAATAATCTTGAAATTAATACTCAACATATGAATGCCTAGTTTCACAATCGGTGGCATAAAATTTGGCTAATATTTGATAAAAAAAAGCATTGAAAAGTACTTTTAATAGATATTTCGAAACTAAAACTAAAATAAACTAAATTTTGGAACTAGTGTAACCATAGGCTAGACTAGTTTGGGGGGCATCGTTCAACACTAGATTAGGCATATGTTATGCATATGCCAATTTAGTGTAGTTTGAACTGGTATGTGGTTCAATTCGACAAAGCTACCAAATCGGTGCTAGAAGCACGCACGCATAATGCATACTAGACTAATTTGGAAGTGGTTCAACACAAGGGCATACTCCTCGAACTTTTTGCTTTAGATGTATATACATAAGAGAAGTGGCAACAGTAAATAAGGTTTACTTGCGGATCAAACTAGTAGTTTAGTGTGGTTGGGGTAGCGGGTACAAATAGCTATGTGTTCATGCACTAAAGCTTCAATAATGTTGTGCATAAGAGGGTAAAGTAACATGGCCTTGTGCTTGTGCACATAGATGTTCTGTGTGGCACATATGGGAGGCTAGGTATAGGGACAAGTTCACTTGTAGGCACACTCGACTAGTTAAGACAAATGGTTGTTTTGTGATGAAGGTGGCTCATGATACAAAAGATAAGAATATTTTTTTATAATTTTTTATTTCTTAAAGCAACTTGATGGTCACATAATTGATTAGTGTATGGAGATGCCAAAATCAAGGAAGCTACTTGATAGAGCAAGAGCTGGAGGAAAATCCTAACATAAGATTTGAAGTAGAAGATAATGATGATAAGAATAATGATACAATATTGATAAATTCAAAACTTAACTCAAATATCTTTTATATCATAACCTAGAAGAACTTAGATTGTAACTTAGACATGCGAATATATGCAAGATAAAAGAAACAATAGCATTCAACTAGAAGCAATGCTAAGAAAATAGTTTATTTTATTTTCATTTTATAGAAAATATTTATAGAAATATGAAACAAAAATTAGACCAAAAATAAAAAATAATAAAAGAATCCTTTCTAATAAAAAAATAGAAAAAAATAAAATATATAAAAATATCATGAGAGTTTTATATATGACTCATTACAATCCATAATAAACTAAAAAATATAATAAACTAAAGAAAAGCAAAATAAGATCTATTATAATAGTAACCACTTGATATTGCTTACCTTGCATCACTAAATGAGGGTGGTAGTGATGTTGGAATAAGGCAAAATTGTGGAGAAGAAATATGAAAGAAATTTAGATTGATATAATACACAACTTTTAGGATGAAAGGAAGAGGGGAAAGAGAGGCAAAATTACCAAATTTTAGAGAGGCCAAAAGATCAAAATTGTAGCATTATGAATCCTCCAAAAGTTACCAAAGCTTATCTCAATCAGAAGGATTCATTAGGGGAAATATGCAAACAAAAAAAGGCTCCTTTATTTTTTTTAAGATAACAAGATAATTTGGTTTGAGCTCTTTACATGCTAAGAAATAACTTTATAATTAAAAGTTTTGAACAAAAAATTCCCTTGTGAAATTGAGTTAACATTTCACAAAATTTTACAACATTTGGTTCCCAAATGATATGTTAAAACATCAAAAAATAGAGAACATAAACTAGTATAGATTTATAGAAGTACTCTTCTTGATTATTATTTGTGAGAGTTGAAACAAGGCATGGAAGTTATTCAAAGTCTAAGCTTATGTTTTTAAGGATATTAATTAGCAAGGGGGTTATTATTAGGTCAATTCTAAAAGGATAAGAGTGCATAAATGTTTCAACACACAAACTAGAACTTGAAGAAATTGATTGAATAAAAAGAAAAATATGAGATATAGACAAACCTTATAGAAAAATGAGCATACAATTGAGGCTACATGGTGTAGGACTAGACGAAAATTGCTTAGTTAGAAAATTCGTGACTGATGCACAACAAAGAGCAGGGCCGTCACCCAAAGGGACACACACTTAGATACGATGAGGGTTGAACGCAAAAGGCACCAACCAATGAATCCTAACTAAACTTAGGATCGATAGCGGCTAAGAAGTCGCTAAATCGACTACGGCTACACACTTTCAAACACGCAGAAATAGGGAGTACTTAGATTGGTTAAGTACCAGTTGAACTTAAAATATAATTTATAGTAAAAGTTGCACTTCGCAGAATGAAAATATATTGAAGACAACTTAATAATCTAGGAATGGAAATTACTCGTAAAAAGGAAGACGAGGAAAACAAAAATTTCAACTTGAAGATGGTTGAGCGGTGAAGGAAGATGATAGACTGGAGTGGCGTCTCACCACTTGGACCTCGCGTCCCTCCTCCCAGTATCAGAGCTTTGACGAGTCGGCAAGCCAAAGACACTCAGAGCACTCACGAACTCAGAATGGAAGCAAAGAACACTCAAAAAAAGGCTTGCATTAACTATTCATTATCCCCCTTACAACAGAAGAGGACTCTCCCTTATATAGGAATCCATAAGGGTACAAAAGACATTTTGACTCATAACATAGGAATACTAAAGGACACATGGGTAAACTAAAAGTCACCTAAAAATTACAAACAGACTCCTAAAAATCTGAGAAAAATAATGAAAATTAAGTTCATTCATTTATCTAACCCTAATTTCGGATGGCTGGAGGTGCGGCAACGGCGGCGGCGGCGGCAGTGCGGGTCGATGCGGGCTGGCGTGGGTCGGTGCGGGTCACAGGTCGCGGGTCATCCTGTGGGTAGCTTGGGTAGGCGCCTGGCTGGACTCATGCACAGCGGTTCGGGCAAACCCGGATCCGGTTCGGGCACGAGCGGTTCGAAACGGCGGCGGGCGGTTCACTGTGGCAGCGGAGGTTGCGGCGGAGGCTGCAGCGGAGGCGGCAGCCGGTGGCAGGAATAGTGATTTTGGATGTCGAAAGTCCTTCTCGAACATGATGTCCTCATCATTTCCCTTGGGGTAGGAAAAACTCAGCTTTGATGAGTAATCTCTGGCCCTCTCATAGTCTTCAAGTGCTCCAGGGTTCAAACGATGAAGCTCCTCTCGAGATATCCAAGTGTCATCTTCGTTTAACCTGTCTTTCCAATGTACAAGATATTTCCGATATTGTTTATTCCTAGTGTTAGTAATTTTATCATCAATAATTTTCTCAATCTGCTCACTAGATTTCTTAAAACAGGCCTGTGGACACTCGGGTAGAGGTTCACTCACAAGGGGAGTAGATTCAGGCTCAAACGGCTCACTAGGTATTTCAATTGGCTCCTTGTAAGCCACCAAGTCTGAGATATTGAAAGTGTTGCTAATTCCATAATCGTCTGGCAATTCTAAAGTGTACGCGTTCGGGCTAATTTTAGTTATGATTCTAAAAGGTCCGATGCCCTTTGCATGCAACTTTCTTAATGTTCCCGAAGGAAACCTCTCAGGCCTCACACGTATCATGACAAAATCTCCTACAGAAAACTCCTTGTTTTTTCTATGTGCATCAGCCAATTTTTTATATGTTTCATTGCTTAGATTAATTTTTTCTTTTATACTTTTATGAATATTTCTTATATGTTCGGCAAATTCAATGGTTGATTCTGATGAACGAGTATTTGTAGGTAAAGGAATTAAGTCTATAGGACTATGGGGTTTATAACCGTTATAGGCCTTGAACGGGCTTATTCCAATTGTCTTATTGACTGAGCTATTATAAGCATATTCTATTCTTGGTAAAAGTAGGTCCCAATTTTTAACGTTATCACCAACTAAACTTCTTAATAAGTTTCATAAACTTCGGTTGACAACTTCAGTTTGGCCATCAGTTTGTGGATGATAAGCTGTGGAGAATTTCAGTTTTGTTCCTAATGATTGTCATAAAGTTCTCCAAAAATGTGATGTGAACCTAACATCTCTATCAGATACTATGGTCTTAGGTACTCCATGTATTTTGACAATTTCGTCAAAGAAAAGTCTAGAAATATGAGATGCATCTGAGGTCTTATAACATGGAACAAACCTAGCCATCTTAGTGAATCTATCGACGACTACAAAGATTGAGTCAAATCGCCTTGTCGTCTTAGGTAATCCTAGCACGAAATCCATTGAAATGTCTTCCCAAGGTCTCGATGGGACGGGTAAAGGCATATATCGTCCAGTATTTGGTTTCCCAAGTTTGGAAACTAAACAGTTCCTACAGCCTGCCACTATTCTAGCCACTTGTCGTTTTAATCCAGGCCAATAAAACTTATATTCTACGGCTGATATAGTCTTATCTCTTCCAAAGTGGCCAGCTAAACCTCCCGCATGTATTTCCCAAATAAGAAAGTCTCTTAATGAGGTTTTAGGAATGCATAATTTCTGATTATAAAATAGATAACCTTCTTTTATCATATAATCGTTTATTACCATAGATGGTTTCTCTAAAATTTTAGAATAGATATCTTTAAAGTCCTCACATGTTGAATATAAAGATGGTAAAACATTGAATCCAGTGATTGAAACAGATAAGGTAGTTAAAAGATTTATTTTTCTACTTAACGCATTAGCTACCTTATTTTCTAAACTAGGTTTATGCTTCAGCACAAATGTGTAACTTTGAATAAACTCAACCCACTTAGCATGCTGAGGTTTAAGTTTCCTTTGAGAATTTAAATATTTGAGGGCTTCATGATCAGAATTTAAAACAAATTCTTTAGGTAAAAGATAATGTCTCCAGTGTCTTAAAGTCTGAACTATAGCATAAAATTCTTTATCGTATACTGAGTATTTTCGTTTTGCCTCATTTAATTTCTCACTAAAGTATGCAATAGGTCGCCCTTCTTGATTTAATACACCTCCAATTCCAACTCTCGAAGCATCACAAGAAACCTCGAATACTAGATTAAAATCTAGGAGTCTCAAAACTGGGGCTTGGGTCATACAGGTTTTAATTTTATCAAAGGCGTCGTTAGCTTTATCAGTCCAATCAAATCCGCCCTTTCTAATACAATCCGTGATCGGGGCTGTGAGTGTGCTAAATCCTCTTATAAATCTCCTGTAAAATGTTGTTAATCCATGAAAACTTCTAACATCGTGAACACTTTTGTGTGTAGGCCAGTTTATTATTGCATTGATTTTTTCAGGATCGGCCGATACTCCAACATTAGAAATTATGAATCCTAAGAAATTGACACTTCGTGTCATAAAAGCACATTTTTTTAAATTCACATATAACTTGTTCTCTCGAAGCACCAAACAAACTTTCTTAAGATGATCCAAATGGGTTTCTATATTTTTACTAAAAATCAATATATCATCAAAATATACCACTGCAAATTGTCCTAAGAAAGGCCTAAGAATCTGAGTCATAATTCTCATAAAAGTGCTAGGTGCATTGGTAAGGCCAAAAGGCATCACTAGCCATTCGTAAAGTCCATTTTTAGTTTTGAATGCCGTTTTCCATTCATCCCCAGGGCGAATCCTAATCTGGTGATATCCACTTTTTAAATCAATCTTTGAGAAAATTTTTGCCCCATTCATTTGATCTAAGAGGTCATCAAGTATAGGGATGGGAAACCTATATTTTATAGTAATTTTGTTAATAGCCCTGCTATCGATACACATTCTCCATGTACCGTCTTTTTTAGGGGTTAATAATGCTGGGACGGCGCAAGGGCTTAGACTTTCTTGAATAAATCCCTTCTCCATTAAATCCTTAACTTGTCGACTTAACTCTTCGTGTTCAGTGGGACTCATTCTATAGTGAGGCAAGTTCGGTAAGCTAGTTCCAGGAACAAGATCAATACAATGTTGTATATCTCTAAGTGGGGGCAAACTGTTTGGTTCTTCTAAGAATATATCACTAAATTCATTTATGGTAGATTCGATCTCAGGTGGGATGACGATGTCAGGGATCTCAGTTTGTACTTTTTTAACTGCTAATGCCCATATTACTAATCCATCAGTGAATTCACGCATGGCTTCTCCTTTAGATATGATATGAATTTTTTTATTCTTAATTTGATTTGTCTTCTTGATAGGTTGAACTTTATCCTTGGGAGGGGATGGGTATAGTTTAATCTTTTGTCCATTATGCGTAAAGATGCATGTATTGGATTTCCCTGTTAATAAAGCATCGTGGTCATAAAGCCATGGTCTCCCTAATATGATGCTTCCTACTTGCATTGGGACTATGTCACAAACTATATCTTCGGAATATTGTCCAAATGCTAAAGGAACTACACATTGTACTTTAACTGGAATAGATGTCTCGTTAATCCATGAGACAGTGTAAGGGTGGGGATGTGGGGTCGTAATTAGGCCAAGTTTGGTCACCGAATCTGTAGAAATGGCATTAATACTGCTCCCACTATCAATTACTACTTTGCAAACCTTTTCTCCTATTTTAATGAAAGTATGAAAGATTGCAGTTCTTCTCCAGTCTTCACTAATATTTGGTTGAGTAAGGGTGCATCTGACTACGGCTAGAGTTTCTTCCCCTGGGTTGTCTTCTTCATCTTCATAATATTCATTAGCAAGATCACTATCTGGGTTGTATTCTGTTATCTCCTCGGTGTCTATTTTAGGTTCCTCACTTTCACCTTCTCCTAAGTAGTTTATCCTGGTGGGACATTGGGCTGCTACATGTCCTTTGCCATTACATTTATAGCAAGTTATTTCTTTAGGTCTTGTGGTGGTTGGATTGGGTTTTATGACGGTAGTAGGCTGGGTACGACTAGTAGATGATCCATTATTAGAGTATTTAGGTAGAGGTTTGGGTTCAAACTTCTTTGTAGGATAGGTCTTTTGTAAGCGCTCTATTTCGCTAGTTATTCTATAAGCTTCGGGTAGGGATTCTACGCCACGAATTAAAAGTTCTCTTTGTAGGTCTTCCCTAAGTCCAGCACGAAATCGGGAGAGAGTCATAGATGGGTCTTCATCTATTCCACATCTGAGATGATATTTATCGAATTTGGCAATATATTCATTTATTGATTTTCCTCCTTGTGTGTGACGTTGCCATTGGTCCAATAATTGATTTTTATAAGTTCTTGGAACATATTTCTGCCTAAGGGCTCTTTTAAGTTCATTCCAAGTTTCAATTGGCGGTGAGTTTCTTTGAAAATTATCATTATCTACAGCTTCCATATAGAGTCGTGCTTGCTTAGATAATTTCATTTTAGCAAATAATGCCTTTCTATCTTCAGTAAGTCTAAACCATTGAAAATATTTGTTTATAGTGGCTTCCTATTCTAAATATTCTTTAGGGTTAAGGGAACCTTCAAAACTAGGGATTTCGAATTTGATTGATCTGAGTAATTGGTCATTGTCATTTTCGGTCCGGTTTCTGTGTCTATGTGGGGGTATTGTTGATTGATAGTTGCTTCCTTCTTCTATTATCTCTGGTTCCATTCTACGTTGTTGTGTCGGTGTGACTCTAAGTCTAGGGGGTTGTAGTATTTCTTCTTCAGTAATTTCTGGTTCCACTTGATTTCGTTCTAATCGATTGAGTCTTGCATTTGTTTGAGTTGATAGATCCTGTATAGCTAATTGCATTTGTCGCATCTGTTCCATGAGTTGTTCAAATTGATTATCCATTGTATATTCCCTACCAGATCTAGTTCGCATAAACGTTTTCGTAAAGTGTGTGTGTGCAGCTCACAAAGTAATCGAATAGTCGCACAAGGTTTCTCCCCAGTTAGTGGTGCGTAGACGAAGCTCCGCTTTAGCCAGACCACCTCTTAGACAGGAGTTACCTAAGATTGACTAAAACCTGCTCTGATACCAAATGTGGTGTAGGACTAGACGAAAATTGCTTAGTTAGAAAATTCGTGACTGATGCACAACAAAGAGCAGGGCCGTCACCCAAAGGGACACACACCTAGATACGATGAGGGTTGAACGCAAAAGGCACCAACCAATGAATCCTAACTAAACTTAGGATCGATAGCGGCTAAGAAGTCGCTAAATCGACTACGGCTACACACTTTCAAACACGCAGAAATAGGGAGTACTTAGATTGGTTAAGTACCAGTTGAACTTAAAATATAATTTATAGTAAAAGTTGCACTTCGCAGAATGAAAATATATTGAAGACAACTTAATAATCTAGGAATGGAAATTACTCGTAAAAAGGAAGACGAGGAAAACAAAAATTTCAACTTGAAGATGGTTGAGCGGTGAAGGAAGATGATAGACTGGAGTGGCGTCTCACCACTTGGACCTCGCGTCCCTCCTCTCAGTATCAGAGCTTTGACGAGTCGGCACGCCAAAGACACTCAGAGCACTCACGAACTCAGAATGGAAGCAAAGAACACTCAAAAAAAGAGCTTGCATTAACTATTCATTATCCCCCTTACAACAGAAGAGGACTCTCCCTTATATAGGAATCCATAAGGGTACAAAAGACATTTTGACTCATAACATGGGAATACTAAAAGACACATGGGTAAACTAAAAGTCACCTAAAAATTACAAACAGACTCCTAAAAATCTGAGAAAAATAATGAAAATTAAGTTCATTCATTTATTTAACCCTAATTTCGGATGGCTGGAGGCGCGGCGACGGCGGCGGCGGCGGCGGTGCGGGTCGGTGCGGGCTGGCGTGGGTCGGCGCGGGTCACAGGTCGCGGGTCATCCTGTGGGTAGCTTGGGTAGGCGCCTGGCTGGACTCATGCACAGCGGTTCGGGCAAACCCGGATCCGGTTCGGGCACGAGCGGTTCGAAACGGCGGCGGGCGGTTCACTGTGGCAGCGGAGGTTGCGGCGGAGGCTGCAGCGGAGGCGGCAGTCGGTGGCAGGAATAGTGATTTTGGACGTTGAAAGTCCTTCTCGAACATAATGTCCTCATCACTACACTAGAGTGTTATGCCACCTCCTTCAACGTCTCACCAATGATAATGTCTAAATAAGAAACTTGCAACCTCTTTGAGTGTTTGTCTTAGATGCATTCACCCAAACACCATGAATCACCAATGGATATGACTTAGTTATTACTTTTGGTTTAAGACAAAAGATACTTCTTATGAAACTTATCATACCATTTTTATAAATTTAAAGAGGATAGAGAAGAAAAACAACATTGTGTCCAATAAGGGTGTAACACTTTGTTCATTGAACTAATTGTGTAGTGCAATCTAGCTAACTGCTTAAGGCATATGAGCAATCTTTAAATCAATTAAGTGACTACCTAGAGTATGTTGTCATATCTCAACTACTGATTGAAATTATATTAGATTATTTCAAATGTCAAAGCTATCTCAAGATAATTAGAAGAGTTGTTGCATCTAGGTTAAACATGGACCTTAAGAAATAATCAAGACAATACTTAGATATGTTCTACAAACTTGATAATACATTCAAAACATTTGATATAATAGCAAGAACTTATATGACATATTATAAAGTCTTAAACTAGTAATTGATAATAACATTCAAACACATAATACAATATAAAACAACTAAGCTATTGGTTCCCTTAAAATGAAACCTCCACAAAAACTATCTGACACTCTTGATGTCTAATAACATAATTGGAAGTACTAGGAATTGATGGTGAGTCTCTGGAGGCATTGTGTCACCTTGTATTTGATGACATACAAAAAAGTTTCTTTGGTACTAAAGAAAATTAATAATGATGGAGTTGAAGAAAAGATGATCAACCTCTTATATACTCTATTATTCATTTGATCTATCAAATGAATTGGCCCAAAACAAATATGCTTAAAACAGAAAGAATTAAGCAAGAATTTAATTTAAGTATTGTTACATATAATAAAAATTCTATTACAAATTATTAGAGTTATAAAAATCATATAGATTAAACTTAAGTTCAATTCATGTTGAGATCATAATAGAAATTAGATAACATAAAATTAATTATGAGAGTGGTGAAAAAGTAGAATTAGGGTGGGTGATGGATAAGCACCCCTGTCATCATTAAAGATAAAGTTATCAATGCCATTGTAAAATGAAAATAGAGATAAATTTCTTAATTGGTGTGACATATTGAAAATCGTTGCTATCAAAATGCCATAAGGATGATGTGGAGGGCAAAGGTGAATCATAATGAGCTCGTGGTTATCATGAACTTTTTAAGTTGATGACAGTACATGAACACTTAATGGAGCAGTGATTGATTAAAAGTAGATTGACAAAGTACCTTCTCTTATGTAGTCCTAATCATAATAGACTTGACAATAGCCTAAAGTATAAGTAAAGTGATGGGCAATCACCTTATGGTCCTAGTCATTGTGGCAAATTTTAGCCTATTAGATAAAGGAAGCCAATTGATGTTTGATGAGTTTGATGACAATGATTGACATGGATAACATGTGGGTGATGCCAATCATAAATTTGAGGACCACACTTATAATTGGTCAAAAGAGTAGTGGTAAGGAAGTTCGATAAATTAAGCTCTTTGTTTTGTAGATAGGCTTCAAATTTGAGTAGTTTCTCTTCAAATTCATTGGAGATGGATGAGTCTCAAGATTACATTATTAACAAGATCTTTGTGGTTATCATAGCACCCATTCACAATGTTATTAGTAAGATAATCATCTTCCATTAGTGCTCTAACAATGGGAAGTTTATCAATTATGCTCTTGATTGACTATAAAAATATAATGAAACTTGATTTTTTTGGATGTTTTTTAATTTGTTCATTATTTGTTTATTTCAAACCCAAATTGGTTTGTTATAAATGTTTACAAGGATAATTCATAATACATATGAGGTGGTGACCTAGGTAATAAATAAAATGATAATATGATAGAATGAGAGTTAATGATCATATTTATAATGACTTAATCTTATCTAACCCAAGTTGTATAATCAAGGTTGATCAAGTGATTTTAGTTAAAATGACTATGGGAGAGCGATAGGTTAGGCGCCATCGACATGACAAATGAAACCTAGCTAATGAAAAACATTTGAAATTAGAGTTTAACAATATATGATTTGAAGAAGTGTTTTATAACTAAACTTGAGCACAAATTTTGGAAGTGATTAAACTTAAAGAGAATCTATCTAAAATTTGAATTATAAGACCTTTTACAAATAAGGGAGAAGGTTGTCAATCAATAATAGATGAATTGCTACTAGAGAGTAAAATAAAGGTTAAGATTGTCAATGAAAAAAAATAAGATTTGGTATAAAGAGAGATGCTTAATGGAGATTATTAGGTTAGAGATGATGCTCAATAGAGATTCATACTTTAAAGATGATGCACAATAGAGTTTTGTGTGACTTTGATATCACATAATATTGAGATTTGAGAAGAGCTTTTTCATATTAATATCTATTAGGTTTAAATCACTATTTAAACAATAATTTATATGAGCTTACTTATTTAACATTAATAAATTTTTTCAAGTTAATAAAATAACAATTCTAATTAGATGTATTTGCATCAGTATATTTTTAAATATTAAAAGACAGAGTAGAGATTATTTTTATAATTGTTATATTTTAACTAATATTTCTTCTAATTATGAAGAATATATTAAATGATGAAATTATCTCCATTAGTTGCTATGTCCCCAATAAATGTACAAACAGTATCTCAAACAACAGATTCAATCGAGGAGCTATTTTGGAGAAAAAAACTATAGTATAAAGAAAATTAAATCAAACTCAATGTTGTATATAAATCAAATGATAATTCTTAATCCAGTTATTGTTACGACAAATAGTTCCTTATCGTGGCTTAAATAATAACATTAATACGCTAATGTATTGTGAATTTATAAAAGATAACTTTTTCTAACAAAAAGTTATAATTACAGAAATTAAATAATAAAGAATAAGATCCCCTAAATTACTTTATCTAATGGTCTAAGAAGGGGTCAAATAGTTAACCAAAGACAACAATTAAGTTGTCCTAATTAACAAGTAACCAGCTTGAGACACAGACGAAACAGCACCAAAGGTTCGTCAATTGCAAACATCTGCTGAGATGCGCGCCATCCTCTCCCGACCGCGCATTGCATCGCTTCCGTCGGAAGTGGTCTTCCGCAACCCTCGGCCCATATCCATGCCGCGGCCTCACCGCAGGACCCAAATCAGGCTCATCTTCTCTCCAGTCTGCATTATAAAAACGCCAACGCTCCTTCGTCTCACGTCGAAGCTTAGGCTAGCTCCTCTGCATCCCATCGTCGTTCAGCTAGCCGAAGGACCTTCCACGAGGCGAGGGGAGACCCCGAGGAAAAAAATCCAAAACAAAAAAACCCAAAAAAAATGTCGCTGTCCGCCGTCGCAGCGGCGGCTCTGTTTCTTCTAGCCGCGGTAGCCATCCGCGCCGAGGACCCCTACCACTACTTCACATGGAAGGTCAGCTACGGCACGATATACCCCTTCGGCGTCCCGCAGCAAGTGATCACAATCAACGATCAGTTTCCGGGCCCCGTGATCAACTGCACAAGCAACAACAACATCGTGATCAACGTCTTCAACGATCTCGACGTGCCTTTCCTCCTCTCGTGGAACGGCATCCAACAGAGGAAGAATTCATGGCAGGACGGCATGCCAGCCACGAACTGCCCCATCCTCCCTGGGCAAAATTTCACCTACAAGTGGCAGCCCAAGGACCAGATCGGCACCTTCTTCTACTATCCCACAATCGGAATGCAGAAGGCAATCGGCGGCTATGGTCCCATCCGCGTCCACAGCCGCCTCCTCATCCCTGTCCCCTTCGACCCCCCAGCAGACGAATTCGACGTCCTCATTAGCGACTGGTACGGCATGGGCCATAAGGAACTCGCCCGCTTCCTCGATTCGGGCCGTCACCTCACCCGTGCCCGCGGCGTGATCATCAACGGCCAAACAGAGGCCAAGCCCGGCGATGCTCCCCTGTTTCAGGTGGAGGCAGGGAAGGTCTACCGGTTCCGTGTCTGCAATGTGGGCGTGAAGGCCTCCCTCAACTTCCGCATCCAAGGGCATCAGCTCAAGCTCGTGGAGATGGACGGCAGCCACACCGTGCAGAACGTGTATGACTCTCTTGACGTGCACGCGGGCCAATGTTACTCCGTGCTCGTCGCCGCAGACCAGATCCCACGAGACTATTTGCTTGTGGCCTCCACGCGGTTCCAGAAAACGGAGCAAATAGCCACCGCCGTGATCCGATACAGCGGCAGCAACACGCCCGCTTCGCCTGACATCCCGCCGGCGCCCACTTCCTGGGCCTGGTCTCTCAACCAGTGGCGTTCATTCCGATGGAACCTTACCGCTAGCGCGGCTCGACCCAACCCGCAAGGCTCATACCACTACGGTCAAATCAACATCACACGCACCATCAAGCTCGCGAGCTCCCCTGCTTCAGTAGACGGTAAGCTCCGCTACGCGCTCAACGGAGTCTCCCACAGTGACGCCGACGTGCCGCTTAAGCTTGCCGAGTACTTTGGCATTAGTGACACCGTATTCAAGTACAACCAGATTGCTGACGAGCCTCCGGCAGTCGGATCCCCTGTCATGATTGCGCCCAACGTGATCAAGGCTGAGTTCAGGACCTTCGTCGAGATCATTCTCGAGAACCCGGAGAACAGCGTGCAGTCGTATCACCTCAATGGTTACTCCTTCTTCCCGGTGGGGATGGGTCCCGGAAAGTGGACGCCAGAAAGCAGGAGGATGTACAATTTGCTCGACGCCGTTAGTAGGCATACGATACAGGTGTACCCCAGCTCGTGGACGGCCATAATGTTGACCTTCGACAACGCTGGAATGTGGAACCTGAGGTCGGAAATATGGGACCGCCGCTATCTTGGGCAGCAGCTTTACGTTAGCGTCCTCTCGCCGGAGCGATCTATCAGAGATGAGTACAATATGCCCGAGAACGCCATCCGCTGTGGTGCGGTCACCGGTCTTCCCCTCCCCGCGCCTTATGCGTAAAAGAACTTGTTCGAAACTTTCCAACTTGTTCTTTACTGTGAGTTTTTAAAATAAATAAGTGGAAATGCACTTATACATGATTTTGAATTTTTGATACATGTGATATGATAAGGAATTTGTTAAAATCTAAAACAGTTACTAAATTTTGTATTGTTGTACATAAATTTATATCTGGTATATTATTTTTTAACATATTTTTTTAAAATATTCTTTATAAATAATGTTAGATATTTGTGTGGTTATATTTTAAATTATAATTTTTAATTCAAGAAATAAAAATAATATGAAAAGAGTAAAAATTATTTATCCATTTAAAACTATATTAAAAAAATCTAATTAATTTTTTATCCATAATAAATGTTTGGATGACGTAGGTTTGTGTCAATGAGTTCAAATTAATCTGATTTATTTTACTAAATAGAAATTTTATTAACTTGATTTTTTGATCTAATAATTTTCTCTTAATCTCCCTAACTTGCCACTTTCATTAAAATTCTATAGGTTAGAGAAACTTTGTCCTTTAAATAATCTCTCATCTTCGATAACCTCTAACTAGTTATCTCTTTTAACTTATAATAAATAGAGTATTCTAAACCCAAGTGATTTAACAAAACTCAATTTAAGCATAGGTATAAGTCTTAAGCATTTGCATTCTAAAAAAGTAATCCTTTATTTTTTTTAATTGTGACTTGTTTCACTCTAGTTAAGACCTTAACTCTAACAAGTTTTTATAGTTCCCAACTTTCACTTTATATGAATCACTTTGTTTATTAGTTTTATCAAAATTTCATGTTTTCAAAATCTATTTGTAATTGTATTTTTAGTACATTTTTGTGGTGAGTATTGAATAAAAAAATATTTTATTGTCTTGAATAGAAAATGTTAAATTTATTTAGTTGGAGTTAAGGTTTATAAAATTGACAAAGATTTATTATGATAAATCCTTTAAATTGGGTTAAAAATAACATTTAGGTATGCTTTAAATCTTCAAGATGTTGTCATAGATTACAAAATTGATGTAGAACATTTATTCATTTCTCATTGCTTAGACTCTCACTCTTTTCTTTCTTTTACATTGAATTTCTCTAAAATCTTATAGTTGCAAATGTCTCCTTTTCTAGTAAGAGTCCTTTTCTTGTTATAGGTTAACTTTTATAATCTATATTAGAGGATTGAACATTCCTAAGGCATCAAATTAGAATGCTAATCACAAATTTTATCAAGTCTACAAAGTTTGATCTTCTTAATTATCCTTATTGAAAGTATACATTAGAATTCTTTGTAATAGTATTTACAAGTTAGTTCCCTAATTGATAAGAAAACATTAATTGTTATTTTCCACACACATTCATTTTATGTGATGCTATTAGCAAGTTATCTCATCATACATACTTCATTGTTGGTTTATAGCCAACCCCTCCTTAACTTATCACTTAAGGACAACTTTATGTTTCATACCTATATAACTAATTGTTATTTGTGTCGTAATATATTATAGTATGGCTCAATCCCTAGAGCACTAACTTTCATGCATGTATGGATGGTTAGAATTATGTGTCAACTTTTTTGGATTATCATCAATATCTTGACATAGAGATCATGAACATTTATATGAGGCCATCAAGTTAAATGTAATAAATAACACAAATTAATTATGTGAATCCCCTCAACCATTTGTCTTTGGAAAACTTTGTTCACTTTGAGATTTCAGTTTCTTTATGCCCTTGCACTTTGCTAATGTCCTTATTGCCCTTCTTAAATATAGTTCTCCAAAAAAACATTTAAAAAAGAAGAATCTTCCTCCAATAGGGTGACAATCAATAATACCCAAAACAGGTTCTTGTCAAAGAACAAATTTGCATTAATCCTCCAACTACTCATGATGTGGTTGATTTAAATATAAAGCATCAAAGCAAGAAAATGGTGCAAAAATCCATATCAATAAAAAAAGGGGCAAATACTTGAATGACTTTGACTAAGATAGTACAAGAGAGCACATATTCTAGAGCATAGAATCACCACTAGAAGGGAAAACAACAATTGTAGTAATAGAAGATGGCGAAGACGTTGATGTTAAGATTCTAAAGCCAACATCCAGAGAAATCATTATCATCAAAAATGAAATTCAAGCAATAACAAATAACCATATGCTATTGAAGAATAAGAGCTAATGAGTTATTATTATTACCAAAGATTATGATCTACATATTGATGAAAGTTCAAGCTATCATACAAGTTGGGAAGGATGGTCACAAGATGGAAATTGATGCCTCATCTTCCAAAAAAGAAACTCAAATTGAGGAATATTACTCTCGAAGGCTCCAAACAAAGTATTATCATTTTATTTCTTGTATTCCTAATTTTTAAGCAACAACAAAAAGACTAGCTTCTCTCTCTTACAATTTACAAGTAGTTTTTGGTGAGAATTGCTTTAGCCTAATACATATTATAATATAATATCTTACCAAAAAAAATTAATGATGATTGTGAGTCTTGGTGAGCTTTTTATATTCATTTCTTCAAGATATTTGTTTACAACAATGATGATGATGCAAAATATGTTGAGTAAAATGTGGCACAACACCAAGAAGGCTTAAAGTTCCAAAGCTTACTAAAGCTAAAAAATTAGTGTGATAATAAAGCTAGAAGTTAGTGTACTTAGATAATACCAAGTGATCCCAAAAGTCTTATGTTTTTGGGTAACAAGTAGATTAAGTGATGACATGCTATTAAGAAAGTGGGACCATATAAGATTTCATAAACCTAATCTTATGTGCTAAAGGAGAGAATATATTATATCTAAAAAAGTAAATCTTACATTTATAATTATGTAAGACATAGATAAGAAGTATGAAGAAGAGATGCTAGCAACCAATGTGTTATTTTGTAGCATACTTCATAAGGAAGAATGAACTTGACTGTATCTTTATTATGCTTAAGATGTCACCAACTTTTTTTAACCATTTTTTTAATTTATAATGACATAATTAAGTTTGCAAATCCAAATAAAAAAATCAGATAAGAACTACCACATTATTTTTTAAAAAAATAATATTCTTACAAATACTATTAAAATAGAATATAAAAGTACTATTGTAGGACTCTTGTTCTTTCGTAGTAGCAGTATTATTAAAATACTAGAAGCAATCCAAATACTTGATTTCTAAGTCAAAAATAAAGATGAATAATTAGTGAGATAGTAACCATGTTCTCTCATTGCTCTTAAAGTCTTATGAAGTGCATCATTTTTTCTTATAATTTTAATCAAAGAAAATAAGTAAGCTTACTAGCACTAGCTTAATGGATAATAACTATATAGTATACATGAAAAACATTAATTCTTTGGGATTTTGTCATATGTTAAGTCAAGTAACATAAAATAGCATGTACAAAATAATTAAATAGATAATAAAGATAAGCATAACAATGAAATATTTTGACTATATGTACTAATGTAATGCATTAATATTATTTTACATGTTTAATGTTTTCATTGATCTATTTATCTTTTCTTTTAATTATCAATGATACTTTGACTTTTAAGTTTATAAATTCTTTTCATTATTTTGACCTCATTTATCATGCCATAAGATGCACTCTTAATGACCCAATTCTAGCCTGAGTAATACCTAATAATGAAATAGTAAAGTATAACATGCATACTTGTGGGCTCATCTAGCTTAAGTAACACCTTTCAATTATTTTCATATATAAGATTTAACTTCCTGTGTAAGAAATCTCTTATTAAAAGTTTTTATCCATAGTTATACTAATGTTCATGCCTTAGTTTGTTATAAAATAAACATCACACAATTTCAAGAAAGTTGAAACGACCCATGATATGTTCTAGTATGATATTAACAACATGTGAAATGAAATGTGATACTTTAAACTATGATTACTAAGCATAATTTTCATGGAGGCAATAATCACACATAAAACCAAATTCTTTAACATGAATATTTTCTACTAATATGCCATTAATAATTATAAAATAAGCATGTAAAGCATGTGAAACTATGTGAAACAATTATCAACCATATATATTAAATATTTTTTTAAAATTAAAACTAATAGAAAGTCACTAAATTGTATTCACTAGTACATTATACTAATGCAATTATGATATTCAATATTATCTATCTTAATTTTCATTTTATAGTGGTCATGCTATATAGTTAAACTTGTTTGCAAATTGTCATTCATAGGCCTTGAAGTCTTTTATTTCCTTTACTAGTCACGTAAGGAATTTCTTTTAACTTATTTCTTTTTCTTTCTTTTTTCTTTCCTTCTCTCTCTTAGCTCAACTTCTCCACTAAAAGTTTTTCCTAAATTTTCTAAAATCTTTGCATGGTTAATGAACCCCCCTTTTTTATATTTATATAACCACTCTTAGCCTCTTTACATTGTTTTATCTCCCTCAACTCTTCAAATCCCTTAATGGATGGACCTTCTTGACTAGTCAGCATTCCGTCAACTCTAATAACCATGACCCCTCCAATTATGGTTTTTATTGCTTTGAATAGTCACCCATTTAGATTTTTTAGGTTAGTATAACTCCTTGCCTTCGTGTGGGCCTTATTCTTATAAGATTAAGTTTTGACTTTATCTAAAAAGTCCATTCTCACTTAGTCACTCATCCCAAAATTACTCAATTCTAACATACTTAATCATCCCAAAATTTCTCAACTCTAACATACTTAATCATTAAGTTCTTATAAGATCCAAGCCTAAGGTTCTTTCTAAAAAATATTTTATCATTTCAAATCTTATGGCATTACTTATCAAGTTTAAGATTTACACTCCTGTAATGAATATGAGACTTATTTATCTCTATGCCCTTAGAAGTTTTACATAAAACTCATAATTCTTGTTTTGATATGATTGAGTTTTGTCCTTATCTAGAGAGTCCATTCTCACTTGATCACCTATCCTAAAACTACTCAACTCTAACATATTTAATCATTAAGTTTTTATGAGATCTAAACCTAAGATTTCTCTTAAAAGACTTCTTATCATTTCAAGTTTTATGACATTACTTATAAAACTTAAGATTTATACTCTTGTAGTAAAAATGAGACTTATTTATCTTTATACTCATAAAATTATGTTATATTTTCATCAACTGTGTTTGGATTTTAGCTCTCATTGGGTGTTATAATTAAGGTTAAGAAATTAGGAATTAAGAAAAATTTATAAAAGTTTAGCAAAAACTTTAGTGCTTACAAAATTATTTGTATTTTTTTATCCATATGACCTCTAAAAATTTGTCGACCAATTTTTAATGAAACTACTTGATGATCTCTATCTATCATCCAATGTATGTATTTTTTCAACATCATTTGATATTTTTATTAATTTTTTATATCTAAAAATCATTTTAATAATTATTTTATTATTACTTCTTTTAATGTTTTGCCCTTATGATAATTCCTTTTCAAGCTGAGATAAATTTATATTAAGCTTTTCTATATGCTTTAGCTTTTTATACAATTTTATGTTGTTGAACTTCATTTAATATTCATTTTAATTTTTAGAACATTTTAGTTCTATAAAAAATTATTATTTAATTCTTAAAAATTTGTGAACTTTTATTTTGTAGTCTGGACACTACTTATTTCTTTGAGTTGATACCATTGAGTTTTAGATAGATAATATTTTCATTTTCTAAGTTTGTTGTTCTCCTTTTAGGTGATATAACTCATTTTTGTCCAATTTACAAGATTTTGAAAAAAAATCAACAATTCATTAAAAATTCTAAATATCATAAAATAATCATTTAACACATTTTCTTACTCCAATGATATTTGCATTTTTTTTGCCATCCTTAAACCTCTATTCTATCTTTTAGGATAATATAATATTTATCTAAAGTAGTTAAAAATTATGTTATTTTGGTTGTTTGAAACTCATTACATCATCTTCTTTTTTAATGAAGATATTACATGTTTAAGTCAAGAAAAGTAGTAGTTATTAGGGAAATAAGCTTAATACCTACAATGATTGAATCCTTATAAATTCTAACATATTAAGAACAAAATCCCTATCACATGAAAATAGTGAATGAGCATAAATATGTTAAAGAGAGTAAGGGTGACCTTCTCTTCATGATCCTTCAAGGTAAACTAGCATACACTTGAGATTGTTTAATGATGAAAAATTCTAAAGAAAGGACCTTATATAACTCATAAGCAAGTTAGTTGTAAAATATAGTGGATGTCATTATAACACTTGGGGTTGAAAAGGGTGAGGAGTGATCTCCAAGTGTGTCATAGGGAGAGGAATCATTAGACAATAAGTGACTCTTAATGAGCTTTTAGGTGGAGGAGTATAAAGACGAATAATCCTAAAAAAATTATAGAGAAAAAGATTTTAGACCTTATATTTGATATTATGGTGTTAAGATATTGAGACATCTTTTGAGAGCGAACACTACTTGGGTCATTAGAGGATGACTCTAGGGGGATAATATTTAGATGTAATGAGATTGAGATGTTGTAGTTGACCTTTTTCAACTTTGTTCAAGTTTTTATGAGGTCAACTCATCTTATTTTGCTTCATTTATCAAAAGCGTGAGTTTAGGGTCATGGGAATGTAGAAGGATTAGGTTATTAGTAACATAGAATATAAATGCCATTCATACTTCTGTGTAATGCTTATGTTATCTCTATGGTGCAAACTCCTATAAGAAAAAACTCTCATTATATATTGTCTTGTAATCTCTCATGATACTGTAATAGGGTAGCATTTTGTCATCCTAGACACCACAACAAAGAAGATACATGACAACATGACATATACTAAATCGTTAATTTGTCACCCTAAATCATATACAACTACAAGCCCAAGAACTACTCATCATAAGATTGGGGAATATGTTTCCTTCATACTCTATGTTTTAGTGCTCTGTAAGATAACATTAGTTAGCATCTCTCTCAAAGGCCTTATGACAACCAATCTTACTATGTTAAATAATTATTCCTTTAGGTTATTTTATCTTGACCTAAGTTGATTTTACTCTCCCAAAAAAGCTCCTTATATCTTAAGATCATGTTATAACATATAAAGTCAAAAAGTATTCTTCGTAACTCATATGAAACTATTCTTCCCTATACCCCTCAACCTAGAAGCTAGCTAGGAGTTGCTTATTGTTTGATGATTTTTTTCTTGAGACATCACTTAGAGATCACTCATCACCCTCTTTGGTCTTAGATATAGCAAATTTATCAACTTCTACTTGGTTTATTCTTAAACCATATCAGACTGATAGAGATATCACTCTTATATCATATTTGTGATAATTTAATCTCACTATATCAAGATATTATCTCTTGAGTAACCTCTATTGTACCCTTTTGTGTGATAATCCTTATTTTTATAAAGATCAAGATGTGCTAATTCCTAAAATTAAGCCAATAAAATTATGATCAAATATATTCATAAGTGGTAACAATAATGTCATAAGATATATTATTTACACATAATAATAATAAAATAATAAATAACATAAGGAGAATCCATAGTTTGATATAATCAATCAATACCTAAATATTTCTAAAAGTTTGGAACAACTTTGGTAAGAATGAAATATTATAATAGTTTATATTTTTATAATGTTTAGAATGTGATAATCCTTAGAATTAAGCTAATAGAATTTTTATTAAGTATGTTTTGGTATTGTAAAGTCAATTTCTTAAAATATGATACTTATATAAAATATTAAAATAATAATAAAATCTTAGAAAGTATGCCAAAATCTCAAATATGGTCAAATCATTATTTAAGCATATCAATTTGAAGAGTCTAAGAGACAAACTCAATGATATTGAGTTTATAATTTTTTGATGACTAATTAGTTTACTATAATTTTTTAAAATTTTAAGACATATTTGTAATTTCAAAATTAAGCTTAAGATGGATTTACAACTTAGTAAATTCTATCTTAGGTCAAAGTTAGTTTGTAGAGGGTAAGTCTACAAATATAGAAATGTCAAGTGCTCCAAGGTAGATTTGTAATTTCTAAAATTTTAGTTTAGAATAACTGATTTTAATGGAGGATATAATTACAATTCTTAAAAAATTAGGGGTCTTTAAAAATATGTCGGGTACAAATACATGTGTATGACACTCGTTTAAGTAAATTTTTTATTTGTAGGCAGACAAATAAATATTAAGAATATTTTAAAATGATAATTATGGATAAATTATTACTAAAAAATATATAACTTTTGATTTAATGCATCTTTTGAGAGAGGTGTGCTTGGGTTTAAGTTTCTAATATAGAGCTTGTCGAGAGTTTGAGTGAGAAAGTGTTCTTAAGGAGCTAAGTAGTGTTCTTGAGAATTGCTAGGAGGAGGTGAACTGGGGAGGTTGTCAAGCATGCCATCATTACTATGCTGTGATGTTTGGCAAATATAAGAGAAGAAGAAGCTCCAATAGAGAGCAAACTATAAGAAAGAGGAACGAAATATTATGAAACCTTTATAAAAACATTATTGTAGTACATGGAGGAGGTTCGAAATAAGAGAATGAAGAGAAGAGAGGTTATAACATAGAAAAACCCAAGAAAATTGAATAGTAGCTAACTAAGAATAGGTAAGCATTTAAACATTTCTTTGTTAGCAAGGTTGCATTTTGGTTTAAGTGAGAACTATATTTAGAATAGCTTGAATGCAAGATAAGGTGATTTAGATGTGTTTTGAAGTAAAACTGAAAGCCTTGGGTTGAGAAAATTAGTTATTGGTGTGTATTATACAACTACAATTATCTAAATCTTATGGTACGATCAGTTGAAGACTTGACATGAATAAAAGCTATACAACTACGATGATGGGTTGTATGGGATTTTTTGGATGTATTATACTAGAAAATTTTCAAGGTCATATTAGTATAAGGAGAATTTAAGATATAAATTGAATAGTCAGTTTCAAAGCACAAGGATTATATAGATATCATACTTGTACAATAGGTTTGATTTTCAGGTTCATCTTATAAAGGTGATATAAGCATCAACCTTATACAATGAAGTTGTGACATAATACATATAGTCATAATAATATAATTATGGAAATTGTATAGGATGATCCTTTAGAGGTTTAATGGTAGAGAGCTGGTTAAGTCAGGTTCACGAATGTCTTAATATGATTTGAGTTTATTACATTGGATGATCAGTTTATGTTAAGTAAAAAGAAATTTGGTTAAGTCTAAACAATTATACAGGTTTGATGGACATGGTTTTAAGATATGATTATTCAAATTTTTGTTTATAATAAGACTTTATGAAGGAAATCATACCCAATGATGAGAAAAAAAAAGCTTAAAAATTTAATCATATGGTACGATGTCCATATTAGATAAACACAATTTGTGGGTAAGATGAACAAACTGATGAGAAGATGGAAATCATTTAGATAATATGATTAATCATACTATACCATCATTAAGGAATGAAAACATGGGTGAATATTTGGCTTAAAAGTTAGGACAAGTTCATATAAGTATGATGCATATAATCATATTTAATGATAGGAATAATGATTTAATTGAGGCATCATACACGTTCTTTAGAAGGATCATACAAAGGGTCTTATATGAAACATCATATGATGCAACTGAGTTAATCATACAACACGATTTGTTAAAGCTATAGATAAAATGATTAAGTTTAGAAAGAGAAGTGTTTATGGTCGTACTTGCATGCTAAGTAGAATCATAAGGTATAGTATCTTGGGGGTAGATTAACAATAGAAACATATGATATATTTAAGAAGATCATATCATGTGAAGAAAGGAATAGTGAATTGATTGTATTATATGATAAGAGTATTGTTGTAATATAACTTGTTAATAAGGTAGTAGAATGAAGAGAATGAGAATCATGAAATATAATATAAAGAGTCATATTATATGATTAGTGAGTAGTATGAACTATGTTAAAATAGAGTAAATTATACAATGTGATCTAAGTGATTATAAGATATATTCAAAATCAATATAAATAGTAGAGCACTAATTTTAGGAATCTGACAGTATGTTTAGAATATCATACACGTAAGATATAGTTCATAATACTTATTTTTGTCAAATCATATGGTAGATAAGGGAATCACACAAGTACGATATAAGATAATAACTTAAGACTCTAAAAGAAATTAATATAATTTTAATTATTCATTAAACATGCCACATATAAGATATTTGTTGACAATTACATATATAGTATTGTAAGAAATCAAGAAATGAGATTACGAGTGAATATTTGGTCAAAACAGTTGGGGCAAGATCATGTAAGTATGATGCATATAATCATATTTAATGAGAGAGATAATGATTTAATTAAGGCATCAGACAAGTTCATTAAAAGGAACATACAAAGAGTGTTATATGAAACATCATATAATACAATTGAGTTAATCATATTACATGATCAATCAAAGCTATGGATAAAATAGATAAGTCTAAAAAGAGAAGAGTCTGTGGTCATACTTGTACATTGAGTATAATCATAAAGTATAGCATATTTGGAATAAATTAATAATAAAAATATATAATATGTTCGAAGAGATCATACTATGTGAAGAAAAGAATAATGAAATGATTGTACTATACGATTGGAGTATTGTAGTAATGTGACTTGTTAACAAGGTAGTAAAATAAAAAGAAAATGAGAATCATGTGATATAATGTAAAGAATTGTATTATATAATTAATAAGTAGTATGAACTTTGTTAAAGTAAAGCAAATTATATGGCATGATCTGACTAACCATAGGGTGTATTCGAAAGCAATATGAATATCAGAGCATTGGTTTTGAGAATTTGATAGTATGTTTAGAAGATCATGCACATAAGATATGGTTCATAATACTTATTTTTGTTGAGCCATATAGTAGATGGGGGAATTATACAAATATAACCTAAGACAATAACATAAGGGTCTAAAAGAAATTAATATAATTTTAATTATTTATTAAACATGTCACATATAAGATATATATTGATAATTGCATATAAATAGCATTGTACAAAATCAAGGAATGAAAATAAGAATTAATATTTGGATGAAAGCTAGGGAAAAATCATATGATTATAATGCATATAATCTTATTTAATGATATAGTTAATGATTTAATTGAGGCATCAAACAAGCTCATTAGAAAAATCATACAGAGTGTCTTATATGAAACATCACATAATACAACTGAGTTGATCATATCGCACAATCAATCAAAGCTATAGATAAAATGGCTAAGTCTAGAAAGAGAAAAGTTAGTGGTTGTGCTTGTATGTTGAGTAGAATCATAAGGTATAATATCTTGAGGATAGATTAATAATGGAAACATATGATACATTCAAGGAGATCATACTATGTGAAGAGAGAAATAGTGAATTGATTGTATTGTATGATGCAGGTATTGTAGAAATATAATTTGTTAACAAAGTAGTATGATAAAGAGATAATGAGAATCATGTGACACAATGTAAAAAATCATACTATATGATTAATGAGTAATATGAGCTATGCTAAAGTAGTGTAAATTGTATTGTATGATTCGAGTGACCATAGAGTATACTGAGAAGCAATATGAATAATCGAGCACCAGTTTTGGGAATCTTATAGTACATTTAAAACATCGCACACATAACGTATGGTTCATAATACTTATTTTTTTCAAGTCATATGGTAGACGGGAGAATCATATAAGTACGATCTAGAACAATAACATAAAGGTCTAAAAAAATTAATGTAATTTTAGTTATTTATTAACCATATCATATATAAGATATATGTTCACACTTGTATACAAATAATATTGTAAGAATTCAAGGAATAAAAATATGAGTGAATACTTGGTCAATAAGCTAAGGCAAGATCATATAAGTATGATGCATATAGTTGTATTTAATGATAGATATAATGATTTAATTGAGACATCACACAAGGTAGAAGGATCATATAGAGGGTCTTGTTTGGAATATCATATAATACAATTGAGTTAATCATACTACACAATCAGTCAAAGTTATAGATGAAATGACTAAAATTAGAAAAAGAAAAGTTTGTGGTTGTGCTTGTTTTTTGAGTAAAATCATAAGATATAGTAACTTGGTGATAGATTAATAGTGGAAACATATGATACATTTATAGAATTATACTATTTGAAGAGGAGAATAATGGATTGATTATATTATATGATGAGAGTATTATAGTAATATGACTTATTAATAAGGTAGTAAGATGAACAGAGAATGAGAATCATGTGATACAATATAAAGAATCATATTATATGATCAGTGATTAGCATGAATTATACTAAAGTTGAGTAAATTATATGGTATGATCTAAGTAATCATAATGTATATTCAAAAGTAATATGAATAATAGAGCATTGATTTTGAGAATCTGATAGTATGTTAAGAAGATTGTACACATAAGATATAGTTCAAAATACTGATTTTGTTGATTCATATGGTAGATGGAGGAATCATACAATTATGATATATAACACTAACATAACGATCTAAAAGAAATTAATATAATTTTAATTATTTATTAAATATTCTATGTATAAAGTATATGTTGACAATTACATATAAATAGTATTGTAAGAAATCAATGAATGAAAATATGAGTGAATATTTAGTCAAAAACCTAGGGCAACATTTTATGAGTATGATGCATATAGTTGTATTTGATGATAGAGATAATGATTTAATTGAGGCATTAGATAAGTTCATTAGAAGGATCATACAAAGGGTCTTTTATGAAACATCATATAATACAATTAAGCTGATCATACTACACGATCAGTAAAAACTATAGATAAAATGACTAAGTGCAAAAAGAGAAGACTTTGTGGTTGTAGTTGTATGTTGAGTAAAATCATAAGGTATAGTATCTTAGTGGTAGATTAACAGTAAAAACATATGTTATCTTCGTAGAATCATACTATTTGAAAAGAGAATTAGTGAATTGATTGTACTATACGATGAGAGTATTGTAGTAATATGGCTTGTTAATAAGGTAGTAAGATGAAGAGAGAATGAGAATCATGTGATAAATTATATAGAATCATACTATATGATCATTGATTAGTATGAATTATGCTAAAGTTGAGCAAATTGTATAGTATGTTCCAAGTGACCATAAGGTATATTCAGAAGTACTATAAATAATAAAGCACTGGTTTTGGAAATCTGATAGTACGTTTAAAAGATTATACACATAAGATATAATTCATAATACTTATTTTATTAAAGTCGTATGGTAGATGAGGGAATCATATAAGTATTATCTAGGATAATAACATAAAGGTCTAAAAAAAGTAATATAATTTTAATTATTTATTAAACATGATACATATAAGATATATGTTGATAATTTCATATAAATAGTATTGTAAGAAATCAAGGAATGAAAATATGAGTGAATATTTAATCGAAAAGTTAGGGCAAGATCATATGAGTATGGTACACATAGTCATATTTAGCGATAGAGATAATGATTTAATTAAGGTATCAGACAAATTCATTAGAAGAACTATACAAAAGGTCTTATATAGAACATCACATAATATAATTGAATTGATCATCACAATCAATCAAAGGTATGGATAAAATAGCTGTTTGGAAATAGATGACTCTATGGTCGTACTTTTATGTTAAGTAGAATTATAATATTTAGTGTTTTAGGGATAGATTAGTGAAAGCATATGGTATATTAAGAAAATCATACTATGTAAATAGGGAAATAATAAATTAATTATATTATACGATAAAAGTATTATAGTAATATGACTTATTAATAAGATAGTAGAATGAAGAGAGAATGTGAATTATATGATATAATATAAAAATTCATACTATATGATCAGTAAGTAATATGAATTATGCTAAAGTAATGCAAATTGTTTGCTATGATTTGAGTGACCATAGGGTATATTCAGAAGCAATATGAATAATAGAGCATTAGTTTTAAGAATCTAATAAATGGTTAGAGGATTGTACACATAAGTTATAGTTCATAATACTTATTTATTAAGTCATATGGTAAGTAAAGAAATCATACAAGTATAATATAAGATAATAACTTAAGAGTTTAAAAGAAATTAACATAATTTAATTATTTATTAAACATGCCACATATAAAAGATATGTTGATAATTGCATATAAATAGAAGTGTAAGAAATCAAGAAAAGATAGATGTTGGAAAGAAGCCAACTCTTAGATTTGAGTTGGTAAACCTAGTAACTATGATGGTTTTGTATAGTTAGATGTTTTATGTGAAAATTAGGAGATTGACATGCAACATAATGAAAAAGTCTATAAGTTAATAGATAAATAAATGATTTAAAATATAAATATATGGCATACCTAATTATTAATTAAAAAATAAAATAAAAGAAATGATATATTTTAAAGATATCATCCTTATATGTTCCTAAATTATTTTATAACCTTACAATACAATGATGCTCATCTATCTCTACATGATATTAAGTACATGATTAGGGCAAAGTTTTCTCATATATATTATAAATGTTGAGGACAACTTATTTGGGTGAGTATACCTTTATGTTGTTTTAGGACGAGGATGTCTATCTAAATTTGCATGATAATGATATACATGATTAGAGTTGCATTGCACCATATACAAGATATAATGGAGGACAACTCATCTTTATCTATACGATATAAATATATATGATATAAGTTGAGGATAACCCATCAGGGTGTAGATACTCTTCAATGAAATCTATATTATTAGTATTAACTTTAGATGATAATAATCTAAAAATTGGTGAAATTTAGGATATATCTAAAAATATAAAAAATAAATAAATAATAAAATAATAATTTTATCTTTACAAAAATGATTGAGCTTTACAAAATATAATAAATAAAAAATAAAAAAAATGAAAGAACATATATATGCATATTCATCTTTATGTAATATTTATTGAATTTTCTCATATCATACCTTTTTCATTGTGATCATTAATTTTTTATTATCATGACATAATTAACCATATTCTTTTATAGCATTTATTTTTTATGTTATTATCTTATTATTTACCTATTTAGCTCTTTAAAGTTCTATTAATATCTATAGTACATGATATACATCTATGGCATCACGAGACGAGAGATTAGACATGGAAGAGGATCTTACTCTTAAGATGTGATAGTGAGCTTTTGTTATTTTGATGAAAAATATTTTAGTTTGATATTTATATTCTAAATTGGATGGTATATATAATCTTTATCTATAAACTTTTAATTCTATGAATATTTTCTTTTAATTCTATGGCTTAAGTTGATTAGTTTTGAGAATTTAGCCTCACTTTTAGTTCTTGACTTAGGTTTTTATGTCATCACTTATTTATTTTAGGTGCACTTAACCTCTAATTTTTATTATGATTATGTAAATAATGAGGTGGAGTCCAGACCTTTTGGTTATTATATCACTTGTTTGATAATAATAAAATTATTATGCTATTGTTATTAATACTTTTCCTTAAGATTTTTTTTATCATGCATCTTATGATCAAATAGGCATAATCAAATAGAAAGCATTGATCAAGTGTTCATGGAGTAACCCACAAGTAAAGACAAGTTAAGGAGTTTTGATAACTTTGCTTATGGTTGGCTCAACTTACAAATCATGGAGTCATTATTCTAACATTTTGTGAAGTGCTTACCTATTTGATGCTCATCTTCAATGCTTTATTTGAGTTAGAATTGTTAAACTTTTTCAATTTATATGACACATAGTGTTGCATTATAATACTTATGCTTGTTTAATTTCTAAGATCATAAGATAAATATTTCATACATGTTTATATGAATATAAATATACAAGAATGAACATTAATTACTTTGGTTTACATGTTCTAAATTGATCAAATTTTATAATAAAATGATTTAAAAAATGCATCATTTGTATTATTTGTACTTTTATAGTTTAACTATTAATTAATACTGTCTACACAGCATGGCATCAAACAATGCATCAGTCGGTGTGACTTTAAGAGATTTGGAAAAATTATACTATTTGTACTAGTGAAATATTCCTATTATACTAGTATGCTAATGAGCTACTTGAGAAGAATGTGTTAAGGTGTGGAATATTGGGGCTTCATATAGTATGAGATCATATTTCATAGAGTATGATTTTATTAATAATTGATTAGACAAATATTAGATCAAGCAATTAATGTGAGCATAATAATGATACTATCATATAAGTATGATAAAATTTTTATATTTGTATGATCATTCTTGTTTTCTTAATAACTGGGTCATACTAGGCTGATCCTTCTATCAACTACATACAATCTTAGTTAAGGTGATTATTTTATAGGTCAAACTTATATAATACCCTTATCATACAACTACTCTAACTTGAGAGGTGTTATTAAAGCTTATATTAATGTATTAGTATGAAGAATATGTCATACTACTACATTCCAGTTAAGTGTAGATTCCATTAACATACAAGTATGTTTGGTCTTAATTGAGTTGAATATGCCATACCCATTATAATCATACCAGTACGTTCAAGTTAATTGAGCTAAAATCTGCATTATCGTATGCGTATGTTACATACTTCATACAATTACAATCAATCTAGTAAGTGAGATCTGGTTTAAGATTTAGACAAATTTTTGACAAACTTCTATCATACAAGTATGATAAATATTTGAGACTTTTATTTGAAGACTTAATCATTTATTGGGTGAATTAGTGTCATATTAATATAATCTACTTATCATATGAATATAATCATTCTTGATTAATAATGTGAACTCCTTATATAATTTATTGTATTATACGATCTTTCATCAAATAATATTTTCTCTAGAGCTCACAAATTATCTTGGGTAAATTTGTTCTAGTTGAATTGATTGCACAAGACATGTCATGCTAGTGATATGAGTGTAATACATAATATCATGTATGATATTGTAATTATAATAATACAATTAGTATCTTGACAGTGCAATAACTAGTTAATTATTCTAAAAATAATTTTTTAGCTATTATAATTTATTAATTTTCATATGGGTATTGATTATATAAATAAGAGTATGTTTGAATAAGAAAATATTAATGACATAATACAAAAATTATTTTAAAAGTGAAAGAGTTAAAGAGCTATTGATTGTGCATAATAGTGAAAAGTGTTCTCATCTTTCCATTAATATTGTTATATCCCAAGCTTCAATTGCATTGATCTTACATCTAGTACATCAAAGCTATATATTTTGATTTGTAATATTGTTCTACTTTATTTTAGATATTGTGTCATACATTTCTCTTAAGTAAATGGTGTAATATTTTGTTGTATTACTTTGAATAAGTCTTGTAATATTTGTATAAACTATTGTACTCTTTTGAGTGACCCCTATCTAGCTATAGAAAGAAATAGAGTGAATTTGTTTTAATTTGACCTTTCCTAGTTGCAACAAAAATGAGGGTGATTTTATTAAGTGTATCCTACCTGACTATAATAAAATGAGAGTGAATTGTTATTCAGGTTGACCCCACCTAGGTATGCAAACCAGGAGTGGTTTATAGAGGAAGTATAGGCATTTTAGTTAGAGGTAGATGTAGATTCAAGTTTAAATCAAACAACCTAAAAATTTTCTTGTGTTCTCCTATGTATTCTTTCTTATTTATGATTGTTATTACTTATTTAATATTCATACAAAAATTTGACAAAACTAAATAACAATTCTTAAAAATTGGTTACAATAGCCTTTAAGATTAATAAGAAATTTTCACTACATAAATATCTAAGATTACTCCAATTATTTGAGTTTAAACAAAGTCTTCAATTGTAAGATACTTGAGTATTTTTAAGTTAGATGAATTCGGTTTGAGCAAAGAAAATCTTTAATTGAATTGTTAGATTTAATTTGAAAAAATAACTGACTTTTTAAAATCAAATTTCTTCTTGTATTTGCATAATTAACCCCATCTATTGAACATCATGCTCCCGTTATTTCAATAGCCTCATGTTATCTCATAGGATTCTTACTCTCAAAAGGTATTTTTACATCTTAAGACTATGGTATCACATATAAAGTATAGAATTTATCTTTAGTAGTCTATATGAGATTATTCATTCATAAACCCCTCCATTTAGAATTCTATTACGAGCTACTCCTTATTTGATAATTTCATTCTTAAGGATATCATCTAACATTCATTCCCTACCCTCTTCTTAGGTGTTATAGTCTTGTGCCTCAAGGTTGTGGATATTAAGATGAGCTTGAAAAGTGAATTTTGATTTGGCATGCAAGTATTATTACTCATCAATATCACATTCCATTATAAATGCTAGTTCATTCCTTTCTCTTAATCTAAATAAACTTTAAGAGTTTTTCTTCCATCAAAACCTAGAGGCACCAACATAAATACTCATATTATTTTATTATCTTCCTCTGAGGTATCATGTACTGATGTGAAGGGTCAAGATCGAGCATGTGTACAATAATTATGTGTGGTGTGTGAGCTTTTGATAGATGAATAAGTGTGGTACAATAATATTGACGTATGGTATGATGGGCTTCCACATATAATATATTTAGTTTCTTAAACATTATGTTATAGCTAAAACAAGAAGTAAAAGATAACTCAAAAGAAATATAAGATACTTTAACATTAGTATACAATATGTCAAGTTTAGAATAACAAAATGTATGCAAGATGACTATAAACTAGAGAAAATGTGTGACATGTTAATTTTAACAAAGAAATATGTCAAACTTGACATAAACAATATGTAAGTTAGGAGTAAATCTAAGGATAATATGTGTTACATTTGAAATTTATGTCTAGTAAATTAACTTGCATGGAAAGTATAATACATCATTAATTCAAATTGTCCATTAAGATATAGATAGGAATGAGAGTAAACATATGGTACTTTTAAGGTAACACATAATACATCATGTGGGATTGAGGGTTGGATGATTCATCATGTTGAGGGAAATCATAGGAACCAATGTAATATATGTGCTAGGAGAGAGAACCTTAGAATATGAACATGAAAGGAGCATAAGAACTAATCAAGAAATTTAGTTTACGAAGCAATTCTTGAGGCTACGACCACCACATTTAGAGATACAGTGAATCCTTTTTAAGAAAAAGATTAGTTAAAATGAATTAAAATGTTGTTTGATAATATGGCATGTGATGACCATAGGAGAGTCTCTTTGGAAGTACTAGTATTGGATATAAAACTATTAGTCACTGATGGAGTGGATAACAAATAATCTTATTCAAAGAACAAGTTAATTCTATAATATTATGGAGGGAGTTCTAAAAAGCTTTATAGATTAATATATTCTTGAATCAATTAGAGAGAACATGAGAGATGATCTGTCAAAATTAAATCAAAGAAATTTGATAATCACAGAATATGAGCACACTTTCTCACAAATAGTAAGACATATGCCAAAGTTAGTAGCTATTGAGAAGTGAATATGCAGATATTCAAGAAGGAACTAAAAGATTGCATAAAAAAGTAATGGATCCAATAGAACTTGAACCTTAAAAAAAATTGATAATGGAAGTTAGGAAGACTGAATAAGATCAAGCCAATACAAAAACTAGAGGAGTAGAAAATAAAAGAAGGGAAATTTTTCTACATAAGGAGACCAAAAAGTTAAGAGGAATAGGTCTCAATTACAAGGATTGAAATAGGGAAAATTTTACAATGTTAAATATGTGGCAAGTTCTATAAAGGAGAATGCCAAAAGAAAGGAGTGAAGTGATTCCCTTTTAGAGGATTTGGCACTACACTAGAGGATGTTCACAAAGGCAAGAAAAATTTGATGGAGGCACCAAGGACCAAAAGGAATTTACATAGAGAGGATCTTCTACAAAAGCATCTAAGATCAACAATGTAAATAAAGGGAAGGGTCGTGCTTTTACTTATCAATCTCAAATAACTCAACCTTAATTAGATATAATAAATCAGAAGGAGGCTCTATCATCTTCAAAAATTATCACAAGTACATTAAATTTTGTAAATCAACCATGAATATTTTATTTAATTATGGAGTATCACACTCATTTGTTAAACACTATTAGTTAAAAATATAAAAATTGATAAACATTAGTTAGAAATTCATTTACTTGTTACTTTTTCTAACAACTCAAATCATGAAAATAAATATGTTTTTATTATATTTATAATTTTTGAATTTTCAAACTTTTATGAATTTTCTAAGATTTATTTTAATGTTTTAAAAAAATCGTAAATCGCAAAAGGGAGATACAACACCTCAAAGGAGGGAGCATAGTGGAGAAATTTAGCAAACAAATTATCTAGAAGTCTATGACATCGAGTTGGTGAAAAGATTAATTTTTTAGGAATTCAAATGAAGGATTTAAAATTTATAAAAACTTATCTATAAGTTTTGAAAAATTTTAAAAATTCATAAAATTACTAAATGAACTAAAAAATTATGAAAATTTATTGAGACATGGAAATTATTGAAATAAGCTTGAATAATTTTTCTTGTTACAAAAAAACTTGATGTAATGATCACAAAACTAAAAGCCAAGGATTTAAAAAATTATTAACTATTTTTAGTGATTGCAAATTTAAAAATTTTGAAAATTATTAATTGTCACAAAAAATTGGAAATATGGTCAATAGATACAGCTTGTTTAGAAGATTTAAACAAGATTTGTTAACAAAATTTTTGAGCTTTAATTAAATAAAAATAGAAAGAATTAATTGTGTTCCTTAAGTTTAATAAAACTAAATAAAATAAGTAATTGCTGAAATCCTAATTCCTAACCTAACCCTAAGACATGCACGACAAAGACATGAAATTGACCCAATTGTTAACTACATGGACAAAAACTATTAGAATCTAATAGGATGACAAAAAGTTGCTTTGACAAAGATTCATGATTTTTTGGAGAAGATGAAGGGCTATGAAGTGGGAATGGTGCATGTGAGCTATAAAAGAAGGGTCAATGATAAGGATTTTTGTAATATTGGTAGGAATTTTTTATAGTCGAGAGCTTTAAAAGAGAAGAAAGAAGAGGCAAGTGCAATTAGTGGAGTCCTTAATGTTAGATTAGGGATAATTGGAAGGAATCTAGAGGCTAAGATGATAAAAACATAGCAAGGATTATAATTATTATTTTAGCATAGGAAGGAAGAGGATAATCATGCATTTTGGAATCTATTTATGGTGTTACCATTATTAACAAGAATAGAGGTAGGCAAGCTTGTATCTATATACATATTCTTGATATGATTCAATGTGAAGCCTAGTAACCCTATTAAGAAAAGAATTGGTATGATAAACTTGAGGTTAAGGTTGAATGCCTCTATGTTTTAATGATATGTTACTAATGCTTGATTTGATATAAGATTTATTTATGTATGAGAATATGTTATTATTATAATTTTTTAATATTAATTGATAGCATGTTATATAATAATGTAACTTGTGATAATGGTCACAAAAGAAAAAAATAAGAAGATAAGGATTTAAAAAGAAATAAAGAAAAGACAAAAAAGAAATTTTGTTGGTAAAGAGAAGACATGATTCAAAATATGAAAAGATGAATTATTATTCAAACTAGTGATTATCATTCTGGAATAATAGTTCTAAGATGAGCCAAATAAACTATTCATTAATATTATTTACTTTGAATAACATATTCTAAGAAAGAGGCTCAATTTGTTATAAAAAAAGTCTTGCCCTAAGCTAGTTCCAAGATAAAACAAAAATGTAAAATGATAGAGAAAGGATTGAATGTAAATTTCATAAAAATGATATTTATTTCTACTACTCATCATATGTTATGTTATGAAATTGACCTAGCATGTAAGATTATCCAAAGTTCATATGTTTTGTAGACATATACTTGTTTTGTCATTGAGCCAATGATGATTGGTTTAGCCTACTTTTGACTTAAAATTTTCAACTCAAGATGAGTACTAACATGAGAATAGAAGGAAGTAGTGAGGGATATATTCATGACCTCTAAGCTATTTCTTCACTTTTACTATTAGTGGTGTACCTACTATGTTAGATCATTTTACACATGTTTATTTGTATGGATTGGTTCAATTTATCTTATGTATTTTGATAGCATGAACTTGTTGGTAATTTTAATATGGTTGTATTAACATGGTATTTAGTAATAATATTAAAATATTTTAAATTTCTTCCATCATTTTATGAAGAAAAAGTTTTATATTTTTCTCTATAATTTTAACATTGTTTAGAAAATAAGATGAGATTGTAATAATTTTTAAGTTGTGCACGCAAATAGTTTTGGTACTAGTTTATAATGATTTTATTTATTAAAAATATTATTTTCAAAACCTAAAAAAGCAAAAGAAATAGATGATGTCGCACCAAACTTGGAAATGTTAAGCAATGTGCCATTAATGTGCTACCAAAACAATTGAAATCCTAGGGCTAAGAATCATGAAAATGGATAATTAAGGATTCCAAATTTAGAAAGAATAGAAATTGGGATAAACAATTGATTAGAAAGATTTGCAAGGCATTCTAGATATGTTTACAACCTAATATGTGAAATCTAGAAAGAACTTGACATTTAGGTGGTGAGCATAAGTAATATTTTTGAAGAAAAAATCCACATGTTGCATCATTATTTGATATTATTTATTACTTATTTTGCATGTAAAACACATTGCAAGAAACATAGGTTGAATGTATAAAATTTTAGAACTATGTCTTAGGGCTTAATCATATTATGTGGTAAGCTTATCATACAATATGTTATACGTATGATATTAGGTAATGTACAATATGATCATCATGAATGTACAATTCAATGGACTATCTATATAGTATAATTGAGATGAGTAAAAAAAATTGAGAAAATATCATAGTGTGTTACTAAATAACATATTATATGATAAGCTTAGAATAATCAAAGTAAACTAAAAAAACCCAAAGAAATCATATAGTACATTAATACGTGATGTATTGTATGATAGGATTAGAAGAAACAAAATTAAAATGTGTAAATCAAGATGGATTGTATGATATGCTTGAAATAATGTACAATATGATGACTCAATCGAATAGTCTAGTACTTTAATGTTAGACATTTTGTTAAGTAATAAGAGGAAAATATAGGATTGTACGGTATGATAATATGGATCATATAGTACAATAAATAGATAAAAAATGAGTGTAAGAGAGTGAGGGGTGTTGAACTAAAAGAATCGTATGAGACTATAGCTATATCATATAGTACGATAAAAGAAGAAGAGTGGAGTATGAAAGCATATATAAGAAGGTTGTTGAAGAAATATAATAAAGAGTGCAATTTTTGTTGCAGAGGAGTTAATGATTATTCTATACTCAACATGACTATAGTATTGGACATCTCTGCATAAAAAATTTAATATGAAAGTAAAGTGATATATAGTAAAGGAAGGAGGAATTATATGAATGTTTGTTAAAAAGCAAATTTAATAGATTGTAGAGATGTCTATATTAAGGGATAACTTTACTAATTATTGGAGAGCATCTTTAAGAGGGTTCAAAAGATTAATAGTGATCAAACATCAAATGAAGTCTCTTCAAATGTTTTACCTGAAAACCAATTACATAAGGGTTCAATTATTATTCTAATTGATGTGTGACTTTTCAAGGATACAACTATATTTCACAACACTTTAAAATTATATTCACCACTCTTAAAATTGGTGACTACTTTAGAAACGTTTTGCCTATACTTGATTCATGGACCTAGATCATGACAAATTGACTTCCTTCTAAAGTCTCTTATTGATTTAGCCTAATTTACTTCATTAATCATTCATTAGAGAACAAATTTGATGATAGCTTATGGAGATTTAGATTCATTTGTTAAAGATGATAATCCTTTCAATCATAGCCACCAGACATTATAAAATGCACTAACTTGTTGAAATTGAGTTTTCAAGCTAACAAGAATTGATGTAGCACATCTCACACAACTAATATTGCCATATTTGTCATACTCATTTGCTTCATATATCTTTATTATGTCAATTCCATCATTAAATATTTCAATAATACCTTAGAGTATGTCTAGTTAGATCATAGGTTATTTATTATTATGTGAACTTAAGTAGGTTGGCCATCTAGGCTGGTCAACATATATCAAATATTGTAATCAATCAACTACATAGAATAACTTTTGCACAAATGCCAAGGTTGTAACTTAGAACAATTTTTGCACAAATTCCAAGGTTGTAACTTATTGCAATTTTAATTATTTATCTTCTTTTTAAGTCCAAAAAACAATCATGTCCAGATGGTTGATAAATTTTTGAAGCGTTGATATTGTTTTAGATATTGTAAACGAGAACAACTATGTAGATTCTACTTCTTCCTCTGACTTCTTGCAAGATACTTCATTTTAGCACAAAACTACATATCCAACTTGCAATCTTTTGTGATAGTAAGAGTTTGATGTGAGAATACTTTATGTTAACTTTGTTGAAGCTTAGATTGGCAATCTCTTTTCTATTCCTTTCTATTTATTTGTCTTGGACACTTAAATTATTGTTTTATGCTTCAATATAAACGAAAATGTGTACTCCTGGATATTATGTTTCTTGCATTTGAGAACATTTTTTTGTTAATTTTGCGTTGAAATCTGAACGGAATTGAAGTTTTAAAAGCATTTATTAATTCTAAAGTGATTGCAAACTTTAAGAAATTCTCTAAAATAAGTAATAAATATAGAGAAATTTCTAGATTTGATAACATTTTCTGCTTGTATATTGTGCTTTATTCATTCAATTGTGTAACCTGGAACTATAGAAAGATTGAGACAAAGTTGTCATGATTGATATAGAACAGATATGCTTAGTTATACACACATTTCCCATACGAACTCCATTTTTTTTTTTTTTACTGTAACAACAGCTTTAATTAAAACAAGAAGCTTTGCTTATTAATAACAACACAACTACTCCACGACCAAAATTACCTTATAAATTCTCCAACAACGCTTTCGTTTTACTTAAATCCTTCATCTTTGCCAAACGTCTCACTCATAGGAAACCTTGTCCTCTATAAACCCAAGCTAACCACAACTCATGATTTAGCAAACCATTTGGGTACACGGAAACCATCCATGTAGGAAAAAAATTTCACAAGGAACAATTTGTTTTATCAAGAAGATGGAATGAAGTTTGCTTCACCTATACAACAGGGTAAAATGTAAAATGTAAAATGTAAAATTTGAAACAGGAAGAAATCATTTAGCTTCTCCACAAGGACCAATGAATTGTTGAACCTTAACGAAATGCAACAAAAGAATGCTCGACCGGTCGAGGTAATAACTTGGTGTCTAACTTCACTAACATTGTCTTTCTCAACAGGCCTCTTATAAAAAGGCTATCTCAAAAAGCATTTTGAATACATCTTTAAAGCAAAAAAAAAGTTTGTTTTTGTTTGTATTACCAAACGGGACATACATATGCTGTCTAAATGATACATTTTCTAGACAGCACAGCTATATCAAAAAAACTCTTATCGTCCAAGGAAATGTTGATCAGTATTGTCTACGCCCATAACTCCAGCCTGACGCTCAAATGGGGACTTGCAGTACCTTTGAAGCTCTGTAAACTTCTCAATGTCAAAACGCTCCCTCTGAAACAGCTTCCTTTGTCTTGATAGGAAGAGCCTTTTCATCAGGTCTTGATAAGTTGGATCTTTTGATGTAACTAAGAAGTATCCATACCCAACAAGGATTCCTGCTGTGGTGGTGAAAAATGCGACCGGCTCCATCACATCCCAGGAAAACTCCCAGAATGTGAGCCTAAAGAAGAGCCCAATCTGCATGACAAAGAACCCAAGTCCTGACCACAAGAACCGACGCACTTGTTTGTGTGCCAACATATCGATCTCATCTTTCTTTTTCTGCAGCTTTTTGAGTTCGTCATGACGAGGATCACTATCAGACGTCAAACCAAGGGGGACTGCCCTTCTCACCAAATCCACAAGCTATATGACACAAAAGGAATGTTAAGCAACAACAATATTGCAGTTCGTAGTTCTAAATATTTTTCAGAAATTTCCACAGATATAACATGAAAATGGAACACGGGCAAGTTAAAAGGTCAAATTTATGCCTTAAACACAACCAGGTTCCAATTTATTCTTTCTTAGACATTCTCGTTTTCAGTTCTATGGATAATGACCAGCCAATGAATTCAATGCTGCCCCTCTCAATTGGGTCAGCTCATAAAAAAATTATTTCCAATCTTGTGCTCCTAACTAGTTAATGAAGAGGACATCGCAAATGAAAAATAAAGGATTTAAATACCATTGACAAAGATGAAAATTGCACGATGTGAAAAAATTGTAAAGATAAAGTTGCTTTAACTCATTTGATGATTATAAAAATAGAAAATTATATCAATAATAGCTACAGTGCATACACCATTGCTTAAAACACCAATGAATGCTAGAAGTTTTTCTGAGATGAAGCTTCAGCAAAATGAGGTATGATAGAATCATTAGGTCAAAGGAAGATCGTTTAAACACTTGCATAGCCACAAAAGCTTTCTAAATCAGCACGGCAGCATAAAGCTTGTTGTAGTGGATAGGATGTTCTTTTAAATACCTTTTTTCAAGAAAAAAATGGCGAGTCTATAAGGAACTTCTTCGAGCACAATGAATTTGATAGAGAAATATATAAAATGCCGTGCAAATTACTATTTCAACTTGAAAGAAAGCATTTTCTTTGATAACTGACAAAATGAACAGCTATTGGCAACTAGCCCTGTCAAAAGGAGCACATTTTATTTTTATATCAAAACCATATGAAAAGACATTGCTATGAATTCAAGTTCTATAAGAGAAGACAGAAAGACTATTCTACAATATTCGTAAATTTTAACTTGTAATCTGAAGGCAAGCAGAAATCTTTAAATTTAGGCAGACTGAAGATGCAACAGCAAAAGATATTGCTACAGTAAATTCACCCTATATTTTAATCATATCCATGGCAAAATATGAAAATCAGAAAAGGGGAGCAGAAGGCCTCAACAAGGTGTGTGTAGAATGAGGAGAACGCAAGAGCAATTGAGAGAATGGGAATGAGGAAGAAGCTGGAGATGGGGACCATAATGACACTGATATGGTCATCAAGGGGTATTGCTCACCTTTGACATGAAGACTGAAGATATGGCGCTTCAAAATTTTCAGTTGAGGGTGTTATTGAAGCAAATGGCCCATTATTGAAAGTTAAAGAAATGCACGAAGCATATAGCTCTCAAAGTCAAGGAGCACATGTTAGAGACCACTTGTAGGTATTAAACATTGCTTCCACACAGTATCTCCTAGCGTATGGTTAGAGGTCAGCGGGAAAGAGTGGTGATGTTTGGTTCATTATCCAAAATACCATTTGTGTGATTTTAAATCATCTAAGTAATAAAAAAATACTTAAAAAACATTATTCATTATAGATTCTAGGTGTACCAATTTTGTAGCTAGCACACACAGCATGGCCTAAGATTCAGTTATGACATAAGCAATGATATAATGTCTAAGTAACTAACATATGATCACAATAAAGAAATTGCAATTTATAAAGATGAAAGTGATACACAACATCAGTACAGCTATATCTTTGTACACAATTACCAATGTGATATATTACCTCATCTTGCAAGTGAGAATATTTCATGAGGATTTAAAATAAAAAAAAATCTCAAAAAAAGTGGCCAACATTTAGTCTTAAAGCTTATCTTTGTCTAGTTAGGCTAGTTTTCCTTTATAAAATGTGAGATACAAGCCTGAGAATAGGATCCTTGCTGTTTGAGAGAACTTATGCTACACAACAGAAGGTTGTGAGATATTAGAGAAAAAGCTTCCTTTGCTTATAATATCTTTGCCCGATTAGTGGAGATTGGAGGCACATTCTCAATATGTTTTTTTTTAATTGAGGATTTTTCATAATAAATCTCCATTCTCTCAATTTACTTTCTTTTAATATTTTTTAATGCTCGTGTTTTTGAATAATAATATGGAATTTGAGATTTTATGCATCAAGTTTTTTTTTCCACTCTTTTTGAGATATTTTACATCTTTTTAAAAAAAGAGATGAAAAATATAACAAACAAAACATAAACCATATAATGCCAGAATTTTGGACTAATTATGTGAGAAAAGGTCAATCATTGATGGGTTTTAGCAAGTTAGGTGACCAAACGAAAGTTATTCAAAGTCTTCAAGAAGAGCACAAAGCACTCACTCTTCACTAAGAGTAGGAGCTAATAATGGCTCAATCTTATAACATCCATCTCCTAGAGGAACTTACCATGTTTCTACCAACCACTAGTTCATGTGCATCATATAGACTTCCCACTGCATCAGAATACACAAACACTCATTGGACTTGCATCAACATTGATGATCATATCGGCATTCATTTTTCAACAACAATAGTTCCACACTCAATAGCAATGTCATGAAAACCAACTCCTGGTTTTTCAAAGATATGAAATCAAACTGCAACAATTTTTTCGTTTCAACCAGTCACTATCTTCAATAGAGTACTCTCAATCAATGTGAGTAAAGAATATGACTCGATGATTTTGAGCAAGATGGACGAATCAACAAACGTTGTTCAAAGTCTTCAAATAGAATATCAACAGTTGCACTCTTTTCTAACTGTTGGAGGTAATAAAAGCTCAAACCTACAACATCCACCTCATAGAGGAGCTTACCTTACTCATTGTTACATGTCAATGGCGCTAGTATCTCATAGGAGGTCCCTTTGCATTAAAGTCAAGTTATGGAATAGATCACCTAATAATCAGGAGAACTTGACTCTTCATCATCATACAAATTATGATGCCAACGAGAGAAGTTTAGCAAACCCTAATTAACCAAGAGAGTCTTGTTGAGTCATAAGAGCAATGCTGCAACAAGACGATTGCAAATTTAAGGAAAAAGATTAGGAGGCAGCCATTGCTTGTTTATGTTCTCATTGAATCTTATGGCCAATAACTTGTCTCTATCAAATCAATTGCCAAATCTTAAACACTAAAACAAGGACCACTTATACTAAGAATCATGTGTTATCTTTGAAAATTCTGTCAACCTTTTCTTGATCTCCTCAAGACATCAAGTACCCATGTTAACTATTTCTTGTATTGCATGTGTAGAGCCATCAAAAGAAGAAGAGTATGAACAACTCCCATGAGGAGATCCTACCCTTATTTTTCTCACGTCAAGAAATATTGGCTGCCACAATGAGCAAAGGTTGTGCCTTCAACCGCCATTGATTGATCCTCTCTTGGTTCAAAATCAACAAAAAATATATACAAATGCCTCAATCAAGTACGTTTATAAGATTGCTATCTATTACACTTTATAGATGCATTTATTAATTTAACATCAGGGTATTCAACCATGAGCTTCCTAGATGACCTTTTAGGGTACCATCAAATCTATATGGAACGTAACCAAGAAAAATTGACATTCATAGCAAATTGTAGAACGTAAAATAGTAAGATGGTGCAGTTTGGATTGAAGAAGATTGAATCTACATGCAAAAGAATGATCAACAAGAACATTATTTTGAGGAGCATGTGATGTTATACTAGTGAAGTGCTACAAAGACATTCAACAATGGAGCATCATCAAGAAATATTTTTGGATTATTTGGCCTCCAACCATAGAATCGAAGCAAATCAAAGGAAATAAAGGTTGTCTCCAAAATGCCATCTTTAAAATCACTCTACAAAATTCAAACTTAATTGATCATGCCACTATCACTAGAATAAGATATTTTGTCTCTAAGTCATCTGACAAGTGCCTTCACTTCTTCAACTGAGAAAAAAGAAATTTAAGTAAAATAAGTAGTGAGAAACAGCCTTCCAACAATTAAAGGCATGTCTAGCAAGTTTTCCTTTGCTTAGTAGTGCAAAAGCAAATGAAGTCGTCTTGCTTTACTACAGCCAACAAAGCTAAAAGAGTCGTATATTGCTAAAAAAGGATAAAATATTTGAAGAAGAGTATGAACAACTCCAATGATAAGTACCCACATTCAATTTTTCTTGTATTGCTTGTGTACAGCAACCAAAAGAAGAGTATGAACAACTCATGAGGTGATCCTACCCTTTATTTTCTCACCTGGAGAAATATTGGTTGCCACAGGGAGCAAAGGATGTGCCTTCAACCGCCATTGATTGATCCACTCTTGGTTCAAAATTAACAAAAAAATATATACTCAACTTCCGCATACCTCAATCAAGTATGTTTATAAGATTGCTATCCATTACATTTTATAGATGCATTTATTAATTTAATATCAGGGTATTCAACAATGAGCTTCTTAGACAACCTTTTTGGGTACCATTAAATCTATATGTAGAGCATAATGTAAAACAATTGACATTCACAACAAATTGTGGTACGTAATATGATAAGATAGTGCGGTTCGGATTGAAGAAAGTTGAATCTACATAAAAGAGAATGATCAACATAAAAATAATTTGGAGGTGCATGTGATGTTATACTAATGAAGTGCTACAAAGACATCCAACAATGGAGCATCATCAAGAAATATTTTTGAATTATTTGGCCTCCAACCATGGAATTGAAGCAAATCAAAGAAAATAAAGGTTGTCCCTAAAATATCATCTCCAAAATCACTCTATAAAATTCAAAATTAATTGATCATGCCATTATAACTAGAATAAGACATTTTGTCTCTAAGTTATCTGACAAGTGCCTTTACTTCTTCAAGGAATTGAAAAAAAAGAATTGAAATGGAATAGGTAGAGAGAAATAGCCTTCCAACAATTAAAGGCATGTCTGGCATGTTTTACTTTGCTTAGTAGTGCAAAAGCTAATGAGATTTTCTTGTTTTACATGGCCAAAAAAGCTATAAAAGTCATGTATGGTAAAAAAAGATAAAACGTTTGAAGTATTATGTATTATAAAGCCAAGTTTTAAAGAGCTAAAAGCTAGGTCCCTACTTTGGAATAGTTATCCATAGCATTCATTATGACAACTAGAAGATTATGACCACACGTTTAAACTCACACTATTAGAGTCATAAACAATCAATCTCTAAATATACCTTGAGAACCCCCACAACTATGAGAATCATCTCTTCATCCACTTGTTAATGAAACAATGCACAAGCTTATTGAAAACAAAATATTTTGTACTTGTCTTCGCCTCATTTTCATCCTTTCTTGCTAATCTAGTTGCACATGAAATAAAAGGACCACACATGCAAAATTAATTTATTAACATTATTAAGAACTTGCTCATATTTTTAGTTCAATATTACTCCGATAGCATTTTGCAAATTCAACTTCTACAAATGCCTATATAGTTTTCTCAAATGTTACTTAGTGGTCTTCTTCCACCTTATCTCAAGAAAAATAAGAAGAATTGTTGAGACATTATAATATATAATCCAAACCTTATTCTAAAGTACTCAATAACATGTAATTTTTAGTTCACAAACACACTATAGATTTCATGAGCTCTAGATCAAACTTGAGAGCCACCTATGTTTTGTAGTAGTTTTCTTAGCATATTTGTTCATTTTCTGTATTTGTAAGATATTTATCTACAACATACGTATATTATTATATTTAAGTTCTAAGATAAGAATACAACTAGGATTCAAAAAATTTAGATGAGCATCGTAAGTGTTAGTCCTATGAGCTCATCATAGTTTAAAAATGTTTTGATGATAATAATCTAATTAAATAAAGTTTCCATATAATCATCTAATGTAGACAAGTCAAAAAAAACTTCAAAGAGACTTCAAAGACACAGTAAGAATCAACAAACTCATTTTCATTTTCAAAACTTAAATGAACTATAAAGAATATATTCTAAAAAGCAGTTTAAGGAAACTTGGAAATTCTTGACATGAAAACTTGAAAATATAGAAGACACTAATCCAAATTTGAAAATAACAAAAAGAGTAAGATCAATTTGGGATAAAATTATAAGAATCAATATGTTTATAAATTGATCCTACATATGATTCTTTTGCATTATTCAGACATTCATGATTTTTAAAATTATCAAAAACTAAACTAGAAATTTTGCACAAGACATATAACATCTTACCTTTCTATGTAAAGTAAATCATTTATAATTTCATGATATATTATTGGAGACATACAACATGCAAAATACGTGAGCTTAAAACAGAGACTCATATACAACACATCAATAGTGATGTATAATAAATGTAGTTTACTAGCACAATATGTCAAATTACATATATGGTATGGTAGCTTAAAGCAACAAGATGGAGATTAACATACAGTACATGAATAATCATATACAGTATGTCGTATAATAATTGCATACTATATCAGGCATAACATAAGATACACAAAAAAAATACATCTTAACCCAAGACTTGTTATGATACATTGCATGTATAACATGTCTAGTTTAAGCAAATTTAATGGCTAGAAAATTATATTCTCGTTAACATTTTTGCAATTAGTCATTCATAAAAGTTTTCATTAACATTTTTACATACAAGAAAGGGCCTAAACGACTTTAAACAAGTGGAAAATTTTATTAAATGATTTTAGGAGTTATTATCCACTTGCAATCAATATAACTAAGGCTTTAATCCCTTGGCATAGTAATTCATAAACACACATTTGTTAAACATCAATTGTTATACTTTTGCAAAATCTCAATTAGACATTTGAACTTGCTATTATTGTAAGAACCTTGTGCTACTAAATCAAAGAAGCTCCAAAGTTCATTTTGCATAATCTTCTTTAGCTTCAAAAACTTGAAAGCATTTCTTTGCTACATTCGTAATATATCATGAGTCATATATGATCAAATTATGCAAAATTTATAATTCTACTCTAAAGAGAAAATTGAGAGTTTTTATCTTGTTTTTAGAGTTATGAGAGGTAGAATTTGAGCTTTGAAAAAACTTAGAAAGATGTTAGGTTTGAGCCAAGAAAAAACTGAAAAAGAAGTTTAACTTGAGCCTTGAAAGAACTTAATGAGATTTAATTTAAGCCTTAGAAAAACCCAAGATAGGTCAAGCTTGAACATTAGAAAATACTTAAGAAAAGATGAGGTGTTTTAACCTCTAAAAAAGGCACAAGTTGTAATAGTTTCTCCACTAGTTATGACAAAGAAATGAAAGGTTAGATTGAGCAACCTAAAAAATTTTGAGTGTCATTTCATTTTTGCATTTTATTTTCTACATATTTATTGTTGCAATTTGAGTGAATTTATACACTTTGATTTGAATAAGTTTTGATTTTGAAATTTATGATTTTAAAAATATTTCATACACTCAATTCACCCCCCTCATGAGCGTGTCATGGACCAATGCATGGTATTAGAGTAAGGGCTCTAAAAGACTTAAGATCTATGAGAGATCTTAATGAAACTTTTCTATTTAATATAATTATGGTTGAAGGTCAATCCATTACCAAACCACCAAGTTTTAATAAAGTATTCTTTTCTTTTTGGAAAATGTAAATGACCCATTTCTTGCGATCAATAAATTTCTAGATTTGGAATTTAATTCAGAATGGCTATATTTCTCCAAAGAAAATAGTAAATGACAATTTTATAGAAAAACTATTTCATAAAAAGTCTCCACTAGAAACTCTAACAGAATTCAATGCAAAAACCATCGCATGTTTATATTGTGCTAACACCTAATGATTATCTTAAGGCATGCATGTTAAATAGAGGTAAGATAATATGGGATAAATTAATCATAACTTATTGAGAAATTAATGAAGTGCATGCTTCTCACATAAATGTCCTCACCCATGATTATGAATTATTTACTATACAATAATAGTGAATCTATTTTCAAAATGATAAAAATATTTATTAATATTGTCAATGATTTACAATCACTTAAAAAATTTATTTCTAACCATGAATTGGTGAGAAAGATAGTAATGAGCATGCCCAAAGAATTGGAAGCAAAAATGGTAATAATCATGGAGGCTAAAGACCTCAATACATACTAGACATGTTGACAGGATTGCTGACTATGCATGAACAAAATATTAAGTAGAGGAACAACTTTTCTGACTTCAAAAGGAAGAAATCAATAGCATTCAAAGCAACAGACTCTCCCAACACATCGAATAATAATGAAAACATAGAAAATTGGAACAATGATGATGAACACAGGAGATTTGAACAACATCAAGTGAGGAACAAGAACATAAAGCAAGGTAACAAAATTTAATGTTAACCCTCAACACAAGAAATCCACAAAGAAAAAGGTGAAGCACATTTGCTATGGATGGAATAAATCAAGACACAATTGTCCAAAGTGCCCAAATGAAAAATCCAAAAAGAAGAAGACAATGGTGGTGACTCAGAGCAACTTCGACAAGGAAGATTCATCGGAGATTGAGATTAAGTGACAACGTAGCTCATATTTGTTTGACAATTCAAGATGATGAACCCAAACTCGAAAAGGTACATGCAATTTTATAAGGAGAATGAACATTTCAAGAATAAAATTGCAATGATTAAAAAATCTAGAACTTTTAATGAGTTTAATGCTTTATATGCTTCAAATGCTTCAAATAAAAGCTTTGTAAATGTTCCTTACAAGAATGTGAAAATTGCTATAGATCTTATAAGAAATGCACAATAATTTATGAACTCTACTCCTAATCTTACTATTAACTATTACAATAAGGTTGGACATGTCTCTTATATGCATGATTAAAATCCTTTGAAATGAATAAATCAAAATTTATTTGGATTCTTAAGAACTCGAGTGAATTTAATACAAATTCTAGTTTAGGTGGACCCAAATTAATTTGCATTCTAAAAATCAAGAACTATATTATTGGCATAGGTATGCCTTTAAAGTAAAATCAAGAGAGGCAAATGGTACATGGACAATGAATATTCAAGACATAACTAGAGATGCAAGTAAACTTGCTACATTTGAGATAAAACATGAAAGCTTCATTACTTTACGAGATAACAAAGAGAAGAAAATGGAAGGGATAAGAAAAATAAGTACAACTCCATCTCATTTAATTGACAAAATACTTTAGTAGATGGTTTAAAAGACAACAAAGCTTGACTTGGTTAAAAGACACCCATCACTAGCTTTAGATTAAAAACTCTATCAATTTCACACTAAAAGAAAAAACAAACCAAAGCAACTTTTAAGTCCATAAAAGAAGCAATGACTTTTAGATAACTAATCCATATAGATTTATTTGGTCCAATGCAAGTCACTAGACTAGGTGACAAAAAATATAACTCAATATTCATTGATGTTTCTTTCTAGATTTACATGGGTCATATTCTTATCACAAAAAGAGTGACACATTTGAGAACATTAAAAAGTTATCTAAAAGAATTAGAATTGAAAAAAGATTAGACATGATTAGAATTCAAAGTCAACAAGATAAAGAACTTGCAAAAGAAGTGTTTGATATATTATGTGAAAAACTTGAAATTAGACACATTTCCATCACCATACAGAACTCAACAAAATGGTACGAAAGAAAAAAAAATAGAAAATTAATTGAAATAACTAGAACTATGTTAAATAAATTTGAACTTCCAAAATGTTTTAGGCCCAGAATGGTTGACATTGCTTGTTATATATTGAATAGAAATTCAATAAGACCCTTAAATAAGAAAACACCATATGAATTATAAAATAACAAAAAAATTCAAAATTTCTCATTTTAGATTATTTAGGTGTAAATTTTACATTCTAAAACATGAAAATTTAAGAAAATTAGTCAAAACAAAGTGAAAAATTCTAAGATATTCTAACTAAAGTAAAACTTATAGGATATTAAAAAATAAATTTCTTAATGATAAAAGAATCAATCCACATCATCTTTGATGAATCTAATATTCCTAAAAGAAAATTTGACTTAGGAGTTGAAAAACTAAGCTTAGAAGATATTAAAGTAAATGATCAAGAAATGATTCAAGATAAAGATCAAAATTTGATATCAAATAAACAATCAAATGAATTACCAAAAGATTTTGTATATAATAAAGCTTATCAAAGGAGTTAATCATTGGAGATCCTTTAAGCAAAATTCAGCCTTCTTATCTAAAAGATAGAACCTAAGACCATAGAAGTCTTAGAATGTGAATTTTGGCTCATAACAATGCAAAAACTTAATCACTAAGAATAATGTTTGCAAATCAATTGAAAGACAAAAAGGTCATCCTATAGTTGGAACGAGATGGGCATGTAAAAATAAGCTAAATAATAATAGAGTGATCACTAAAAATAAGACAAGGCTCACAGTAAAAGGATATAACCAACAGAAGGATATAAGTAGAATCATCGACTTTGAAGAGAGCTTGCACCAATGTCTCACTTGAAAGCAATTAGACTCCTACTAGCATTTACCTATTATAAGAGGCTTAAATTATTCCAAATAAATGTCAAAAGTACATTTTTAAATAAAATTATTCAAAAGTGAGCCTATGTGAAAATTTTAAATATCTTAACCAAGTATTTAGATGAAAAAAAGCTTTATATGATTTGAAACAAACTCTTTGAACTTTGTATGACCGTTTAAGTGCATATTTAATTGGCAAAGATTTTAAGAAAGGGAATAAAGATGATACACTATTTATTATAAAGCAAAATGATAACTTACTTTTAGTTCAAAGTTGATATTATATTTGGTTCCACAAACCAAGAATTGTGTGATAAGTTTGTCAATAACAAATTCCAAAATTGAAATGAATATAATGAGTGAGTTAACCTTTTTAGGACTACAAATAAAATAAGATTCTAAAAGAATTTTCGTATCTCAAACAAACAACTTGAATCTATTAAAGAAACTTGAGGTAACATAACTTAAGGCCTTTGCTTACCACATGAGCCCTTCTCCTACGATAATAACAAAAATAAAAAACCCATAAATCCCAAATTATATTAAGGAATGAACATATTTGTTCTATATCTTACAATTAGTAGATCAAATATTGTATTCAGTATAGAATTATGTGTCAGATTTTAATAAAATTTAATAGAATCTCATTTAAAAAACTAGTAAAAGAATTTTTAGATATTTAATTAGCAAGATTATTAGAAATTTGGTACCCTAAGGATAACCTTTCATATCAATTAGAAAGATTTAGTGACATGGATTATGAGGGTTATAAAATTGATATGAAAAACACATGAAGCATATTATTTGTTTGGAAACTCAAAATTTCATGGTTCAGTAGAAAGCAAAATACAATTACACTTTCCACAATCGAAGCAAAGTATATTTCTCTTGTGAATGTATAACTCAAATATTTTTGCATAAAAGACAACTAGATGACTATAGTTTAAACTTCCAAAATATTCCAATTAAATGTAGTAATATTAGTTTATATGTTTAACTAAAAATCTCAATCAACATTCTTAGACAAAACTATGGCATCCTAGTCTTATTATGTCGAGCTATTGTACTCTTGAATCATCTCATCACAACTCAAGCGGGAGTCTTTCCCATTTGGTCATCCATCCCAATGCTACTCCAACCCAAGCATGATTAAACATGGAGTTCCTATGGGATCCAATGCGGGTCGCTTTGAAAAAATATCTCGATATCTTAAGACTATGATATCTCATATAAAAACTAAAATCTCCCCCTTACTAGCCAATGTAGGGTGGTTCATTCCTACACCCCCTACAAATCTTGCACAAGAGTCACTCATTGTCTAATGATTCCTTTTCTAAAAATCACCCGGTGACCACTCCCTATCATTTTCAGGTGTTACAAAAAAATATAAAAATTAAGCATCGTTTTATTAGAGATCATGCAAACAAAATAAAGTCAATATTCAGTTAATAGATTTAGAAAATCAACTAGCAAATACATTTACAAGGCCCTTAAATGATGATAAGCTTTGTTGAAGAGAAGTAAAAGTAATAGACATTTCTTTTTAGGAGTTCTTTCTAATGATGCTAAAAATAGGAGAATAAAGATAAAAAATATACTAAAAGAGAAAAATAAAAATAAAAATAAAAACAAAATTCTTCTCCACAAAAAATATAAAGAGGAGAATAACATTCAAGGGCAATTAAACATTCTCAATAAGAAATGTTTTAATCTAAAGAAGAGTATAAAAAGAGAAAAAATTATAGACTAAGGGGGAGTTATAAAAATATTTTCATTAATAACAAATAATATAATTTGTTTACAATAATTTGAATCAAATAATATCATATTCTTAAAAATTTTGGGCTTATGAATTTTTATCCAACAAATGGTATCATGTCAATTGATTATTCAATATTTGGTTAATTATAAATCATTTTAGTTTTCTGCTTCATTTTATTATTATAACCTTAATCAAATTTTTATCATAAAAAAAAGAGATTGTTAACCTTATTAACCTAATGGTTCAAAGAGGTTTTGATAATAATAGCTTAATCAAGTGAGTTTCTAATATAATCATCTAATGTGAACAAGTTTTAACTAAATAAGTGATCAAGAGAAGCTTCAAAGATATTTCCAAGACTTAGCAAGACACAAGAAGCTCATTTTAATCTTCAAAACTCAAGTAAACTACAAGGAGTATATTCTAAGAAAAGAGATCTAGGAAGCTTAGTAATGCTTGATATGAAGACAAGAAAGTATGGAGGATACTTGATCAAGCTTGAAGATAATAAAGAAAGCAAGATCCATTTGGGATAAAATTATGAGAATTAATACTTTTGCAATTTGATCTTACACATAGCTCTTTTGCATTAATCATACATTCATGTTTTTAAAATTATCAAAAAGTTTTGTATAGTACTTCAAAATTATTTTACACACTTTGTAGACTTAAGTAAAACATCATAATTAGAAAATTTGTACTAGTATGATATGTTATTCTTTCACGTAAGATGCACCATTCATAATTTTATGGTATATCATTAGAGACGTACAATATCCAAAGCATGTAAGCCTCAAACCAAAACAAATATACATTACATCAATATCAATGCACAATATCTGCAATTCATTTATATAGTACAATAAAATTGCACTTATGGTATGATGATCTTAAGGTGATAAGACAAAGACTAATAAATAATAGTTGAATAATAATGTGCGATACATCATATAGAGGCAATCCATTTTAACCCAAAACTTGTATACAGTATGTGAATTAAAGCCTTGCAAGCTACTTTGTAGTAGCAAAATTGATCTCCTACAACAAACTATAACTATTTTGAAAAATTTGTGTTCCTTTATTGAATTTTGTAAGTTAATTTTTCATTTTATGACAAGCAAAGTATTGTATCCTTGAAGTCTTTATCTAATAATTATAATCAAATATATTTATTTCTTAAATGCTGGCACCTTGGAGTTAACTAATCTTTACATGCTCTTTATTATATTTACAAGTTCAAAATCAAAAGCCTTGTTTAAGAGATATCATTATCTAAAAGAATTATCTTAGTTTTTAACACAAATATGGTAAATATAAACCATTTTTTGATCATACCAAATTCATGAAACTTAATTTTTCAAAGGATCAATCATATGATGATTTTGAAAAAAATAAACTCCATTATATATTTGGCTAATTGTGGTAAAAAAAACATCCATAATCAATGAAAATAATTTTGACAATTCTATTTCTTCAAGACCATCACAATACCTAAGCCAATAAGTCTTTAAGCACCCTAAACCATATACAATTACTTTTGAAGTTGGGGTTTATCTCAAAGATCGCACAAAGGTACCTAAGTTTAAAAGAATTTCATGTTTGTAATGGAATCTCCATTCATGATGTGATTCTTATGTCAATTGATATCACTTTGGCAAACTTGACCTTATGTTACAAATGCCAACAATGATCTTTGTGAGAATGCATATGAGATATGGCAAAAAGCCCAAGTGGACTCTATACCATTCAATTGTTAGGCATCAATATGAAATTATAACCTTGGTAACTTTAATGCCTATTAAAGAATAGTATGACTAATGACCATAAGAGCAACATGACTCACTAGTAGATGCAAAAGTATTGAAAAAGTTCTATATTACCTCATCTTGCAAGTTGGAATATGTCATAAGTAATAATAAAAAAAAGTTCTCAAAATGCTATATTACCTTATCTTCTTCTTCTTATGTTACACTCCTTTCATCTTTTCTTTTTTTTTTTTGTTGGTGCTTTTCAATGATGATATGGTCTTTCACATTTTTCACAAACAAGTATCAACATATTGGTATTAGAATGGAGCTACTTTGGAACCCAATTGCACTTCTAGTGGTTATTTGAAAAATAGAGGCTTTTAATTAGGTTTGAATGGATAATCCATGCTTGTTGGCCAATCAAGTGGTCCATGGATGTGTGAAGGCCAATCTTCCAGCCTTGGGATGGCATGACCAAGTGGTCAACCAAACAATAATTTCAAGTTTTCAATTGTCATAGGTTTACACCCCAAAAGAAATGTCTTATACATAGATTAAATAGAACAAGGATAAAAAAAAGAACACAAAGACATACAAAATCTTCAACAATTTCAATAGGAAGACATTCTGATATAATTTATCCTCTAATCTTCTCATATTCTCATCAAACATGAACCTAAAAAAAAAAATCAAAGAACTCTTACCTACGGTTGGTCTTCAAAAAAAAAATTACCTAGAATATTAAAATTGGGCAAAACAAATTGGTGCCAACATAGCAATTGGATTATAAAATAACCCATATGGTCTATTGCCTCTCCCAACTTTTATATCTAGCTTGTTGCCCAACTAGCAAATTCAACATCCAACAATTACCCAATTTAATTTGATAGATTGACCTCTAACCATTAGTTAGACAATTAACTTATGTAACTGATGTAGGACAAAAAGGGGTAGGGTGACACGAAAAGATACAGGTTTGTGTGTGTAGATAGAAAAGGAAAGGGAAATGGTAAAACTTTAGATTTTGGGATAGGAAGATGGATAGTAGAACCAGTGTCGGGGATAACTTACTGGTGTGGCGTCTCACCACTTGGACCTCGCGTCCCTCCTCCCAGTATCAGAGCTTTATAGACTGGAGTGGCGTCTCACCACTTGGACCTCGCGTCCCTCCTCCCAGTATCAGAGCTTTATAGACTGGAGTGGCGTCTCACCACTTGGACCTCGCGTCCCTCCTCCCAGTATCAGAGCTTTATAGACTGGAGTGGCGTCTCACCACTTGGACCTCGCGTCCCTCCTCCCAGTATCAGAGCTTTGACGAGTCAGCACGCCAAAGACACTCAGAGCACTCACGAACTCAGAATGGAAGCAAAGAACACTCAAAAGCTTGCATTAACTGTTCCCCTGTTGTTCGTGCAACGCCAAGCTTTGATGTCCGCATCAGTAACACATCTAACTCCTTGAGTAATATCAATCCTTGAGTAAATTAGAATGCTCATCACCGGTTGCCTTAGTAGACTCATAAGATGCGTTGTATCTTCTAAAATGACCACTAAAACTATAGGGATAAAGAATGTAAGGAATATTGGTAATTGATTATTATTTCATTAATCGATATGAATGACAACTGCTTTATACAAAGAAATGTCTTTTCATTCAGCTTGCCTACATAAGCTACAAGAGAAATATAGAAATTATTGCCAAGTTCAAAGATGATGTGAAAGAATTGTATAGAAACCTGACCATAAGGCATCCTTCAATTCATAAGCAATTTGAAGACCATGAATTTGACTTCAACTATAAGAAACAACATGTCAATAGAGAAGAATCAATAAGACACATCAATGTCAAGTGGCAAAGAAAATGGCTGAATTCAACAAGACAAAATAAAGCTACAAGTTGAGGTTCAATTCAAGAGATAGCTGATCATGGTTTAAGTATCAAGCATGAAAGAATGCTCTAACATATATAAATTAATTAGAACTGAATCTAATAAAAAGGGGGTTAATCATCGAAAGATTAAATCCTATTCAAGTACAAGAAGCCAAGCCACAAACATCAACCAGTTCCTACTTGTAAAAGATCTCCAATGCCAAGGTAGAGAGCTGGCAAACATGGCCTAACCAATCAGGAAAATGCATGTGGTTCTACTTGAAGTAGAACTCATAGCAAGCCCCAAAAGTCAAGTTTGTCAAGTGATAAACTCAAAATTTTGTGAGTAAAAGAAAACATAAAGAATGGTTCATGTTGAAAGCATCAAAAAGTTGGATCAAAGTTGAATGAGGAACTAATAGAATCCAGTACTAAAGACAACTCTGATTATGATGGGAAACAACATGAGATGATAAAGTTGGCATTGGACAAACATAAATCATGGTAGCCAAAGTTAGGTAAAATTCAACTTGGACACATCGGGACTTGACAATCCCCATATGATGGCATCACAATAAACATTGTTGACATCAAAAACGTTAAGAGAAGTATCATGGGGCACTAAAAGAAAGAAAATCAGACTATGTACTTGTCAAGGACTCTATTTGATACATCCATTAAATGGAGAGATCCAAGTCTAGACCAACTCAATATGGATATGACATTGAAGTTATTATTCCAGACTAGGATTGAATGGAAGTTCACAATAATAAATCTAGGATCAACTGGAATAATAGTCCTAGCCTCATAAGTGCACCTCAAGGCATACCTAAGGACACATTAAGGATTATGTAATATGGGCCCAACTGTATGGCTATTATTTGAAAAGCTAGTCATACCTGGTCATAAAAAATTCCTAAATCCTGGGATAGGTGGATGATTTTCAATTCCGTAGAAGTTGAACAAGTTCATATATACAAGATCAAGTGAAAATTCTACCTAAACCTAAACCTAAACCTAAAACTCCAATACTCTCTTGCTTCCATTAATCATCTTTCTCCAAATTTTTCGGTAATTGCAAGGCTTTTGATGGGCAAAATCCCGAAAAGAACATCATGCAGGTTAAGAAGTTTGCTCGTCCCAATCGCTGACCATTGCTCCAGTCAATGTTGATTTCTGCTTTGCCATTTTTTGTGTCTAGGAAAGAAAAGACGGTAAGGTATGGTTGCACGAGTGTTTCTGCACATTAAACGAATTAAACGGGTTAAACCATCAAAAGAAATCCCTAAACACTTGCTAAATTGTATTTTCATATTTAAAAACAGAAGTAAACCAAAATTACAGTTTTGAGGAACGCTTCCTGAAGCACTGTATAGAACTTAGGAAGTAAAGTAATAAACGGTCCCAATTTATTAGTTAAAAAAATATCCAAAATAAATAATTCGAAAAAGTGAAGATTCCAGAAGCTGATCGGCATAAAAAGAATACCACCTATCAGGGTGGAGGTAAATCCAAATTTTAAGCATCAATTAGAGGTTGCCCTTGCCAAAGCACTGTTAATAGCTCAGAAACCCCTAAAAAATTCACAGCCAAAATGTGCTTCACCTTCTTGACGGACATATTCAATTAAAGGTTCTAATTTCATAGTTCACCAAATATTTGAAATTAATAAATCGAAGCAGTATAAATTTCAGTCACTATAATGCCAGGGGAAGATGACCATCAGCAAAAATAGACTATCACCTTATCGGTGTGGAGATAAACCCGATCCCTAAAGAGCAGCACAACGCCGGCATCGTCCAAAACCCTAGCAAACGCTTCCGCCTCCTCCTTGTTCCTTGCTACGCCCATGACCTCGCAAGCCTCGAGAAGCTTAGTGTACCCAATAACCTCCTCACCCTCCATTTCAAGCCTCCTCTTCAGAGCCTCCACGTTAGCTAGCCTCATCAACCTCTTTGTTTCCGCTAACGTCATCGTCTTTGGGGCCGCGCCAACCCCATTTTCCGTTTCTCCATTACCGTTTCCTGAGGTAGAATACAAAGACGAGCAGAGATAGGCCCAAGATCGAACCGGACATTGCTGCAACTGACGCTCGGGCCGCTGCCCCAAAACAGGGGCGCCGGTAATCACTCCAGCAAAAGCTCGTCGAAATACCTGCGACGTCACTGGAAATCTCCACATCGTGAACGCTCTCCGCAAGCGGGGCGGAGAAGGAAGGATTCGAGCATGAGAAAGCGGAGGTAAAGAGGGATCCGAATTTGAAGCAGGTGGCGTGAGATTGTCGACGGAGGCCACATGACGTGCCGTCAAGGACGAGAAATGAGCATGCGAAAGACACTCAACGGCGTTAGGGAGTTCTTCTCCTTGCCGTCTGCCGAAGCCTTCGGTCAGCGTATGGTAATGACGACCACAACCCGGTTCCCGGAACTTGCCTTTTGCTCTCAAGCTTGTTGATTATTGCATAAAAATCTCTCCGAATTGTTTTTGGATGAATTCTATATTTTAAAAATTATTTAACTGACTTTTTGGCCTCTTCTTTTAAAACATTTGATGTAAGTTTTATTTATTAAAACATTTTAAATTTATTTTTAAAAAAAATATTTTTCAAAACACAATCAAATGACTAGATCAAATTTGAAAAAAAATATTTTTTAATCTAAAACTTTTTGAAAAAACATTAAAAAATAAAAATAGTTTTATACTTTAAAAAACTATTAAAAAATGTTTATTTTAACTAAAAGATTAAAAACTATTTCAATTCTTTCATAACATAAATTATTTTTATTAAATATTTGTTAATATTATATTTATCATATACATAATTTTTTAATAAAATTTTAAAATATTGTATTTTAACTTATTTTTATTAATTAAGTTAGTATTCGAAATCAGCTGACCTTTTTTTGTTACGTTTTTTATTAAATTTACAACCACATATTTAAATATATGTCCAAAGTAAACGGGAATCAAAATAAAAATGATTAATGTTATGACATATATAAAACATAAATTTATCAGGCTGTGTTTTAAAACATTATTACCGAATACAACTACATATATGAATACAGTTCTTCGATAAGTTACAATTGAACTATCCAAATAAACTTCTAATTTTATGATAAAGATATTACATATTTATTTAACATGTAAATTGATTAGGGGTGGGACTAATGCATAAAAAAATAAGAAATCTTTTCTGAACCAATAAATTTGAATCAATTTTAAGTCATATTTAAATTAAGATTATGTTAAATCACTTAGAAATACTATAATGTAATTAGTGTTTAAGTGAAATTATGTTTGATTGCTAACTCAGTTACTATGAATTAATCCAAGATTGTGTTGAGTGGCTAGGTAAGTGTTCTTGGGATATGTTTTATGAATGTTACAATAGTTGGCATCAATATTATTAATGGTGAGGTCTTTAATGAGTAGAGATATGAGATAAGTTTCTATATCCAAATTTAAACTTTCTTCTCTTATCAATCATACTATCACTTGCACAACCTAACCTCCTCCACCATCATAGATGAGATGCCATTATCATATCAATTTAACAAAACAGCATCAAAGGAGAGACATATAAGTGGGTGAGTTTCATGCCACTATAGAGGAGATCCTAGAAAAAGAAAGGAAATGCAATGCTAAAGGAGAAAAGCAAGACAAAGGAGGTTATGGTAGAAGACGAAGTTGGCATAACAAAAAGACAAAAGGCGATGTCAACAAAATATGGTCATTGGCAACAAGAAGACCGAGTCGTCACATTATCATTAGAGAAAATAGAGAATACAATACACAATATCTAATCGACAAGATTAGAGAAAATTAGTGTTAGGGAGACGAGGCTAGCAAAATAAATGTTTAATTGAATTAATATAATTAACTTAAGTTATCACTATTACTCCTTCCCAACTAAACAATCATTGAATATATAACAATGAAACAATTTTAACTTCAATGTAATCATATGAGTAAACATGAAGCCACTCAAATTGATTGAAAAAAAATGGACAATGACATTATCATCTTAGTCCTTAAGGAACCCCATATATAGGTTGAGTTAATCAAGCTTTTGTAAGATGGGGCACAACCATTCTGTAACAGCCCTAGTTTTATCTTATATTTTTTAAAGAAAGAGCTCTGTGAGACGAATCCAACGATGTTTAATTTGTAATTTTCGGAGCTCTAATGAATAAATTATGAATTTTTGAAGATTTGGGATAAATTTTTAGAAAGCAACTTTTGGCAAATAAACATATTTTAACTTGATTATGTTTGCACTATGGCTTTGTAGGACATCAAGAAAAACCAATTAGAAGTGGACAAGAAAATTTGGTACAACAAATCCAGCTAGAATAATTTCCTAACCCTGTGATGTAGCACGATATTATGTGTTTTTACATGCTTTTCTTACTGTTATAGAATTTTGATTGTTGCATATGTTTAAGGCATAAAAAGAAAGAAATATTACTGTATGGATTACTTATGCATTTGCATGAAAAAGGAAAAAAAAATACATGGTATGATAATGAAATCAAAAGAAAGAAACAATATGGAAAAAAGATATCTTTTGATATGGCATAATTGTTTGGAATCATGATTGGAAATGGTAGAAAAAAAAATGGATTCCCAGAGAACATTATCCTCACCACTAGGCTCAGCGTGTGGGATCGCAGGGTATCGATCTTCGGATCAGATATCTGCCTAGTGTTATGTGCTATGACTCCATGATGATTACACCAGGCTCAGCGTGTTGGATGACAGGGTATGGTACCATACCTGCCTGGTGGCACTAGGCTCAGCGTGTTGGATCGCAGGGTATCGATCTTCGGATCAGATATCTGCCTAGTGTTATGTGCTTGGTTGGATGCCGGCTAGAGGACAGTCATTGATGATTGGATCCAGAGGATAATGCGTCAAAGAGAATTGGGCCCGGTAATAAGCACAATATAAGGAACTTGCATTTCTTTATGGTTTTCATTTGGCATTACCTTATATAGATGACATATGGTATGATTTTAGCTTGATGCATGTGATTCATCTTTACTGTTCATGGTATTTTGTTATGCCTTTTTATTTACTTGGTTAACTATGTGGAATTATCTACTGAGATATATAAAAATCTCATTTAGTGCTTACATCACAGGTCATGAAACCACTGCACCGAGAGATGGGAATGATGCTGTTATAGGAGAGCCCTTTCCAAGAGATGTGTGAGAGGAAAAATTTTAGTGTGATTAAATGTTTAAAAACATGTCTTTATATATGTATACTTTGGATTTTGAGTTAGTGTTTGTCTTACCGTCGGGTCCCCATTTTTGATTTTTTGGGTTATTTGTCCTCACTTGATGTAACAGCTAAGCAAATTTATGATAATATTATTATATAATGGTATTTGGTTAGGTGGGGGCTTGACAAGGTGGTATCAAAGATTTGGTTTAGCAATAGGTGGGAAATGAGAGTGAGGACACCAGCACAGCATATGCATTTGTATCTTTAGTGTTATTTCTCACATAGATATTAGTTGTTAAATAACTTATATGGTTTTGTAGGATTACAATATCCTTTACATCATGGAAAGATCTGAATCTGGAAATATGGAAAAGGGAAAAGAAAGAGAGGAACAAGGAGATACCCAGCAGGAATTAGCACAAACTTTAATCTCTTTGTTACGATCCATTGGAAGCACTAGTAGTCACAGAGAAGAGGCATCTATTGATTTGGTGGTTGACCAATTTCAGCGGATGCATCCTCCTTCTTTTGCTGGGGAAGAGGATCCTATGGTTGCTGAAAACTGGCTAGAACAAATGAATATTATCTTTGAAGGGATATCTTGCCCAGATAATAGAAAAGTGGCTTTGGCAATTTTGGTACTCAAAGATGCTGCTAGATTGTGGTGGAGTTCTCGACATCGACTTCGATTTTCTAGCCGACCAATGAAAGACATTTCTTGGGAAGACTTCACAAAAGAATTTGAGCAATGGTACATGCCTCTATCAATTAAAGCCAAAATGAGAGAAGAATTAAATAATCTCAGGCAAGGAAACTTGTCAGTTACTGCATATGAAATCAAATTCTCCCACCTGGCTAAATATGTGCCCCAGTTAGTAACACCTGAAGAACAAAGATGTTACATGTTTCGACGAGGTCTACGGGACGAAATTCGGGCAGCTTTAGTAGCAGTTCGAACAACAAACTATGTGGAGTTACTGGAGCATTCCCGTACGGTTGAACTGGAACTCAATTTGCTAGCAACTAGTAAAGAAGAAGAGAAGAAAAGATTTGATCCTCTAAGGTCTAAATTCAGATTCACAGGAAAAAGAGGTAGTCCGAGTTTTTCAAGAGAAGAAACGTTCACTCATTCAAGATTTAGTAGGTTCAGACCATATGGACCGAGTACTAGCAGAACTAGTTGGCGTTCAGATGGAACGAGTAGATGCGGGAAATGTGGAAAATGGCATATGGGAGAATGTAGATCAGAGTTTATCCGACCTGTCAGATGTTACATATGCGAAGAACTAGGGCATTTTGCTCGAGATTGCCCAAAGTTATTTGAATTGAAAAATGTCAGTGCTTCAACTAGTGGAGTTAGAGAGGATGCAAGTCGAGGTAGAGGTCGTGGATCTACGACAACTTCAGGTGCTGTGGTTAGAGGTGGAGCAACAGGAAGGGGAGGTCAGGCACGTATTTATTCGATCACTCAGCAAGATGCTCCACACTCTACTGATGTTATTATAGGTATGCTCGTGTTACACAAATTTTTTTTTATATACTCTTTGATTTTGGAGCCTCGTATTATATTATATTTATTAATGCACTCTATTGATATCATTATATAGGTATGTTAGTGTTTCTGTACTTTTTGATTGTGGAGCATCACATTCTTTTATATCCATCACTGCATCAAGACGAATAAATACCACATTACACTCCATGAAAGATCTATTAGTAGTCAAAATGCCGGATGGAAATAGTATCAGTGTAGAAAATTTTATTGAAGATGAGATAGACATCAGAGGAAAACAATTCTCAGTATTGCTACACATCTTACCTCTGACAGAATTTGACATAATCCTTGGCATGGATTGGTTGTGTGAACATAAAGTAAAAATAGATTGTTATGAAAAGAGAATTAAAATCCCAATCCCAGGAGAAGATAAAATAATCTATTTTGGCCAAGGAAGAAAAATTCCTATCATAACTATGCTCAAAGCTCAGAAACTATTAAAGAAAGGATATGCTGGATGTCTTGTTTCCATTGTGGACTTGGATAGACAATTTGATCAACCCTCAGAAGTACCAATAGTTAAAAAATATTTGGATGTCTTCCCAGAGGAATTATCAGAGTTACCCCCAAATAGAGAAATTGAATTTGAAATTCAATTGATTCCTGGTGCTGAGCCAATTTCAAAATCCCCTTATCGTATGGCACCTGCTGAACTACAAGAACTTAAAATACAACTACAAGAATTATTAGACAAATGATTTATTAGGCCAAGTGTCTCCCCATGGGGAGCACCTATCTTATTTATGAAAAAAAAAAGGACGGTAGTCTTCGTATGTGCGTGGATTATCGAGAAATCAATAAAATCACCATCAAGAACAAATATCCTTTGCCTCGGATTGATGAGTTGTTTGATCAGTTACATGGAGTAGTTGTATTTTCAAAAATTGATTTGCGATCTGGATATCATCAGTTAAAAATCAAGCAGGAAGATGTTCCAAAGACAGCTTTCAGAACCAGGTATGGACACTATGAATTCTTAGTACTACCTTTTGGGCTAACTAATGCACCAACAACTTTTATGGATTTAATGAATCGAGTGTTCAAGAAATATTTGGACCACTTTATCATTATCTTTATTGATGATATCCTGATTTATTCAAAATCCTTAGAAGAACATGGTACACATTTGCATTTAACACTACAGACTTTGAGAAAAAACCAATTATATGCCAAATTCTCGAAATGTGAGTTTTGGTTATCCAAAGTCATTTTCTTGGGACATGTTGTCAGTGTAGAAGGAATTTCTGTGGATCCACAAAAGATTTCAGCTATCATCGATTGGCCAAGACCCACAACAGTGACGGAGGTTAGAAGCTTCTTGGGATTAGCTGGATATTACAGGAAATTTGTCAAGGGTTTTTCTCAAATTGTCACACCGTTGACCAATTTAACACGGAAGACTACAAAATTTGAATGGGATGCAGCTTGTGAAAATAGCTTTCAAATACTGAAAGAGAAATTAACTACAGCTCCAATTCTAGCAGTGCCAGAAGGAATAGAAGGTTATCAAATATACAGTGATGCCTCGTTGCAAGGGCTAGGTTGTGTACTGATGCAGCATCACAAAGTAATTGCATACGCATCGAGACAGCTTAAGGCACATGAAAAGAATTATCCTGTGCATGATTTGGAGCTAGCAGCTATCATTTTTGCTTTAAAAATTTGGAGACATTACTTATATGGAGTTAAATGTATGATATTTACTGATCATCAGAGCTTAAAATATATCTTCACTCAAAAGGAATTAAATTTTAGGCAAAGACGATGGTTGGAATTTATTAAAGATTATGATGTGGAAATCACATATCATCCAGGTAAAGCAAATGTGGTGGCAGATGCTCTCAGTAGAAAAGCTAATGCTAATAGTTTATTAACTACTATCCCAGAAGAAAGACAAGTGATCTTTGAGATGGACAAATTGCAATTGGAATATGAAATACAAAGAAATACGATGTTGTTAGCTCAGTTATCTGTAAGACCAGATTGGTTGATGTCAATTAAAGAAGACCAGGCTGAAGACCCAAAACTACAAAGGATAATTCAAAAGGTCCACGAAGAACAAGTCTCTGAATTTAAATTAGATCAGGATGGTCTACTTCGATTTCAAGATAGATTATGTATTCCAGCACATCAGCAACTCAAAGAATTACTACTAAAAGAAGCTCACAACTCTCGATATTCCATACATCCAGGAGAGAATAAAATGTATCAAGAGTTGAGACAACAATACTGGTGGCCAGGGTTAAAGAAAGATGTGGCTAATTGGATTCAAAGGTGTTTAATTTGCCAGCAAGTCAAAGGAGAACAACAAAAGCCTGGAGGATTACTACAGTCATTACCGGTACCAGAATGGAAATGGAAGGAAGTGGCAATGGATTTTGTAGTTGGATTGCCAAGATCACCGGCAGGTCATGACGTGATTTGGGTAATTGTGGATAGGCTGACAAAAACTGCTCATTTTCTTGCTATAAAAACAACTTATACTGCTGAAAAATTAGCTCAAGAATATGTAAAACCAATTGTCAAGTTGCATGGGATACCAAAGGTTATTATCTCTAATAGAGATCCTAAATTCACTTCTCACTTTTGGAAGAGTATACATCAAGCCTTTGGTACAAGTTTAAAGTTTAGTACAGCCTTCCATCCTCAAACAGATGGTCAATCAGAGAGAACTATAAAAACTTTGGAGGATTTACTACGACTTTGCATTTTAGATTTTGGAGGAGATTGAGAAAGTCACTTACCGCTGGTAGAATTTGCTTATAATAATAGTTATCAGTCTAGTATTGGAATGGCTCCATATGAAGCACTTTATGGTAGAAAATGTCAATCACCTTTATGCTGGAACGAAGGAAAGGAAAGAAGTTTGATGGGTCCTGCATTTGTGGAAGAAGTAACTGAAAAGATCAAAACCATTCAAAGAAGAATGAAAGCAGCCCAGGACAGACAAAAGAAATACTATGATATCAAACACCGAATGATCGAATTTGAAGAGGGGGAGCATGTATTTATTAAAGTAAGTCCAACAAAAGGTATCATCAGGTTTGGAAAGACAGGAAAATTAAAACCTAAATTTATTGGTCCTTTTCAAATACTAAAAAGGGTTGGACAAGTGGCATATCGGCTAGCATTACCTCCTCAGTTGGCAGGAGTACATAATGTTTTTCATGTCTCAGTTTTAAGGAGATACATTCCAGATCCCTCCCATGTGGTGAATTATATAGATCCAGACATCGAAATTCAGAAAGAACTGACTTATCCAGAAAAACCAGTGAGGATCCTTGATCGACAAGAGAAAAAGCTAAGAAACAAAGTTATTCCTATGGTTAAAGTCTTGTGGCACGGTCAAACAGAAAGAGAAGCTACATGGGAAGTAGAGACAGATATGATCGGTCGGTATCCAGAACTGTTCTAAATTTCGGGACGAAATTTTTGTAAGGAGGGAAGATTGTAACAGCCCTAGTTTTATCTTATATTTTTTTTATAGAAAGAGCTCTGTGAGACGAATCCAACGATGTTTAATTTGTAATTTTCGGAGCTCTAATGAATAAATTATGAATTTTTGAAGATTTGGGATAAATTTGTAACGTAGAGGATTGATTTGTAATTTTTAAATATCGGCTTAGTTCAAATCCGATTGGCGGAGGATATATTTGCAAATATAAAATTTAGAAGGGGGTTTCTGCAAAAACGTGGTGGATTCCGTGAGCATTGGACGCGACAGTAACGGCCGGCGAGGATTTCCGGCACGCGACAGTGACGGCCGGCGAAGGTTTCCGTAAGGTAAGAAATAATTTTTTATTCGTCGTTAGGGTTATGTAATTTTTCCGGTGAGCGGGGGAGACTGAGAGGCGGAAGCCGAGCCGGATTCGATCGATTCAGCACATGAAACGGCCGATCCAGCGCCGGCGAAAGATTTCGGTTTCGCCGGACGCGAGAGAGAGAGGGGGGCGGCGTGAACCGGTCCAGGCTTTGGACCGGGTTACGCTGTTGAACCGGATGCCGAGGCGCGCGGTCCAGCACGTCGAGCGCGCGGTCCAGCGCGCCGAGTGTCCGGTCCAGCGCCGAGCACGCGCGGTCCAGTGTCAGGCGCGGGCGGTCCAGCGCCCGCGTAAGCCATATTTATTTTTAGAAAGTCGTTTGGAAAAGCTTTTAGAAAGCTTTTTCTGCGCGGGCGGTCCAGCGCCGAACGTGCGCGCGCGGTCCAGCGGGCGGTTCAGTGCCGCGTAAGCCCATCTTTTGGGATTATTTTGGGGTGTGTTTGGGAAAGCTTTTAGAAAGCAATTTTGACTAATAAGCAGAATTTTTAATTATTTGGGAATAATTTTTAGAAAGCAACTTTTGGCAAATAAACATATTTTAACTTGATTATGTTTGCACTATGGCCTTGTAGGACATCAAGAAAAACCAATTAGAAGTGGACAAGAAAATTTGGTAAAACAAATCCAGGTAGAATAATTTCCTAACCCTGTGATGTAGCACGATATTATGTGTTTTTACATGCTTTTCTTACTGTTATAGAATTTTGATTGTTGCATATGTTTATGGCATAAAAAGAAAGAAATATTACGGTATGGATTACTTATGCATTTACATGAAAAAGAAAAAAAAAATACATGGTATGATAATGAAATCAAAAGAAAGAAACAATATGGAAAAAAGATATCTTTTGATATGGCATAATTTTTTGGAATCATGATTGGAAATGGTAGAAAAAAAAAATGGATTCCCAGAGAACATTATCCTCACCACTAGGCTCAGCGTGTGGGATCGCACGGTATCGATCTTCGGATCAGATATCTGCCTAGTGTTATGTGCTATGACTCCATGATGATTACACCAGGTTCAACGTGTTGGATGGCAGGGTATGGTACCATACCTGCCTGGTGGCACTAGGCTCAGCGTGTTGGATCGCAGGGTATCGATCTTCGGATCAGATATCTGCCTAGTGTTATGTGCTTGGTTGGATGCCGGCTAGAGGACAGTCATTGATGATTGGATCCAGAGGATAATGCGTCAAAGGGAATTGGGCCCGGTAATAAGCACAATATAAGGAACTTGCATTTCTTTATGGTTTTCATTTGGCATTACCTTATATAGATGACATATGGTATGATTTTAGCTTGATGCATGTGATTCATCTTTATTGTTCATGGTATTTTGTTATGTCTTTTTATTTACTTGGTTAACTATGTGGAATTATCTACTGAGATATATAAAAATCTCATTTAGTGCTTACATCACAGGTCATGAAACCACTGCACTGAGAGATGAGAATGATGCTGTTACAGGAGAGCCCTTTCCAAGAGATGTGTGAGAGGAAAAATTTTAGTGTGATTAATGTTTAAAAACATGTCTTTATATATATATACTTTGGATTTTGAGTTAGTGTTTGTCTTACCGTCGGGTCCCCATCTTTGATTTTTTGGATTATTTGTCCTCATTTGATGTAACAGCTAAGCAAATTTATGATAATATTATTATATAATGGTATTTGGTTAGGTGGGGGCTTGACACATTCACTAACACAATCTTGTTATGGTACATTAGCCCTATGCCTTTAAAACTTATAGCAGGAATTCTCATTCTCTTTTTTTTCTCTCTTCTTAAACCAATTAAAATTGAGACTTAATTTAAAAGTGAATCTGTTATATAAAAATCAATTAGAATTGATTTAAATAAAATTTTTAAACATGGAAAAAATGATTTTATGTGTATTTTTTGTTTTTTTTATAAAATGTTAGATAATTCAGATTACATTTAATAATATTATATTATTAATCTTTTTATACGAAATCATAATGTAATAATTTCATTCCAAGCCAATGAGTTATGAAAAGTATAAATTAAACTCCATATGAACTATATTACACATGCTAATAATAATAATTTGCATTCATCCTCGTGGTTAGATACAAAGTGAAATAAATCTTGTAGTATCATATGACAAATTATAAATGAAGAGCACATCATAATTCACATAAATGAAGAAATGGTGAGTAAAAAAACTAATAAATATGAGAATTTTGATGCCACTATCTTAGTCATCCATAAAGTAAATTAATGAGTAACATGAGTGATTTGGTATTTACATCTTTTGATCTAAAGAGCTTCTTCCCAACTATATCAAGTTCAATTTCCTAATGATATGTTTTCTTCTAAATGTTTATAAGCTAATTCTTGATAGACTTTGCCTAATTTCTTATAGTGGCTTCCTTATACCCTTCTTTATTTGTGACTCCTAAATTCATTCTCCAACAAAATCACCCACTTAAGAAATATATATTCATGAGGTCAATATAAAAAATCATATAAGCAAATGTTGTAAGGTCTACTAATTACCAAAAAGTTTCTATGATAATACCAGATATCAATGTTTTAGAAATCTTAAGATAGTCATGAATATCACACCCATAAGACTTTAAGAAAATTTTTTTGAGACCATTGAATCTTAGTATTTTTTGGATATGATGTATTATGAAAAAAATTATATTTGATAAAAAAAATATAAGTATATTTTAATAAAATATTGTATTTTTTTTCATTCTATTGGTCAAGTAAATGTGAAAAAAGTTTAAGATATAATCAAGCAAATTGGTTGGTGGAACAATTCATGAAACTATGACCATTACATTTAGAAACATTGTGAGTCTATTACAAGGGAAAAATTGGTTAAAAATGATCAAAATATTATTTGACAATATGGTCTATAATGATAAAAAAGTGTTTCACTAATAATGTTAATACTTGATGACACTATTGCTCATTGGTGGAGAGGATAACAAAAATTATAATTTGGTGACAAATTAAAAAATATCATGAGGGAAATTCGATAATCCTTTTTAGGTCTATATTATTGAGTCTCTAAGGAAAAAATACAAGATAACTTAGCTAAATTAAATTAGATGAACTTAATAGTAAATAAATTCAAATAGACATACACAAGACTAGTAAGGTATGCTCTAGAATTGGTAGAAATATAAAAGTAAAGATATTATCTTTTCCAAAAAAAAGATTAAAAGATAATATAAAGAATAGGTTGGCACCCTTGGAATTACACTTTTAAAGGAAATTGATTGAAGTTACTAGAAGAATGAAATAAGACATCGTTATTATTGAAACTAAAATAACAACAAATAAGAGAAAAAATAATTTCTTTCCATAAGAGGTAAACAAGGTTATGAAGATAGAGTAAAATGTTAAATAAAGAACTAAAGAAAGTGTCTCCCTACCCATTTTTGGAAAACTTCACAAAAATGAATACTAGAGGAAAAAGGCCAAATGTTGAATTATGAAAACCTAAGATGCCATGCTAGGGAGTGTTTGACAAATCAAAACAATTTAGAGGACTTCTGTTGGGGTCAAATAAAAATTTAAATGCAAAAGGGACGAATCCAGTGCAACCTTCACAAACAATATAACCTTATGTGTATTCTTTACTCCATAAAGAAGCTCTATTATCCTCTAATGTTGGAACCAAACAATATGAATGATTAATCGAATACAATAATATATGATGCATATTAAAGACAAATTGTTGTTAAACAAATATCTAATGTATAAAAGAAATCCTCACCTTATTAAATAAATATAATTTGCAATTAAGGATGTGAAATGTATAAAGAATTTCAATTTTTGAGAAATCAAATATATGAGCTTAAATAATAAGGTACAACTTGATACAAATAAAGAAATAATTTATCCATATTTTGATGACTAAATTTTTATAAGAGAGAAATTATAACATTTCAAAAGTGAGAACTTTTAATAAGTTCCAATCATAAGATATTAAAAAGAAGAAATGATTAATGATCTAAAAAAATTATAAATAATGATTTTTTATCTAAATATATTTTTAGAATTTTTATAAATTTGTTTAGAATTTTTTAAGAAAGTTTAAAGATTTTAAAATAATATAATATAATTGAGTAAGAGAATTAATCAGATGGATAAATTAGGTATATAAGATTCTATCATATAAGTATGATTATCATATTATATAAGTATGATAGAGCATAATTTACCATGGGTCAAAGTCATTAAAGAGGTGAAATGGTTTTGGGATTGATCATATGGTAAGACAATGGAGTATCGTATGATACAACTAGATAAGAGAGAGAATGAATATATAGACAAGTGTAAATACACACAAAGGTGGGCCTAAGATTATGCAAGATAGTCATGGCATTGTATTAAACCATTAATGCATAAAGAGCAAACAAATGATAAATAATACATAATCATATATATGATGGATATAAAAATATAAGTATGATCAAGTGTATAATATGATTGAACAAGTATGACCAAGTGTAGAGACCACGTGTAAGTAAGAAATCTATGAAGTATTGAATCATATAATAAGAGATAATTTTATCGTATCATATGATTAAGAGATGAGAAAATGAAGTGGGTTTAGTGCAAATGTGTCTAATGAAAAAAATGTTTGTATAAAATGACATGCTTATCATATCAATTTAAAACATAAGAGCATTGATCATTATCAGTTAAATAACTTATCATATAGTATGATAGTGAGATTACACTAACATGATAAGAAAACAATAATATAGATTAAAGTAAGATTGAAGAAATGTACAATATGAATTTGGTGATTATACTTGTATGATTTGTTGAAATTGAACATAACTTAAATTTGAAATAACAAATAATTTAAAAAATTAAAATAGGGTAAGTTCAATTAATGAGAAATTTTTGCAAATGATAGGTTGAAAAGAGAAAATGTATCTATATGAAAGGACACAAATTATAGGGGCATTTAAAAGATTGTGTGAAAAAATTATAAAAATAAATATAAAAATGGTGTTAAATATGACCTAAAATATTTTTTAAAAGAATTTGAGAGATGTAATACTCAACCATAATTAAAAAAGAAATAATAAGAACAAATAAAAGTGTTCTAAGAGATTTAGAAAGAAATTATACAAGAGATACAAACAAAATTAAGGAGAAAAACTCTCGGATACTATAACAACCAATACTTTGAGTAAATATGTAAACTTTTGTGAGACCACTACTTCAATTTATGAGATTAATAAAAATTATGTATTGTGAGACCACTACAATTTATGAGATTAACAAAAATTATGCATTATGTATATGATTTGATATGATGTATAATGATAACTTAAAAATCTCAAATGATGTGTGAACAATGATAAATAGAATATATTTATATAGAAAAACTTTTACATAGCATATATGATTTAATGTAATAGATAACACTAAATTAGAAGCCTCAAATGATAGATAAAAAATAACTTATTTAAAATTACTTGTTATTATTATAATAATAATAATTTACTTTATATTATTCGTTATATGTTTTAATTAGTTACATATTAAATATATACCATATCACATGTGTTAAAAGATAAAATAGATAATTAACAAATATTGATAATAAAATAATATAATATGAGCAAGTGATGAAGTTTTAAAAAAGGGTTTTCAAAGTGAAATTGCTATATGAAATAACATTTCTTTGAAAGTAAATATTTTGCTATCAAAATAACATTTTTTAGAAATAAAATCACTACTAAAAATAATATTTTTTTGAAAATATTACTAAAGAGATAGTATTAGATAATCTAGAATAAATATTCTTAATAAATTAAAAAAATTAAAAAGAAATTAATATAACTTTTAAAAGAGAAAATTATGCTTTAAATGAATCCAAATAAAAAAAGATAAGATATTTTTGTTGATTTATATTATTTTTGTTATAGGTCATGAAAGTTATCTAATAATTATTTATTTTATATTATGTTTTTTTCTTTGAGTCAATGTCAATTACCACCTACCTATTTGACATAGCGCTTTCAAATTAGAGGGATGTACTTCATAGGGGTATTGAGATGGAATGAGAGCAAGCATAAGATAATTTAAAAAATATTATAATTGTCTTTAGATGTGCTATTTTTATGTTTATTTTATTTAAGTAAAAAAATATATAAATAATTTGTTAAAATTGTTTTGTATGTACATATGTTTAAAGAGAAGTATATAAACTTCATACTTTTATTTGATTAAATTTATAAAAGATACTTCTACTAATTAATTTTAAAAAAGAGAAAGATTTGTTTTTACTATAATTTTTTATTAAAGAGAAAAGAATCATCATACATTTTTCAAAATATCAAGAGAAAAGAGAAATAAATAAATGTCATGGAACAATAATGCAGTACAAGAAGGCTTGTTTCAATCCAATTTGTCTCTTTCAATTTTGCTTTAAAAAATTTTGCTTCCTCATCGTTGTCCTATGTAAACTTTTGTTCAAATTCTTTGAATTCTTTTTTACATTAATACTAAAATTTATAAGTTGAGTCAAGCAAGAGCAAAATTTTGTCTCCAACACTCATTGACAAGTCTTTACATGTAGATTGCTTCATAAAATATTTATTTATGTTCTCCAAATGATTAATCTTTATTTGATCTTGAGATGCACAATCATAAACTCTCAAAGAAAAATATTAGTAATATAACGATTTTCTTGTAATAAAAAAGTGGTGTAATAATCAAGAGTATAACAACTCTCTCTTTTAAGCCAATACATATCATTTAAGGGACCTCACATATGTACATTGACACATTTATAATAATAGCATACCACGTGTTTCGTTTGGGAAGGGTCAGTCTAATATGAAACATTAGATGTACTATCCATTGACACCTAACATATGATATATTGGACCTAAAAAATAGTACATCGACCTCCATGTATAGCATATAAGATAAAGATGATAAGTTACGGATAGACAAATCTTGACCATTTCCTAAGAAATCGAAAGCCAACTCTTGAGTAGCTTAAAGTGCATCACAGGGGAACTCCATAAATGGGAAAACATGACTCAAATTATAAATTTTTCTCATTCGTTTACACAAAATGGATCAAGATTTTCTTAAGCTCCTTAAAATTTCAGAGAGGCTCTCTGTTGAAATTTCCAAGCAAATCCTTTGCTTGTAATAGCTTCTAATGTTCTACAATACTCTCTAATTGATTCTTGTCTTCTCCTCTTTTGAACTCTCATCTTTTCTAACTCTTTAAGAGAATTCTCAAGTAACTTTCTTAATAACCAATTTTGAGCTTAGAAAATAAATTAAATAAATTTTTCTTATTTGATATAAGGATTTATCTATTAATATTTCAAGATTAACTCTATTCATAATAAATTTTATAAATTTCAAATAACTATTTGAAAATATGAACTACATGTCTATAAGTTTCTCGTGTGACTCTCTCCTCAATGGCATTATAAAAAAACTATGCTAATCAACTTGCAAGTTTGTAAGAATTTCAAGACGCATCAAAACTTAACAACTTCCTAAAAATGATTTTACACAACAAATACTAGTATCACATACTTAAATACATAAGTAACATTATATTTGTGTAAATTAATCATAATTATGACCCATTTTTGAGCTTTTAGGGGTATGGTGCATATGACGAAAGTTTTATGTCCCTTTTATAAGCTTTGAGGACTATTACTAAGCATTGATGAGCCACCAATACAACTTGGCAACCATGTATGATAATAACAATTTTGCATTGTATGAAAGTGGAAGAGAAAATATAAGTATATTGCAACTAATCCAAGTTCATCAACCACATGTGAGCTCGTGGATGATTATTGAGCACTATCAGATCATCGATGAACTTTGATGGCCACTAGTGAGACACAAGGTAAGGGTTATACTAATGTATATTAAACACTCCAACATTTTAATCAACAATTTTTTTCTTTTAAGTCAATTTCATTTACATTTCATCAATCCATATTTTTGCTCTACTATCATATCACCTCTTTATCAAAACAATTATCACCATTGGCTTAATAGCCCTTTGTAAGCTCTGTGTTTTTTGTCAACTCTACCACACGATATTGATTATGTTGCCCTTGCTAGATTTGTTGAAAACCAAATCATGACTTATGTTGTGCCTTGGCAATATCATATACTATGTCATCCTACTAATTTTATCAAATCTATATCAAATTTTGTTATCCTTGTTAGTTTTATCATTATTATTAGTCTTCTTACTCTACTTTTATTTTAATTGAACCACATCTAAATTTAATATCACTTCTTAAATAATATTTTATCAATTATAAAATAATTTTGATTTATCTAAAAAAATCTAAACTTATGACTAAAAATTATATTAATTATATATTAAAGTTATAATAATTCATTTACAATATAAGATAAAACACAATTTCACTTATACTTAAAAAAATGATATTAACAAAATATAGTAACATCATAAAAAAACCATAACACATAAATGTTAGTTGACTAAGATTATTCATTAAAATTATTAATAATTAATTAGAAAAAGAAATTTCTACATATTTTTTAATTGTTTCAATAATCATGTACACCTAAGCTAGAAAATAATTATCACATAAACATTAGTTATATGCATCATATTTTATTTAGATCTCGGCTAAGCAAATTTTGACCCCTGTTTTTAAAACTGTTTTTAAAAAATAAAATTATTAGAATTTTAATGAAATATAATTCATACAATACTTTTTAAAGCTTTTATTATTTTTTATTTTTAAACTCACAAAATTTATATATATATATATATATATGCATACATAGGTATGGAGGTAAAACTAAAAAAAATATATTTTTGAAATAGTTTTTTGTAAAGATGATTTAAAAATATATTTATATTCCTAATAAAAGATAAGTATGAAACATTACCATCAAAGAATTAAACAAATATTGAAGAGGTAAGAGCCGAGTAGCCAGCTAGTTGTTCGTCTTCTTCTTGTAAAAACATTAATCATTGCTATAATTAAAGAAAAACAAAGAGATAAGCATACGACCAAGTATGCAATAACGATGGCAACTAAAACTCTATTTGAAATATTAATTTTAAATTTAGGTCTTTTAAAATGTTTCCTAAAATATAATCAGATAACTATTAATAGTACTTAATAATAATATTGTTCAAAGCTAGCATTATGCTAAACAAATACAAAGCGGTAGTTGAATTTTGGACGAAGTAAAGATTAGAAATATGGTCTGTCAACGTGGCGCGCAGAAAGACTGACATCAGTTCAAGTAATCCGATCCAAAGGTGGTCCGTCTTCTTCGGGATCGTTTGGTAGGTTTTACAATAATCACCTTTTGTTTTTAAAAATTGCACTCGAAAGTATTCCACATGCACACGTCAACATAAGTAGTCGGCATCGACGCGCCACGCCAATTACACGCGTCAAAGTTTATCTTAATGCCTTGGGGCAGGTCTGCCTAACGCTAGCAATTAAAACTCTAATTGAAATATTTTTTAAACTTTAGGTTTTATAAAATGTTTTCTAAAATATAATCAGATAATTATTAATAATACTTAATAATAATATTGTTCAAACAAATATTTATTGAGTAAACTTAATGTTTAGCATAAGAATTATCAAAAGTAGCCTAAAAAAGAATGGTTATAAAATAGTGCAAAAAGTTAAAACTATACTATATTTTTGAAATTTGATAACTATTTCTTATGCATAGGCACAAATTTCACATATAGGTGAAGAAGTGTAAAGACCTCTGTTCTATTTAATCATAGAAAAACAATTTATTATAACATATTTAAGGATTATTCTCTTGTCAAAATTGAATTCTTTATAGCTTATTATTTTATATTTGAATTTTTTTTGTTTTATTTAATATCTTTTTTATGTCATGATCATTATGATCTATTACCAATGATGTTCAATTTAATCTATTTATTTAAAAAAAATAATAATATTATTAAAAAAAACTAAAGTTTGGAATATATTAAAAGAATACTAGTTTTTTAATATTAGTCTTATTTCATAAATAACATTATTAAAAATATTAAATGAAGTTAAAACAATTATGTAATCAATATTAATTAACTTAAAAGCTTAAGCAAAATTTATTTTAAAATAATTTGACAAATTTTGGAAACCTATTGAAACGAAAAATAAAAATACTACAAATTCTTGTACAAGTTTTATTTAAAAAATTAATATTTTTTTGAATAATCTTAATCCTTTGACTGTGATGACTAGTGACAATGATTGGGAACAAAAAGGTGCAATTGATGAGATACATCAATTGGTAGAAAATAAAAAGAGAGAAAATCATGAAACACCTTAAAGAGGAGATTGAATTTGAAAAAAAATTGTTGAAGAGTTTCTCTTAGAGATGTAAAATATGTCTCCTCCATGAATTTGATTTTGGTTTTGGAAAATTTGATAATATATCTAAGTTACTATGCATGCCTGAACTTCACAAAAGTCTTAATTTTCTTAATTTTTTGCAATTATTATATGCTCAAATGATAGTTTTGGGGAAGATTTGAACTTGAGAGACAAAACAACTTGTGATTCTAAGTTATGATCATACAATCCAATTAATAGATAGGATGGTTTGAAGTAAACATAGAAAAAAGACAAAAATATCTATATAATGATGATTTGATAGTTCAATGATTGTATATTAGAGGATTGGATGGTCTGATATGGATATCATATGATCTAATCAGTTTAATATTTTGGTTTTTAGTCTTTATTTGATGCTTAAAAAATAATGTGAAGATCATCAAACGAGTATAGAATAAACCAACAAAAGGACCAGATAGTCTTATGAAGGTCTAGAGATGTAATGAAAAGTGGTTTGAATAGTCTGATGGGTCGATAAATGGATCAATTAATAATAATAGACTTTGAAACAAAGGGATAAAAGTGATTCAATTTATGTAATTAAAGTATAGAAAATGATATTGGAGATCTAAGAATAAAATATAAGCATGACATTGCTTAACATATGTAAATATAAGAAAACTATTGAAAATGCATATGCATATAATTATAAAAATTAAAGAAAGAAAAAAAAGAAAATAATTAAGATAAATGAGGTAGATAACTTAAAAGGATAGTGTAATGTATTTTATGCATATAATGGATAACACTTGTTACTTTCTTACTTATATATATTATATGACTTTAGATTATATATTACATTAGGTAAAGCATATATTATAAGTCATCAAGCAAGTAAAACACATACAATCACACATGTTATTGACATTGCATATGATAATGTGCAAGACATAACAAAGGGGACCTGGTAACCAAAATCATCATACGCTTTCTATTGCCAAGGAGATTTTAAAAACTACAATGACTTATAAAGGGATATGCATTAATAAGGACATGGGTCCCATAAGGATAAACAATACTAAAATGAGAAAAATAAATATTTCATAAGAGTATATACCAATAAAAGGGCGTAACAACCCATTTAAGTACCCTCAAATATTATCTTAAATAAAGATTTAGGTATTGAATATGTGTATTTTATATTTGAAACCTAAAAAGATATTAACAAGTACCTAAAAAATGTGTTTGACTGATAGTGACAAGATCCCACCTTTCATCGTACCCTTGTAAAAGTTTCATCATGAAGAATCTACAGGTATATCATTTTCATTTTCTAGCGATCGTTTGAATTTTTTATGAATTTTAAAAAAAAAGATTAAAATATATTAAATTAGTCCTCTTATTTAAGAAGAGGATAAACTCTCTCCTTTGCCATAATATCCATTTGTAGTGTTTAAAACTTTTGGGAGAAAGCAAGAAAATAAAGGAGAGAAAAACTAAAGAAGGAAAAGGAAGGAGAGGTCTAAACTAGTGATTGTTAAGTTTTTAGAAGATTCAAAGAGATTCAAAAGGACAGATGAACTTGTAGAAAGAAAAAAAATTTCAACTTTGTTTTGTAAGAATAACATAACAAGGTAAGATCTCACTTAAGCTCTTTTTCTTAAAGCATGTACTAAGTGCTTGATTTAAGGAACAAATTTTGTGAGTTTTTGTTTGGTATTTGGTGATCCGAGGCTGTTGCTATTTTTCGATTATGATGATCACAAAAGACGATTGTCTAAATCATCTAATAGAATCTTGGTAGAAGGAGTTTGTGAAAAAAATTTAACCTAAGCGTAAAAGGTGGTCTTTTAGATATTATACTTGTATGACATTCAAATAAGATATTACAATGAGTTATGTATAACTTAAGTGAGATATTGTTAATTTGATCATAGTATCGATCATGTATTTAGTATGGATCATATCAATATGAAGGGGAGATCATAAAAATATGATAAATTTGTGTAATGCATAAAAGAGATTATTTGTTTGATTCTTTATCCAATCAAATATTTATATGGATCATACTAGTACTACAAGCCAATAAAACAAGTATGATAAATTAAGTAATGCTTAAAAATGATTGTTTATTTTATATCTTATTTGATCAAGTATTTATATGGATTGTACTAGTATAAAACTAATATCTGACTTATAAAATTGGTTCATAGAATGTTTAATAAGGATCGCTTGTATAATCTTTGTTTGACCAGTGCAAAACATAGATCGCATAATAAAATATGTTAGATTGTATTATACAATGTGAATATAGAAATATGAAAGTGAATTATTTACTGAAGGATGATTTAGTAAATGTTTTCTTACAAATCAAAAATAGAAACTAACTTATTATTGATAAGTGATAACTAATTTGTGCAAAAAAACTAGAAGATCCAATAAAGGAAAAGGAAATATGAGACTTTCTCAGAGTCATCAACTAGGTAAACTAAATAATAGTAATAAAATTAGATTATTTAATTTCTTGCTATTATTGTTGAATGCATGTTGATGCGAGTATTTTATAATTTCATTATAATACTCTATCATTATTAGTGTGTGTATATATATATATATATATTGATGTATGACTTATAATATAAAAATAAGAAGTTATAAATCAAATATATAATAATAAAAACAAAATAAATGAAAAAAGAAAGAAAAAAAGAGGTTGATATAATATAGTGATCTAATAGATCGTTAGAAAGAAAAAAAGTGAGAAAGATAACACTCATCTATTACCTTATCTTACAACTATCTAATAGATGAGATTTAGGAGATTTACTTCATTATCTAGTATTATGATACTCAAAGGTAAGGCCACAGCATGTCAGAGGCCTTGGCTATATAATGATGAAATACTATACCCCCTACAGTCGTTGGTACTCAAAGATTGGGCTTCAAAGGCATTGTTTTTTAGTCAACATAAAATATTGACAACAAAGATTATGATTATACGATAATGAGATACTTCACCTCACAGTGTCATGGTACTAAGAGGTGGGGACATGGCATGTTAAAGGCTAAGGTTACATTATGACGAGTTATGATATAAGATGTCCTAAGAGAGAGATAAAGGTCATAAAAGAAATCTAGGCTCACAAAAAAATGAATATAAAAAAAGATGATAAATAAATCTCAAATTAAATTTAATATGAAAAGAAATAAAATATGACATTATGAGTAATATATGGTAGTAGTACTTTATGATAATTATACATGTACATGAGTTGTATATATATAGGCATAGGTGCATTAATAGTAGATATTTTTTAGAAATTATCATGCATTATTTTATTTATTACTTCACCTTATTGCTTAATTATATTACTATATTTTGTATACTTTTTACTAAATGTTGCAAGTAGTTTTTTTATTGAGCATATCATGCTCATTTCTTACTTACATTGTAGTTAAAATGTTGGCACTTATAGAATAAGGTGTTCGTCTAAGACCCTAAGTGAGAGTTTGTTATATTTTATGATTATGAGAACAATGGATCTCATGTATTTGAGGATAGTTGTCATTTATATTTAGAGTGTCATATAAGTATTTTTTGCCAACATTTCATACTTTATAATAGTCATATTAATGTAAGATAATAAGCTAAAATATATTTTACTTCATAGACAATTGAAAAAGACTTAAGTTCAAGCATTACATCTATACAAGGGTCTACCAAAAAATATTATAGGTTTAGAATAGAATAGCTCTTAACATGTTGTCTTATATCTTGTATAATATGTAGTGGTACTATTTTTAGCTGTATTATTCTTGATGTAAAAAATTAAAGTATTATTTTATCAGTCTTACTAATTTTGATTAATTAGTGCCTTTCAATTTTATGATATTATCACATACATATAAAATCTCATTTTAATGTTATCTCTATTAATTTTAGGATTAAAAAAAATCAAAGTTTAAATAAATTATAAGACATTAATGATCTAGGTGAAGAGTAATGGTAAGGTCTACTCTTGTTTATATTCAAATCATCTATTCTTTTAATTTTGCCTAAAAAAAGTACTAAAAATCATAATTCACTAATGAAAGTAAGCTTACTTTGTTAGCTTTAGCTTAACTAGTACAATGTGTAAAGGAAATTACAAAAGAAGCTCAATAACATCATATGATAGTTGAGCTAAAAGTTTAATTCCAAGTAAGACTATCTTATAGGATAAGAGAAATAATAAGATCATATTATAAGAGTAATAAACTCATTTAATGAAGGAAAAATAAACTCCACTATAGATATAAGACTAATAAGATGAGTCCTTAATGAAGGTGAGATTAACTCATATGATAATGGTGGAACAACCTAAATTATAAATACAAAACACATGGACTTATTATGGTCCTCATGTGGAGGTGATGCAAGATAGCTTGCATTAAGATGGTGACTTGAGCTAAATTCATGGATCCTATTTTTCTTATATTTAGTTTATTATTTTTTTATTTTATTATAGATTGTAATGGGTCATATATATTAGAAAGTCATAAAGCTTTTAACTTTTTCAACAAAGTTTGGTATCATAATAGAAACTAGCTAGTGTTCATTGAATGGCATGCATCATGTGTGAGAGTGCTAGAGTCATTAAAGTCAAATTGTTAGTGACAATCATAGACTGATTCATGAAACCATTGTCAAATGGACATGTGCCTTGCATGTGCTTGACCTAGTGTCAAACCTATGCAATAATTGAACCAACTTATGGTCAAATTGGCACATACACAACTTGGTGTCAAATTACGTACCTAACCTTACCCAAGTGATGCACATTTTTGAATCAAATTGGGACTATACCAAATCAAAAGAACCAATTTACATGTGACTAATAAATGTGTGACCTAGAACCAAATTATGCCACTGCCCAACTAGCTGGAGACTAAACCATATATAAAATTTAGCTTATTTTAATTAATATGGGAATAGCTATTTCAAAAGTTCTTTCAATGGATCAAATTTTTGGCTAAATTTTCTACCAAATATTGAAAGCACATAAGGTACATTTTCGAAAACTTTAGACTTAACTTCATATTTTTAAAATTAGATTACTAATTCAATATTTATTTCATTATTATCCTACAAGAAATTGTCATTATTATCTTACAATATTCACAAATATAAAATTATATTACTTAATTTATGTTTTTAAATTTAAACATGTTGATTATTATATTATATATCCTAAACTATCATCTTTGTTCATATATTCACATGAGCATTGCTTAAAACCTTTTTATATGACTCTCTTAAAAGTTCTTTACTAAGCTATATAATTTACATTTGTGAAGATTGTATGGTTAATCTTGTGTCATTTAAATTTATTAAATTTATATATATTTATCCTATTTCATATCCTAAATTATATTTACTTATTTTTTATGATGATACTCAAATTGAAGTTATTTAAATATGCTTTATTTTTATCCATTATAAACACTACTTAGATAATGTTTAGTATGATATAATTAATACACTATGTTTAAATTTTATTATACTTAGTATGCTTAGATATTTTTAGTCAGATCTTGATGTCTAAATAAAGTCATTATTATTATTCTGAATAATCAATATTTTATTTTATACCCAACAAAGTTTTGAATAATTATTGTTGCCAAATAAAGGAAAATTTATGAATATTTTTCACTAAAACATTTTTAAAACTTATCCATTAGGATTTACTCTACTTAGAATTAAATTAATTTCTAAACCTAATCCTTTCAACCTAGGTCCACTTGAACTTATTTTTCATGAACCTGAACCAATTAAACTATAAAAAAAACTAATTGAGTTTGTGTTTCATCATAAATTTTTTTTGTCACCAATTTTAGTTTCACCATTAAACATAGATATTTCTTTACTTATGTAAAGATGTTTTCATAATTTTGATTTTATTATATATAAAGTTTTTAATAGCATAAATCAAAGTCACCAATTTCATTTACAGAATTGAAGAGCAAAATATCTATCCAACTAAATATTTTAAGCATTCATATGACTAAACGTTCATATGAGTTAGATGTATTATATATATAACTGACTTATTAGACCCTTCATGCAGGAAGGCCAACTTTTGGCTTGATATTATAGGACTTATACAGAATAGTATTATGCTTCATGAAGAATTACTTGTATTATAACTTTTTGAGGAAAAAGTTTCTATTAGTGGGGTTGATTGAAGTAGGATAAGTTATATCGAGATGATAATTAAGTTAAACAAGTAGATTCTATTTATCTCTTATTTAGTTTATTGTAGTTTTATTTTATTATAAGTTGTAAATGATCATATGTATAAGAATCTTATAGAGAATTTATCTTTTTTGATATATTTTATTGGTAAGGATATTTTTGTTATTTTTTAGATTTTAGGCCTAGTTTTGTAATCTATTTAAAGCTATCTTATTGAATGAAAAAGAAAATAAAGCTTGGATAGTCTTTAGTTGAGATAATGAAATTTTCAAGTTTTAAAATAAGATTTACTGAAAGTGAAGCTATTGGTTAAGTAACAATCATGTGATATTTCATAGCATTTTAAATCATTTTTTGAGTACAAATTTCCAAAAATAAAGAAGTTATAAAATATTAGTTTTATATAAATTAAAGAAAGAAGGCTTTTAAATTAATTAAATTATTAGTTTTTTTTGTTCTTTTTTGATGTTTAGGATATTATGGTATCATGCTTAAAACTTTATATGTTGATTTTATTGATTTTTCTAAAAATAGTAATAATAGTGGAAGTCATAAAATTATAATATGTGAGAAAAAGGCTAAGATGTCACATGCGGATAAAATATAATTGATTACCATTTATCATAACTTATTGTATTAGCATTGTGACATGTGACCATCTTCAAAAACTCACACTATCATCACGATGGTCTTTAATTTTGCCATCATATGCTAAAATAAAACTACTTCCATTTTTTAGCTTTTATGACTCCAAGCATTTCATAAGAGCATATAACATGCATGTAATCTTATATTTCACTATTTACATGTATTTAAGTAGGTTTTAAGTTATTTAAGAAAGTTATAAAAGTTAAAAAAAAGACAATAAATTTAGTTTGTTACACTAACTATTTGAGATTGTCTCTTATAGTTTTGTTTAATGCAGCCAATTGATCTCCTAGTGTTGTTAGACCTAGTCACCCACATTATTTTTATGATACACAACACTTTATTAGAACATTCTTTCTTAGATAGATACAACACTTCAATAGAACATCAAACTTGTATTTATTTTTAATAACCAATACCTTAAATAATCTATTACATCTTATTATAATGTAATGGTTATCTAAAACACTAACAAGTACCAATTTTGGGCAAACTTTTTGTTAAATTCTATAAAAACGATGAACTAATCAGGCAGGCTAGACGTTCAACACCAAAAGCTAGAAATGGCTTTAGAATCTTTTAGAAAACTCTTGATAAGATAAGGTATCTATGACTGATCAAACTATGACATCTGCTAAACTTTAATTATCAAATCATGAAGATAATGTAGCTATTGTAGGTAATCAGATGCCCAAAATTCATGATACATCACAAATACATATCCAAATATAATATATCACACATAGATATAATAAAAAAATAAATATTGATATAAAACTAAGATGACAAAAAATAATATAAACTTATATAAGAATTTGAGTGGGATTATATAATAGGAAGAGAGAAAGATTTTAGATCATCACATGACAAAGATAACCATGTAAAAGTAGAAGAAAGCAAAGATAAAATTCTAATAGACCTTTCTATGAAAAATTAACTTGCATGACTTATCTCCCTTGAACTCAACTCCTAAAGGGCCTATTTACGATTGACAAAATAGATTACATTTATTGATGTCATTCGGTACATGGACGAGTAACTATAATTACCTTAATAATGGTTTAACTACCTAGGACAAGTGTGCACACGAAAGAGGTATTATCTTGATAATAATTTAATCACATGAGACAAGTGTGCACATGGAAAAGTTACATTGTCATATTAATAATTGATTATTTTCTTAAGATAAGTGTGTGTGCCTTTGTTGACATGGCAATGTTAAATATACTTGTTAGTTGAAGTATGTATTAGCGGATTTAGTTTAAAAATTAAGGTTTACAAATTTAATCTTACATAACTTGAAATCAAGAGCCTTGACTTGAGCAATTAATCCTCAACGATCTTAATTAGAGGGTTGGATCTCGTGGGACAACCCTCAAGCAGCTATATCTCAAGGGTTAGACCTCGAGAGATTGGATCTTAAAGGTTCGACCTTTTGGATGGTCTTAAGCGACTGGATCTTGATAGTCTAACCTTGAGCAGCAAGATCCAATGGTTTGGTCTTAAAAATCTCACATTAAATAGCTTGTTGTGAATGTTTTTTATATGATTGTACTTCAAATTGATAAGTAAGATTTAGCATCTAAAACAATCTAAATAATATTGTTATAAACTATTATAAAAAAACTAATAACTATCTAGTTGTCATACTCTATAATAAAATTATTTTAAAATGACTAATATTCTAGGGATTATCATATTGCTTTTTGGGGGAATTGGTTTCTTAGCCATTTGTAATTTTTTTTTTTTTTTTGAATTTATACTTTATGTTAGATGGATAATTAGTTGAACAAATTCTTATATTTTTTATTAATGAATATATTTTTTTCTTTTATTTATTTATTTTATTTCAAGTCTCATGCCTATTCGTGTAGAGGATCCGGACTACTTAAGTTTCTCAATTTTTTTTTTTCTAGGAGTGTTCACATTTTGGTCCTCGATGACTTGTCAAAGCAAGGCATTTGGACTTGCGTGTGGGCTCGAAATAATTGCGATATGAACGTTTCACGTGGTTAGCATGCAAGCAAAAGAGAGCATCGGATTAGAAAAAACTCTGCATTCACGCGAGAGGCAATTGACTGAATCCCAATTTTGACTAAAGCATGGTGGTTTGTGAAAAACTACCCATCATCTAAATGGGCACGTGAAAAGATCATTTAAGATAGCTTTTACATTAATTTATTTTAAAAAAATGAAAATTACTTATTAATATAAACATGTATTGAATATTTAAATTATAAATCAATTTGTAGTTGTGATATTAATTAAAGTATTTTATCAAATAAATAAAATTTATAAATGCAATACTAAAAATTAAACTAAAACTGTTTTTTAATATTCAAGCAATATATTATAATTGGAATGTTTAAATTTTAGTTTTAGGAGATATAGTAAAGCACAGATGATATGCCACAAACTTGAAAACAAGTAATAGAAACAATAGTAAACCTCGTTCTACCAAACAACTTGGTTGTTACTAGTAGTGGACTATTAACATTGCATAGAGTTCATTGTGGTTGTATCATAAAAGTATCTTAGGATTAGGTATGTTTCGATTCATTGCAATATTTAGATTAACATGTTTAATTTTATATTTTGTCTTTTTTTGTTATTTAAGTTTGTTGATTGCTCTTCTAGGTGCATTCTAAGTGTTACTTAAGTTTTTCTTAGAGTTAGGGTATAACTTGCAAAAATTGTTAAACTTTGTTGGACAAACAAAAACAAATACAAGAAACTTATATTAGTATTTAAATCTTTCAAAAAACTTTGTTGTAAAAGAACCTTTCAATAATCTTTTTAAGGAATTCTATGTTTCTAAACTTTGTTTTAAAATCTTCAAATGATTTAATTTGAAAAAGATGAAAAACACCCTATTAAGCTAAAAAGAAATCATTTTAACTCCAAATTCAAATTCAAAAACATAAGGTGCTAAGCTCCTTGAGAAATCAATTTAAGGATTTTATAGCGTATTTAATCACTTTGACCTAAAAGTTAAGGCTTCATGACACTTACACTAAGTTAAACACATAAAATCAACTTAGAGAATATTAGAATCAAGTTACCACCACATCACAGTAATATTAGAACATTGGGTTAAAGAGAATTATGTCTTATAGTTGTAGTCCTAATTTAGAAGAATTGAGAATGAAAGGCCATCAAATGATTAATTGGGAAGTATTTAAGATAAATATGTTGAATAAGGACATAATGTGATAAAAAAAAATGTACCAAATAATATGGGACATAATGTGATAGAAAATGTTTTATCATATATAGAATCAATAGTGGAAACGCATCCCATTTATGAAAAAGTTATATATGAGATTTAAGTTGCAACCCCATATTTTAGACCTTAACCAAGATCTTTTAATGAGGAATTAGGAGTGTTTTTTTGACCATTGGGACTAGAGTCTTATTTTTGATGTTTGATTAAATACTTATATATAACATCTTTAAGAGTGAGGATAAGAAATTTTAATAAATTAAAACTATAAGGTGTTGACAAACAAATATTATAAAATGATTAATAATCTTAAAGTGTGATTTGTTATAAACAATGATGGTCAAAATATATTTTGATCAAAATAATTATTTCGAACTTATTTTTCTTTAAAACTATCAATCTTTTTTTAATATTTTTCTTTTAAATATTTTATGATTTGAATTTCTTAAAATATCTTGTATTTATTTTTGAGATATTATACTCTACCATGAGACAACTTTTAACTCATGAGATTATTCTTCAAGTGTCATAACCACAAATGGGAATAATATTAAACCTCCATTAATGAGATAATATAATTAAAATAATACCCAAGATATCATTGATAAGATTAGAATAGAGATGTCATCTTTTGATGGGAAGCTAAAAGCCAACACTTTTATGAACTAGCTCTTAGATATTGATAACTACTACACATGGCACACCATGTTTTGGAAATTTCAAGTTTGATTTGCTGAATGAAAGCTAATAGGTTTAATTGATATTTATTTTGTTAATTTGGAGAAGCAAATGTATAAGAATAATCCTTTAAATATTGATTTAGCATGAAAAAGTCATAAAAGCTAACCACTTTTCACCCATCAATAATGAAAAACTTCTTCAATGGTTTTCTATATAAAGAAAAGGTTATTATGTATAATTGAGTATATGATGCACTATAACACAAGGATTTAGAAGAGATAATAATGTAAAATACCTAAATTTATTATTATTTATGGTTCGCATCTCAAACGTGGATATAAGAATAGTAAAAAATAGAACTTTATTACCTAATTCTCCTTTTTGTTGAATTCTTATCATCTTCATTACTCAATAAATTCGAAGCACTAGTAACATGTTTTCATCTTTTATTTCTATGAATCAAAATATTTGTTCAATTATAAGATTTTTGTAAAATAACTTACTGTTAATTGTATTGTAACTATTGTAGTTGGCTATTGTTTTGGTTCTACTATGTGTGTAGGTAAGTAAGTTATTTATATAAGTTCTATGGAGCTAATTAGTGATTAAGTTGGTCACAAGTCATGAGGGTATTGATTTACCCATTAACTTGTCATAAGGCGATCTAATAGTGAAGCCTAGCTGAGTTAGTTAAGGGTGGACATAAGCAAATGTTTTGCTAGACCATTTGAAATTGTATGCACCTCCCGTATTTTTTATGATTTAATTTTTTATTTATCAACAAGTAATAAGGAAATGAGATTTTTTGTTAAATAAAAATCTATCTTCAATGTTATACAAATTTCGTTTCTGAATAAAATATGTTGGAACTCTTTATTATTATTTTTTTGTTTATATATTTTGTGTAAGCTTTTGTTCAACTAATACAATTTACTCTCTCTCTTGTAATTAATAAGACAATTTCAAAACATATGGATAAGAAAATAAGCTTAATAAACTTTTCACAGCATAAAAGGAGGTATAACGATCATGGAATTACTAGGCAAAAAGGATCTAAGGAAAAATTGCTAAATAATTATCATAAGGATTTTAAATGTATGAAAATGTTTAAAATACTAAATATTATCAAAAAAAATATGAAATTTAGCTAATGAATAGAGGGAATCAAGTAGAATAATAAGAAGCTAGCCAACAAAATTTTGAAGATTAATTTAATAAAAGATGTGAGAAGAATTGAATTTTTTAAAGTTTTGATTTGATTGGATTTTTTTCTTTACTAAAATACCTAATTTCTAAACCCAATACACAACCATAGAATGAACTCGATAAGAAGGTGAGGAGGCATCCAATCAACATGGCACCTCCATTTGGAGTGTTTGAAAGAGTTAGAATGCAAAAAATATTAAATAAATATTGTCAGGGCTTCACCTCATCATACTTAATAAGATACAAATTAGAGATACTCCATAATTAAATAACATGCAAGGATATAAAACCTTAGATAGAAATCTCATAATGAGACAAACTTCTTTAACTCTAACCAAATAAATCTATAAAACTTGGAATAAAAAAAAAATCTATAAAACTAAAATAAAATGTCAATACCAAATATTTTATTATATATATATAATATGTATATAATATGTATATAACCAAACTAATGTTGCATCATGCTATCAAATTCTAACTCATAATAAGCATTTATAATTCTCAAAATTTAAAAGTGTGGTCTTCTCTTATAACATCAAAATTCTCAAAATCTTGATATAATAGATGCATGATCTATGATGTAAGTATTAATAAAATTGATAGATTTTAACAAATAAATATAATGGGGTAATCAAATATAAAATAATATACCAATATAAATAAGTAAGAATGATGAATAAATAAAAATTATATTTTAATCCATAATGATGAATCATATGAATAAATCTAAAATTATACCAAAAGCCGTGACTATGCTAGAAATAAATGAAATATAATATGAAAGCCATTTTTTTCTTTTTCTTTATCTCTAATTTATGATTATTTATGTGCTTATTAGGATCAATTCCATTTGAATTATTACGCTCTCTGGATCTAATCATACCAATCTATGAATAATCCCTTATCGACATTAATAAAAATATCTAATATAAAATGTTGAACAAATATATGGTCTAAAGAATAATACCCTACAATCTAACATGTTTTCCTAAGCTCTCATTAGATATATATGGTCTATAGATTTATAACCTACTATATAACATGGTACACTTGGTGTCATCAATACACATGCACACACATTAAGGCCATGGTGCTTACACTAGAGTGATATATAGACAAAAAACTACCACATTACGATCTAACACACTATACCTAGTGTGTGGAGAATAATGACTATAAGTTTCCATTTTTATATTTTTATAGTTTTTAATACACCAATCATGTGATACATGAAATAACCATGCTAATTCTAAATGTCATTTTTAAGATCAATATACATTCTATTCCATTTTAAGTACAAAGGAAACTTATGTCATTGGTAAAATCATGAAACAATTAAAGCAAATAAAAATATTTAATAGGTAAAGTCAAATAAAGTTGTATAAAGAAAACCATAATAGTATCATCATTTAGAATGAAATCAAGTAAAAGTGTAATAAAAAATATACAAATTATATTATTGTATTATATCACTAGTTATCAAATCTATCTACTAAGTTCAATAAAGAAGTTCTCATATTTAATTTTCTCTTCTTTCAATTTTTTATAATAAAATATATATGAAATAATCAATATATATACTATATATGGAATATTAAATAAGTCATTTTATTCCTAAAGATTCTTCCCCAATTTCTTAATTTGTTAATCTTGATCATAAGTATGATTTTCCTATTGTATAGTACATATTGATAAGATTCCAAGAACTCTAGAAAAGATCACATATGTACAAGCCTCTAAGCATACTATTTGATCCTCAATTTAACTCTTTTTATTATTTTTGAACTTGATCATACACTCATAGTATCCATGGTCATACTAGATGATCTTATCCTTACTTCCCAACTGATTATTTATTTAATAATTCTTATTTCTTAATGATTATATAATATGATCTCCTAAATCATATTGTACGATTTCTATTTTCTCGTTTTCTCTAACCTTGTTCATAAATTATACTAATATGATTAATCTATTATATAATATAATTAATTTCTTCATATTGAATCATCATACATATCTAATCACCTACTCTTTTTTTGCCTTAGTCAAATTTTAGTTAATACTAATTGTCTAATACGATTAACCCCAAATCGTGCTAATATGATAAGCTCTTATTCAATCCCCAATCAATAAGTATAAGTATATAATTATATATACACATACATATATACATACGAAGAACCAAACATTATTATATAAGTACGATATCTATTATACAATGATCCCAATAGGTATATTTATATAAAGCTTAACATTATTGTATAAGTATGATACTGATATTTCTTTTATACAATGAACTTGACAGGTCAACCTGTAGTGATGTAGGACAAATTTAGACTTCTAATGAGATCTAAATTAGAGCCTAAAATATTGAAGAAGTTTAATAGATTATTAAAAAATATGAAAAAATATTATATAGTAATTAAGATTATGTGACATACAAGATTTGAACTATTCGAAAATTAGTATTTCAATACTATAGTGTAGATTATTAAGTTGAATAGATGATAATAATTTAAGTATTAAACATAAAATCTTAAAAAATAATTTTTATCAAATCTAATTTCATTTATATAAATAAAATTTAAAACAAACTATATATGAAGTATTTTAATAGAAAAGAGTAACTATAACTTTAAATTACTACATAAAAATAAAAATTATTAAATGGTGCACCTTTTTGACGATGACGCCTTGTAGTCCTATAAGTGATGGTGTTTAGAGCACCAAAGTGGTACAAGAGAGATGTGGTGGTGATTTTGGTTAGTAAGAAAGCTTAGGAGTGTTTATAAAAGGGAGAATTTATTTGATTATTGACTTTCCTTGTGGAAGGTCTCTCACTTTTGATCCTTGGCTCTCATGAAGGATTTAATTATTGGATCTTTTGATGAAAATTCTCTCACATTTGATCTTTATCTCTCACAAGAGAAGTTAGAATCTCTCTAACAAGGGTTAGACATACACACTTTGTTCATAATGATAAAAGCACACAAATAAAAAAAAATTCATTCTATTATTTTTTTCTCTCCTAATATGATAAATATCCCTATTTATAGAGACCTTAATGATTAATTAGTATTTAAAAAAATAAAAACTATAAAATTAATTAAATTAAGCAGTTTCTAAATTGGTCATGCATTTCAGGTAGTGTTAACAACGAGCAGCAAAATGATAGGATGATTGGTGCGATGTAGGCAAATCAGAACGTCATTTTGGGTTTTGATTTTGATGGGTGGCATAAATGGAGATGCAATGAAGCTTTGAGCCCCTGTTCAGGTCAGTGTGGGTAAGAGAGAATCCACAGGTTGTCAGGTCAACGCATTCGTTGATCAGGTCAATGCGGGTCGATTGGGTTTTGAGTTTCGTGGGTTGGTGTAGGTCGAGCAAAAAAGAAAGAAATGGTGATGATAACTTTTGATGGTGATACTAACAACGATAGATAGGGGAAGGCAATGAAAGCAATAAAAACTTTTATTTTTAAGCATTTTTAGGAAATTTTTTACCAAATTTTATACCATTGGATTTATAGAACTAGTGCGATGCTAGCAGATGTATGTTTTTTAGCTAACGTTAGATGCTCTTGCATTTATAATTTTTTAATTATTTTGTACTAGTACATCCAATTGATTCTTAACATGATACTTTCAAAAACCCCATATGACCCAGTGTTATATATTTACAACGCTTCATATATGACGCTTAAGCTGATTGTACTATACAATAAATATCATCATATTTGTACGATACATGTTAACAACTAATTTTATCAATTATAGGCTCTTAGTTTCACTTCTAAAAATATTTAAATTATTTCATCATGTGTCCAAACTATTCTAAATATAGTTTTTACTTAAACCCAAATGCAACCATGTTGTTTTCTACTTAAAGCCTAAAAGAGTTTAACAAATAATTGCTTAAATTCTTCCCTACTCTTATTTCCATCTCTTATCCTTGCTTTACCAAAATAAGTCTCTTAAGCTCCTTCTTCTCCTTCCCGAGTTCTCTTTCTTCCTGAGTCTCACTTCAACTTGCACAACAAAAAAGATTTACTGTGTTGCGTATATAGTTGATTAAGGTGGTAACTATAATTGGTTTAAGGTAAATAACCTCCACATTATGTGCTTTTAATCATACATATAGGAATTACAAATCTATGTGAAAACCCTAAGTGTAGGATTTACAAATCTACCATTAACAAAATTTAAAAATTATAATTATATATTATTTTCTTTAAAAAATTTATAATTAATTATTTAAATCTAAAAAATTTATAAACTAAATATTTTTAATTGATATGTTAAAATAATATTGTTTTATCCTTTTAAGATTATGATATTTTTCTTAAGATTTTATTATTATTTTATTACTTTAATATGTAAATAATACATTTTAAGAAGTAAACTTTACTAATGTCAAACATACCTAAGTACCATCCCATTAGCTTGGTTCCATGCTTTCTCATTTTGAATTGTGTTAGAAATTAAGGGATGTCATAGATATAAAAGGAATGAGATTTAGGATGTGTGGGGCATTTTAAAAAATTAAGGAAGAACACTATAGAAAGAGTGCTACAGTAGCCAATCAATCATATAATGCTTCAAGGAGATTGGAATATGTAGGAATATTGAAAGAATAAATTACAAATGCCTAAATCATGGACCAGATTATTAAATCTAACTAAAGGATGAAATGAGATTTAGAATAGGCAATTGGAGGTTTTACATGAATAAAATAATAGTATATTATTAAGAACATTGATATATGTTATGAAAAACATATAAAAATGTAGAGATTAGCATGAGTATATAATCATGTAAATTGATACGAAGAGGATGAGGAAATTATTTTAAAGATATTATATATAGAATGAAAATTGGAAAGAAGAAGTTGATGAAGTTGCTATAAGAAATAATCACAATGGTCGTATCAATAGTTGTTCTATAGATATGAAAATAATAATGAAGAGACATTAGCAATTAGTTGACTTTTAAGAATTGCATCTCAGAATTTAAGAAGAGGTGATAATTATAAAGAATAATTGATAGTTCTAACAATAATAGTATGATAATTAAATGAGTTGAAGTGGATTCAAAATTTGGATTATGAAGTTGTTAGATTTGATAAGAAACATTAGAAAACAATCAGGTTGACGGAAGACAATAATGACTAAAAGTTAAGTAGATTGATAAATCAAAAAAGATATTTGAAATATAGAATAGAAAATACAAAGGAAACAAAATTGAATGATCAAAATTTTAAGAACAAATTGTTATGAGTGAGAATTATAACATCCTAAAAGTGAGAATAGTTATTTTATAACGATTTTAAGAATAACAAATTATCAAAATTTTAAATTAACAAAAAATATGATCTTAAGATTGATTAGAGATATAAATTGGGAGGATTTGTAGCATTAAAACCTCTAAAAAATGAGTTTTATAACTATTTTTATTTATTTGGAATTTTGAAGATATTTAAAAGTTTTTAAGAATTACTTTACATTTCTTTAAATAAATTTTATACAATTCAAAAGGAAATATGACCCCTCGAAAAAAAGGGGGGCCAATTGAGAAATAAAATGTACTAATTATTTGGTATCCAACAATAAAAAATTAGTGAAAATTAAAATTTCTGAAGTATTAAAATAGAGGATATAAGTTTAAAAAAGAATTTATTTTTGAGCTTAGGATTGTCCAAAAAAAATTTAACTAAAATATTAAATGGACCTAAAACATTATAGAATCTTATAATGACATAGAACATGATGAATAAACTTAATAAAAGTTTCTCAAAATGAAGAGGTCTGATGATCATGGATTCAAAAGGCAAAGAGTTGAAAAATATTTGAAGGAAAGGAAAAAAAATATGTTTAAAATATATTTTTTATTTATTTGAATAGGAAAAGAAAAAAAGGTGGAGTAAAAACAATAATTGAAAAAATTGGTTTAAGTTTAATTTTAAAAAGTGAGACAATAATGGTTATTTATAGAGGCTAATTTGTTATCTAGAATACTATGTTTTCAAAAGTAGTAATTCCCAATCACATATATTAGATATATTGCCAAAAGAGTTATCGTTAAGGCTACATAGAATAATATATATCTAGTTTATACCTAAATTGATTTGAAAAATATGAAAAGGCTTAGCCTTTAATAAATTAAAGTGAAAAATAAAATATAAAAAGATAAGTGAAAAAATTAAATAGAAATTCAACAAATTTTGGAAAAAGAAAAAATAGGTTTCTAATTAGTTTAAAAAAACTAAAATATTATTTATTGCTTATCATATGTTGTTGATATACTTATTGAATAATATAGGCACAACATATAACATAACCTAAGAATTAAATGTTTTACATTAAAGTTATATAGTTTTGGTACTGAGCTTGTGATGGTTATCTCAACTTATTATATTGTCTAATATTTCAAGTCAAGATGATACGTAGTACAGGACTATATGAGAGCAATGAGGGCATTGAATTATGTTTTATAATAGTTTGTTATATTTTTATCTTGTTGTTAAGCTGTTATGACAATTAGCATTACTTCCTTAATACTAGACAATATTAGTATTATGTTGCGATGTAAGAACATATGTTTTAAAGACAATATAATCTTTGTTTTCACATTTTGGCAATATATTGATTTCAAAATGTAAATTGTTTGTTTAAATTGGTCTATAAAGTTGTGAACATTTTATGCGCTTTGATTCATTTTAAAAAAAAAAACATGTGTTTTAAAAAAGCAAAAGTACAAAAAAAAAAAAAAAAAAAAAAACAAAACAAAAGAATGGTAGGTAAAAAAGATATGACATGATCCAAACCCAACAAAAGTGGGCGAAGGTTGTCTCAAAGATGATTTAAGAAGCCCTGGATGAAAACCTATAAGAAAACGATCAACCTAGTATGTAAAATTTGGAAAAATGAAATATAAGATGCAAAACTAAGTTGAAAAAGTCTAAAAGGATAATCTAAACGTGTCCATAATTTAGGATGAAAAATTTAGAAAAAAAAGAACATCATAAATGATGAGCATAGGTAGTCTTAAATGAGCAAATTGCTTCTTAAAATTGTTTATTTTATATGTAATATGTAAAGCAAGAACCTTAGAAAATCAAAGTTAATGCCTTTAAACTAAAGCACATAAAAATAACTAAAACTCAAGTGAATAATAAGTTTGACATAAAATTTGAAACAATGTAAACAAATAAAAAAAAAGACATGTTATTAAGCAATACTAGTGATCTTGGAATTAAAACTTAAAAATCTACACTCTACAAATTTGTGTTACCCTACAATGGTGGTTTGCTTTTTAACATGCTTCATTGCAAATAAAAGTACATCTACATACAATACAAACAAGATCAAACTTCAATTTATATTTCAAGCTTCTATAGCAATTATTAATGAGCTAATCCCATATTCCAAATGATAGGTTGGAAAGAACTTTTGCAAGAACTATCTATAATGTCTTCCTTTTCAAGTATTTTAAATTCAAAATTGTTTTTCAATTGCTCCACAGATAACATAAAAATGATAACATACCATCTTCACATTGGACATGTCTTTACCTGCTTATTAGTCTATAAAATCAATAATGGTGTATGTTTAATTAAATAAAATAATTTATATGAACATTATAATTATATCACGTAAGTAGTCTATCTGAAAAACTTGAGCTCATCAATAGTAAACAGATTTGTGGTTACTATAAGAAAAATAACAATAATTATTGCAACAATGAACAATCTAAGTATTAATATAATAATTTATTATTAAATATCTTCATGATAATTCTTTACATGTACTTTGAGAAAGAAATTAAGAAAAAGTTTATTTGAAATTGGAAATCTGAGCAAGAAAAATACCATCCGATTTACGGGAAATCTAAAATAAAAAAAACAAAAGCTTTCCTGGATAATAATGGAAATAAAAAGAAATCTAGAAAACAGATTGAGTCAATTTTTAGCCTGACAGTTGGCATTCCTTTGGAAGACAGCGAATTCCCATTAATTTTAGATTTTTCCAATTTATTTAATTAGCATAAATCACCAACGATATTCATCGCATGCATTTTTTATAGAGTCAGAATGGGAAAATATCTCTTCTTCAATGAATTTCTATAGTTATTACATTTTAAATGTATTTTAAGAATTTTATTCCAAATTTATATTTATATAATTCCTTTATTTTCCTACATACATTATAGGAATAAAACTCACCTTCTCCCCTCTGCTCAGCGCAATGGCTATTCCATCCATCGCCAGTTTCCTCACGCTGATCGCCCTCCTCTTTTTCTCTCCTCCCATCGAAGGTATGTCAATTCTCTAACCCCGCTTCCTCCTCCACGTGCGATTCACGTGCCATTCTAACGACATGCATGCACGCACGTAGGGTCTTCGAGAGACGTAGCGGGGAACATTTCCCCCGCCGCCTTTCTGCAGTCATCGCCGATAGGGGTTCGGCATATAGAACCCCGGGCCATGATGGACGGCCACAACCAACCCTATCGGACGTGCCAGAAATGCCAGTGCTGCGACACTGGAAACGGCGGGGCTTCGAAATGCTCGGTGCGGCCTTGCTGCTACGGCATCGTTTGCAACCTCCCGGGAAAGCCCTTCGGCTCCTGCTCCTTCATGCCATTGTCCTGCAACTGCGATTCCTGCAAATAGAAAAGAAAAGAAGTAAAGAAATATGCGGTCGACGGAGAAATAAAAAATAAATGGAATTGTTGAATTGAATACGTTACCTTGGTTGATCCTGCATTCGTGTTTCTTATATTTTTTTCTCAAACAAAAAAGAAATTACAAAATATAAAAATTTTAATGCCTTAAGTATCTATTCACGAAATGGATGCATAATTAATGCTTTAAAAACCTCCTCATAATCTCTTCTATTCATTTCCAATTTTTTCAACGGTTATAATGTATGGTTTAAAAGATATTATACAACGGTTTGTATAGATTTGAGAGGTTTTATTATCCTAACAATCAAATAATGATAAAAAAAAATATAGTATCATTAGTGCTTTAATTGGAGTATTACAATTTTGCGATGGTGGCTCTGATTTTCATACATGATCAATAATATAAGAATCTAATATTTAAGAAGTATGTTATACATTGATATGAGCCAAAAATATACATTGTTTATATCTCTAACCATTCTGATATCATGTGATGAAAATAAGATTTTGAAAATCTCTTTAATAATGTATTAAATTACAATGAATATATACTTCCCTAAATGATGCCATGCATGGTTATCCATAATATCCTGCATTTATCGCATTAAAGGTGACTATGTTTTAGTTGATTATAGATACGAATTATATATGTTGATCCTACATGTACAAAATCATAATCAAATTTTTATTTAAAAAACAATCTTACATTAAAAACATATAATAACAAAACCAAATAATTATTTTAACTTAGGCATTAGAAGTAATGAACATAACACTTTCATTTGAAAACTTGCATGCTTACATGTTTCATTATTAGAACCATGATGCATAATAAAGTAGAAGCTCCAATGACATCCAAATTGTAGAACATATGACTCAAAATGAATAACATCCTCATATAAAAATATAAGAGGATGTGCAAATAAAAGCTCAGTTAAGTGGTTGAAATATCAAGTTAAGAAAAAGTCTTATTATGCCAATAAAACCAATGGCTCACAATAATAAATGCCTCAATTAGCAGAAAGGTTACACTTTGAGCATTGAGGCAACAAAGCCAACTAAATTTTGGTCATTTAGAAGAAAAAATTCACTTGTTAAGTTTTGCTAAACAGTGAGTACTTAATTGGTGTTTTTATAGACAATTCGAAGTGAAACAAAATGTAAAAATTTCATCTTTATTCATGGTAAAAGTTCTAGCATAAGAAGATGATCAATTTCACCTTTATTTATGCTAAAAGCTCTACCATAGAAGAAGACCACTCTGGTACAATCTTATCCATATTGTTGAGAGCTCTAATGGACATTCGCTCTTAGGAGGTGATTTTAACATTACAACATCAATAAATAAGTACCAAGGATGCTTTTCTCTTAAGCAGGAAGTAATGTATGAATTATTAGATTACATCAACCAATGCAGTTTAAAAGAATTCTTATTCTTTGTCTCTTATTTACTTGAGCTATTAAAAGAAAAGATAGATAGATTTGAAAAATACTGGATAGAATGATTTTAAATCAAGCTTGTTTTGATATAAATCCTATGAGAAAAGTGCAACATCTTTGTAGAATAGGAACCAATCATACATTATTACCATTACATTTTGTGAAAGATTCTTCACCCTCTTTTAAATAGTTAAGGTTTCAAAACGTGTTGAAACACTATTCCTTTTAACAAATAATATAAAACAATTTCGAAATTACTTGTAAATTATTTTTTTATTAAAGGTTTTACAATCAAATTAAAAAGGTTGGAAGACTTCTTCAAATAATAGGATAAAGAAAAGTTTGATCATATCTTTGATATAATTAAATTTGTTGACGAACTAGTTAAACTAAATGATGCTCAAATTTAAACTTGTCAAAACAATGAGAAAAGAAATAATCTAAACAAGGCTAACGAATCCCTTTTGGATGTAATTACTATGAAGGGAATCTTTTGACACCATAAGACTAGCATTAAATTGCTCAAAACAAGATAGCAAACACACAAAAATTCTTCATACTATAGTGAAAGACAAAAGAGCAAAATTGAATATTAGTAGCATAAAAAACTATACAGGCACTTGGATACTTCACGAAGAAAAAATTTAAGAACTTGTAATTTAGCATTTACTATTAGCCATCAATCTAAAGAACAATGTGAATTTGCTCAACTGCATTCCTCCCTTGGTTACAAATAAAGATAATAGTGGATTGATGAAGATAGTCTTAATAGAGAAAGTTAAAGAGATAGTTTTTCAAATGGTTTAGCACAATCCTCATAGATGTAATGGGTATAATAGAAAATGTTTTATATATTATTAGGAAACTATAATAGAAATATATTAGATGCTATTAGGGATTTCCTAGCTGAAACTCTAATCCATAAACATATATTAAGTATAAATTTGGTTCTAATTCCAAAAATTGAAAGCCCTAAATCATTCAATGATTTTATTCTAATTTTGCTTATACGATTTCATAAAGAAATTATTTTTCAAGTTTGTTGGTGGAAGGCTTTTGGGCTTACTTTCTAAGTTCATCTCCTCAAAATAAGTGGGTTTTGTTAAAGAAAGAGAAATTGGTGATAACATATTATTGACTTAAGAATTGATTGGGTCTTTTAATAAAAAAGTGAGAGGAAAAAAATCATGTAATAAAGTTGGAACTAAAGGATAAATTCGATTGCCTTTCACGGGAATTCTTATATAAGGTTTTTACAAAATTCAATTTTACAGAGTATTTCATCATCAGGGCAATAAAAAGCATACTTGGTAGCACATGGATTTAAATTTTCATAAATGACCAACCAAATGGGTTTTTCCCAAGTTTTTGGGAGGCTCAAGCAAGGAAATCCAATCTCCCCTTACTATTCAATCTTGTATTGGAAGTCTTTATCTAGGCATTAATCAAGCTTATTAATAATAAAAAGCACTTTAGCATGCTCACCCAAAGGCTATCCAAAGGTAACTCATTTAACATATGTAGATGAAATAATAATTTTATGTAGAGGTGATTTAAAATCAACACCAATATTCACAAATTCTTGACTACATTTTAAACCACATTAGGCCATCATCATGTTTCTTAAAATTCAATTTTCATCATTAATTTATCAAATTGTTAATCATATTTCCTTGGCATCAAATTGTTAATCATCTTTCCTTAGCATAGGGATCTTGTATATAACTCTCAAAATTATTTGAAATTAATTTTAGATTTTTATATTTTTAACTTTTCAAATCCCCTGAATCTCATCATGATTCCAAAAATTCAATTCATATCCTAATTTATCAAATTGTTAAACATTTTTCCATGGCATGGGGATCTTGTAAATATCTCTTAAAATTATTTTAAATTGATGTTAGCTTTCTATATTTTTAACTTTTCAAATTCACTTATTTTTCATAATTCATTTCTTTTAATAGTTTTCTTGACCTTACATTTCTTAGAGTTATTCTAAATCTTTTTAAATCTATCAATTCTTCTTTCTCTTCATCTTATTTTGTTTTACAATATATTCCTTTATAAGAATGCCTTAAATTCTAGCCCCCTTATAACCCAATCATATTTTTGACCTTATTCACAAGCATTATCAAGGGAGTTGCTACCTGGTCAATGAGCAGTAGAGGTCTAAGGGCATAATATTTTTCTTATTATCTTCACAATATAATCTTTTAAACATTAAAGTAATTATCCAAAATTATTTCAATAACTTTTTTTCTTTTTTAACATATAATGTATTGTATATTCCCAATAACATGTCATCTCTTTATATTGACCATTCATATACCGTATAGTCCATATCTTGTGCCATATGTTTAATCTTGTGTCTCTCTTCTATCCATTAAGTACACCTTATGAATTTAGAGCATATAATTAATGCATTATGTCTTTGGCTGGTATAATATGTCTTAATAATTTCAAATAACAGTTGTCTTTTTTCTTTTAGATGAGCTTAGCCTAAATTCTTTTATGCTTTTCCAAATCCATAATCAAATTATTTATCCATATCTAAAAACTTATCTCTTAATTCTAAATTTTCCTTTTCATCAGTTTTAATGCCACCCAAATACTTATGTTTGTATGCCACATTTAAAATAATTTTGTAGATATGAAACAAGCATTTCACCAAGTAGTAAGCATAACATGATCATAAGAAAATAATTATAACATGTGATTTGTGAAGTTATAATTAACTATACTAAGAAACATGCATGAAATGTATAAAATATGCCTACCTTTTGTTGATATTATGAACACACCTTATAATTGCTCTATCCATGACATTGCTTTTTTGCATGAAATCAAATTCTTGTCTTCCTTCTCTCTCTTTTGTTGAGTCGCATAAGGATTTTTCTAGAATTCTTTAAGCTTCCTTAACCACACCTTAATTTTTCTTTTCTTTCTCTCTTACTCTCACTCCCTCTCTCTCCTTGACCATCCCCAATTTCTCATCTTTTCCACTAAAATTCCCATAGTAGCCATCAAAATATTCTTTTTATGAACACTCCAATGTCTCGTCTCCTTCCCTATTGGATCATGCCTTTGGAAATTGCAGGATTCATGCAATCAACTCCTCTTAAAAGTACTTTTTGTTATTTTTGAACATATTTATTTCTTAAAAATAATTTTATGTTTGTGAAAATCTTGATTATATTAGTATATTATTTTAAATGTGATAAAGCAAAATAAAGAAAAAATTAAAATAATACACTATAATTTTTAGATGGTTTGATTCAAATTAAAACATACGTTCACCCTAACTGAGTCCAAGAAAAAAACTACTGACTAATGGTTACAACTAGAGATTTTTTTCTTAAATTCACCTCTAATCTACTAACTTTTGTGGGTTTAACTAAAACATAAGTTTTTATGATCTCAACCCCAACTTGGTTTTTTACGAGATCAAATTGATCTTGAGCTTTTGCAAATGTCGAGCTTCCTAACCCAAGAGAAAACGAAAAATACAATATGATGAAAAAATTTTGATAAATTATACAACTTTTTATACTTATTGATTAATGGAGTAATACACAATAACCTTAAAGTCAAGAAGAGAAATGAGAAATTGAAAGTTTAGACATGCAAGGCTCAACTGGAAAATTTTGACAATTTGGGAAGGAGAAGTCATAGTTACTACTAATAGAATTTATGATAATAAAATATTGAGGCCATTTTGTTGAAGTCTCAAAGATTGATTCACGTTCTTTAGTTATTCAATTTACAATAGTTGGATATTTATAAAAAAATTGATTATAGCTATTAGAAAGTATAGAAAACTATTTGAAAAGTTGCAGCCAAATAGCTTACAAATATGTTGAAATAATTTTTTGAAATGACTAACCCAATGACTGAATAATTAGCCATTAAGCAGGATGGACCAGGGACGTTGGATTCAATCAGAGGCGATGTAGACCGTGAGATCTAATCCAAATGATATTTGATATAGGCCATTAGATTTCACATGTTGGATGGACAGTGACGAAGCACATAAGCACTACTCACAAAAGCAGAGATGACCACAGTCATTTGATCAAGCTTTGCAGATAGACCTTAAGATGAAATCTACTATTCATTAAAGCGGGCATTATCGGGATCATTCAATTGCAAAAATGTAAGATCGAAAGGCACTGATTTGCTTCAGGTTTGGATGCAACAAGTGCCAAAATTTAATCCCACATGCTCTAATTGCTATAGAATTTACATGTTATAAGGATTCCTCATATATCACATTACGAGCTAGTACATGGGGTTGGATCACTATTGCTAAAAAATTCAAGCCTTGGGTCATTTGCATACTCACAAAATTAAATGCCAAATAACACATTGGGCCTGACCTGGTCCACTTTATTACTTGATATTTCACGAGTCAGTCATGACTCGTTATGCTTCCAAGTTGCATTGTGGGTTTGACCAAGACTCGACCCTGACCCAAATTAGTTCACACAATCTCCTTGCTCGTTGCTCCTTAGGCCTATTGCCCAGTGCTTCGGGCCACTTGGTCCAAGCCTATAAGCTTGGTCATGTGTTGGGTTCTTTGGCCATTTTTTTAAAAATATTATATATATATATATATATATATATATATATTATTTTATTTTATTTAATTACTTTTAAAAGCATTTTTTCTTAGCTATTAAGATAACAAAATATTTTTATAGCTACTTAAAATAATAATGTAAGTGAATGAATGTTATGCAACCTAACTGTATCATATATAAATAAGTGATAGAAAACATAATCAAATTAGTCAATATTTTGAAGATAGACTCTAGATAGTCAGCTACTCTACCAAGAGTTTGATCATTGGCTCTATTATATGCCATTTAAGCTATAATTAGAGCATAGCCATCAATACTACTTGACATTACTTCTCATGTAGATTACTCCAAGAGACATCTAGTTAAAACTCAGTAATTGGTTGACCACATAAGACCTTGAGATGCATGAACGGAAAGACACTCGATAAAAACATTAGAGAAACTAACATGATGGTTTTGTTGTCATCAAATAAGTGATGCCATGATCAACTGGAAAAGACAAATTTCATACCTAGTTTTTAGGTTCATGATTCTATTGAATTCTTAAGCATTTAAGCCATATTGAAGAATGTTTCACTACATGAGCATTAAACTAAATTCTATGTTTCTCTTTAGGAATTAGTTCATATATCTCTTTTCTAACTCAAACATAATAAAATACCACAATTGGAAAAATAAAAAAAATCTTTGTACAATACTCTAAAGATCAACATTAATAATTAAAAAGTGACTTCTCATTTGAGTCTTCCAAAAAAAAATATAAAATTCTACATAAAATAAAGGAGGTCGACGAAGCACCTTCTCCTAAGGTGATAGAAGCATCAATCATATTATGGGGCATGGATTATGTCTGATGGAATTTTTTCTTTTAAAATCTAACATTTATCTAATACCAATTGAAAGCTATTTGCCAATCATAAGAGGGAGGGGGTGAATTGTGTTTATTTTATTAAAAAAATAAAAAAGCTTTTATGATAAAAAAAAGCAATGTAATTTGAAAATATTTAAGTAGCTTTTATTTTAGCAAGCCTTTCTTTAATTTTTAAGATACTTATTGATAGATATGAATCAAATAAAACTAACGTTAATAAATAAAAAAATTATATAAGAGTTTTAAGTAATTTGATAAAAACCTTTATTTATATCTACATCTGATGGACCCAACTAGTTTCTCTTACCAAATATCTTTTTTCCCAATTAATAGGTAAGCCACAAAACCCTTATTATAGTTGATCTACATAAATCAAACAAAAGCTCCATAGAGCTCATAACAACTTTAGCTCCATTGAGCTTGCAATAATAGCCTTACCAAGGTTATACTCAATAATATAACTCAAATAGTCACTCATATATAACAGATACACAACACTTTACAAGAAAACTTCATATAATAAACATACAATTAGGAAATTGTACAAGTGGCATAGAATCTAAATTCAAGTAAGATGTTACCAATGCTTGATTTAATAGGAGAAATAAAATGATGTGAATGTAGCATAAAAGGAGTATTAATGATTTTAGAAATCAGTATTTCTGGTTAAACACAGAGCTTCTCAAAGAAGGAAAGTAATATTATTATTATTAACCTATTTCTCATAAAAAAAACCCTCTTATTTATATTTTTTCTTGATTACATAATATTTTAGGTAGATGAAACAATTTTATTTTCATTCCCAAAATGGTTAATCTAACTATTATAACTTTTAACAACATTATCCTACAAGTACATCATGTACTTTGTATTAGGATGATAAGAATACAATCAGGATCATCCCAATGATCTAAAATTATGATTAACACTTATAGACTCAAAACATCTTATCATACAAGTTTGAAAATACTCTTTATATTGTATAATTTGAATTTATAATGAAGAGCATAAGATCTTGTACACATCATACCAAATGATCATATCTCATACTATATAAAGTAATTCATTTGTTATATTATGATTTGATCATACATGTCTGGCACAAAATTTTCATTATATATTATATATTTTTACAAAGAGCTATGCTCTCTAAAAAAATATTGTATAATATGATCGTATAAGAAAAAACACTCAAAAGATCAAGTGTATCTTAGTTTAACTATACTTAAGAAGATAATTGTTCACATACGATAAATCTGTTATATAGTACGATAAGTATGTACCTATTTTTGTTTTTTTTAAGTCTTTTATACTTAACAATGACTAATAAGAAATCATAAAATACTAATGCATAAACCATTCTCATGCTTTAATAAAGAACACCAATTATATCACTTCACATATTCATACGATACAAGTATTGTATTCGTATGACACATTAAGCACATTACTATGCTAAGTCAATAATATTATTTTTTAATGGAACTAAATTATACAATTATGATGCTATACATTGTATTATATGATATATAAAGTTTAATCATATAAAAACTATAGAGTGAACGACCAAGCTACAAAAGTTAAACACTCAATAGTATCAGTATAATATATTAATCATCCATGTCTAAGTATAATTATGCTTATATATATTATAGACTAACAAAAAATAACTTGTGTACTTGTATAAAAGAAATTTTGTACTCATATAATGGTGATGAAAACTCAACTCTCAAAAATAAATAATACACAGATGGTCGATGCCTTATATAATCTAGTTTGCTTTTATACTCATTTTTCTAAATGATAAATGATGTAGCCATCATACCTATGTGATGTCATGATAACTTCAAACTTCAATTAGTAATTTAACCTAGGGTTTAGACCATTTAAAATATGATACATGACATCGTATCATATGATCAATAAGTTATAAAAAGCATAACTAAGCTTAATTTCATTATCTAAAGAGTTAGATTGACTATGAAGCATGCATGTAATGATATTACAATTAAAATAATTCCATTTTAGAGAACTCTATGAGCTAGAAAATATATTTTAGCAATACGTATATGAATTAATATACAATATAATCCTAATTATGTCACAAGAGAATAATTATAAGATTTAATAATTTAATTCTTAAAATGAAGTAAAAATATCTATGATAGTTATCACATCATCAAAAGACAAGTTTTTCATGGCATATTTTAATGTTTGAAGTCTTCAACTTTTAAGGTTCCTATAAGAGTAAGAATAAAACACCAATCCAATCTATGTTTGAAATGTCTACTCATTCACTAATAGGTCATGTCCTTCAAGAACTTAACAAACACCTCAAGCATGCTTCTTAAAGCTTCCATTCTCTTGAAAATATCCTTTTCAAGTCAAGATAATACTTCTGAAAACCTCAAATTCTCACCACACTATATGAGGGTCTTAATACAATTACATCACTTCTTAATTCAAATAAATACTCTTGAGCACACCTTAAGCTACGTCGTACCTCTTAAAAACTTATCAATGCTTATCTTGTCATGTCAACCTTCTAAAGGTCCATAGCTTACAAGTTGTCTTTCCAAACTTCCTGAGACTTAAACGAGAACTTCCATGAATTAAAATGGATAAGTAGTGAAGGATGTTCAAAGGGTGTTCCTTAGCTTTTTTACCAACAAACTATAGAACTCTCCCATCTTTTTCTACATCTATATTGTCACATTATCTGACTAGCCAGATTTGTAATTGATTTAGTCATATATATTAAAAGTTTTGTAACATTAAAATTTTGCCCATTGAATGGAGGGTTTTACAATCCAAATTAACATTACAATTGATTTTCACTTGTGCCTTAACAAACAATAAAGTTACTCATGATATGATTCTAACAAACTTAAAAGTGAGTTCAATCTCTTCTTGTTATTTATTCTATTATTATTGAAAATAGCCCGATGTACCATTGGTTTGAAGCGAATGTTATTTGACTGGAATCGGAAGGAGAGAGCCACATCCCTACGCGCGATCGGAGGCCTAACCAATCCATTTGGATGATGAAAGCAACGACTACCTTAGAACAGACTGAACCAGCCCATACAGCAGAGTGAAGGGTTTCCCCCTGCTTCCCAATCGCCCCCCTCGTATCCTATCCCGCATGGCGCTCGTGGTTTCCTCAACGGCGGCGTCAGCAGCGACTCCCTGGAACTTGACCTCGCTCCGCGCCGCCCTCCCTTCTGTTTCCTGTAATCGCATCACCTCGATCCGCTTTCCCAGATATTCGCACTGTACTGGGCCCGGAAACCGGACGGCGGAAGTCAGCATGCAGAAAACTATGCCCTTCTTCTCCGGCCTCACTCCCATGGCTCGTTTACTCTACATCTTCCGTGAGTGGCATCACAACTGAATTAACCAATTATTGCTTTAATTTTCTGAAATTTCGCTTACCTGTTAGTGGCGCATTTCTTAGCCTTATGGAACTGGATAGTATAAGAATTACTTGATTTGTCCTTCAAATCTAGTGATGCGTTATGATTGATTGGCCAGTAACTTTCATCTGTGTTTTTTTACTAGAATGCTGCAAGGTCCAAGCTGAGAGCACTACAGTGTATGTGCATTCTGTTGCGCCTCTTGCGTAATAACCATAGGGCGGCACAATTCCACTGAACGAAGTGTTCTAATCTCAAACTGTAAAAAAATGTGTTACTCCAAAAAACACACGTCGTTCGGGCTTTCAAGTGTCGTTGAAATGCTTGGGCTATTTTATAGATCATTTATTACAGAAATTGGCATGTTTGTTAGCCGTGTGTAAAAGAGGAAGAGTTAAGCGTGTGATTTTTAAGCATTTCATGAGTCAATGCATTTGTGCAGCATAAATTATGGGCATAAAGTTTCATAGCATTAAACTACAATAATGGTTGTAGTTAGCTGAAACACGAGATTATGATCATAATAAAAGAGAATGAGTTGTGTATAATATAAGGGTTACAACAGCACAATTAGATCATAGTTATGATGTAACTAAGTTGTATAGGTGATAATGACTGGACTAGTATCCAGAAATTTTTCATTTTTTAACAATATTTCATGATAAGAGGTGATGTGGTCAACTTATCTTGAATTATACAGTTCAAAAGTCCCTTGATCTTTATGCATATAATTATGCAAGAACTCTTATTGGCTTATGGTAAAGTTTCATAGCATTAAACTACAAAAATGGTAGTAGTTAGCTGAGACTATGGCCATAATAAAAGACAATGAGTTGTGTTTAATGTAAGTGTTACAAATAACAAACATAAGATCATATTATATTATGATATAATTAAGTTGTAAAGGTGATTGTGAGTAGATAAGTATTAAGGGCGTTTTTATTTTGTAAGAAGGAATATTTCATTATAAGAGGGGTTGTGTTTAACATGCCTTAAACTATATGGTTCAAAAGTGACTTGATCTTTATGTATGCAAGTATGGCAATTAGAGTAAAGAAATTTTATTGGCTAAAGAGGCTTAGATTATTTATCTTTTCAGGAAAAAGGAATCTTGATGGATTTGTTTTATTTGTACTTGAATTCTTATTGAACCAATATATGTGTTTTTAATCTTGTTAGGTTAATCTTCTTGTGTAAGAAAAAGGGTGTGGCTATTGTAAAATAAGGTGGGGAGAGGAATATTGATATTTGCAAAGTACATTGAAAGAACTATTTCATCACCTATTAAAGGTGAAGTTATTTAAAGCCTATAGCATGAGCATAAGCTTACATAGTTTCCATCTTCACTACTTATATTCTTTCACAATGTTCATTATAATCCAAGCTTGTGAAGATTTTTAAAGGATTGATACCAACATTTTTTTCTAGGTTTTCCTTGATAAAATATGCATGTTGTTTTTTATATTTTCTCAGCACTTTCTGTGATATATGGGTGTTTTTAGATGATAGTGACTTTAGTAATTTTTTATGCCAACAAATTGGAAGCTTCATTTGTTTTTTTTTCTTTTCTTCTTTTGGTTTCAAAATTTTGAATTTTACACAACTGAAATCCTTCATATGCATACTTTTTTAGGTTCTTTAGCTTCATAACATTGCAATGAAAAATATAATTAAGCAAAATGTGATCTATCACTACAAGATAGAAATGAATTTACTAAATCATTGTAAGCAATAGTGAGACATATTTCCAAGTGAAGATTAATTAAATCACCATAGACTTTTTTTTTTTTTTTTAATTTATTAGTGGATAATATAATAGAACAAATGCATTTCAACTCTTTTATAGATAATATCAACTCCAATGTTGTTATTGGATTTGGTGTCCTTCAGTTGCCTTCTCCAATGTATGTCAATAGCAGTAGTTAAATTTGTTTGCTTTACTTTTAATGTTGATGACAATGATTAAGATAATTGAAGTAATATAGAACATATTTTTTATTGTAAACATTTTATGGCTATCAATATCCTTTATGATTTTTTGTTCTATTTCATTCTCAAATTCTCGATCATCATATACCTTTTTTTAGCTTACTTTTTTCCCCAACCAATTATGTCATTTCTTAATGGATTAATTCTTTAAAAATAGGATAGTAAATTAACTATTAAATTAGTATTAATTTATTTTGCAGAGAAAAGAGTTGTTAGACATATATGACGTTCATGCATGCGAGCAATAAAATCCTTGAGATACTAATATGTTTGTGAAACAGCTAAAGGATTTAAGTTAACTAATGCATTTCATGAACTATAGAATTTGATGTTGAAATTTTCCAATACGCACTACAAATATTTGTCTTCTTGCCAAATAATTTGAACTACATAGTGCTTTTTTTATGCTTTCTTCCATGTCCTGCATAGGATCTAAATTTGTTTATTACATTTTATCAAGTAATTTTTTCATGATGATGTTAATTTTGTTTGCCAAATTTCTAGATAGATTTTTCTTTTCGCAGGTTATGGTCAGTCGAATGTGTGATCCAACCTATTGAAAATATGGAGTATGCTGCCTTGCCATTTGTTGTGTTGGGTCACTCTTTGGCATTGTTGATTGATAATGATCTTGAATGCTAACATGTTGCTTGAATTGCCACTTTAGGTCCTCTTGTTTACTCCTTCCTTTAGATGGGAATTCCATCATGCTAGACATTTGTGGTTTGACTTCCAAGGAGGCAAGTCTAGCTCTCCTTGGGTGTCATCCTCATAAAAGTAAAGTTGGTCTTGGTCAGTTTAAGGTTTGAGTTTGTTGGCATTGGTCAACTCATTGTCTTTGGGAAAATTAGGCTGTATGAATGGCTATGCATAAAAAAAGACTAAAAATGTGTTCATAGGAGGGATAAGAGGGTGTAAATCCAATTAAATAGAAAACTTGGAGAATCTAGTGAGATGGTTTTGGCATGATAAGTACATCAGGAGATGCTTTGCATTGGAAAGGTTACATAACTCTACAAATAAATGTCAATGGAAGGAATGCTTAAATGGACATAAAAATAACTATCATGAGTGATCATACTTCTTTTTGAGGAGGGTTTATTTAGCATCCCCAGTAAGATCAGGTTTTGTCAAAGTAGTTAAATTCATTATGATTTTATTTAGTTTTTGAAACCTAAGAACCAAATCAAACCAAATTTATGGTTTTGCTGAGTATAAGAAATAGAAACAAACAAAACTCAAACCAAGCCAAATTAAATTGAGCTCATTCGGTCAGATCCTGAACGGTTGTATATGTAATTTGGTTTACAAATTTCGGTGCTTGCCTTGCCCGTCACTAACTATATCGTAAACAGTCAACTTATAATTGCCAATGTAGCTGGCCATTGGTTGACAGAATTAGACCAATTATTAGACTAGCAAGATTAACTTGTTGGTGCCTAGCAAACTGTTGTTTTGTCAGTATGGATATGTCTTAGATATTTCCTGTTATCCATCATCTAAACTCCATCCTTAGAGTTTTATACTTGCATTTGCATTTTCACATTGAGTAATTGTTTCTCATTTTTCCTTGCTCCAAAAACTACTAGAGTTAAAATATTGAATTCAGTAAAAAAAACAACAGGTAGCTCAACCAGATATTCCCTTTAATTCTTGCAGCATGCCTGTTATGCATTTAGTTTACTGTATTTTGTAAGTGCAAAAAATATAATATCAATTTTCCTTCAAAAGATCTTTCTATACTAATTTGATGCAGTTCGAATGCTATTTTCAAAACATTTAGTCTTTACTCTCTTATATGGGTTATTCTACAGCGGATGATAGCTATGAGAATAGGTTCCCGGTAATTGAAAATGGTAGAAGGTACTCTGCAATGAGACATGGGAAACGTGTTCCAAAACTTAACAGACCACCAGACCAGCGACGTGCACTAATCCGTGGCCTCACAACACAGTTGTTAAAACATGGAAGAATTAAGACTACCAGAGCAAGAGCAAAAGGTATAAGAAAATATGTGGACAAAATGATTACGTTGGCTAAAGATGGATCACTTCATAAGAGGAGACAAGCACTGGGCTTTATCTATGAGAAGCAAATAGTTCATGCCCTCTTTGCTGAGGTGCAGGGTAGGTATGGGGAGAGAAATGGAGGGTACACAAGAATCATCAGAACTTTACCAAGGCGAGGTGACAACGCTCCAATGGCTTATATAGAGCTTGTCTAGGTAATTAAGTTTAAAGGTTTCTTTCTATTGTCCGTACTTTGTTTTTTAACCTATGCAAAAAATTGTATTTTGCACATCTTAACTATGGTCCCTTTCTTATGATCATTTGTTCTTGATTGAAAGGGCTGTTTGCCAATATGGCTAATTTATTCATGCCAAGCTTAGTTTATATTCTAAAATATGTGCATATGTGCTGAATCGATTTATTTCATGTTAGAAAAGTCCATTATTAAGGTCTTATACTTGTTAATGGATTGAATAGAGAAATTTAAGATAAAAAAGATTATGTAATTGTATATTAGTTTAGAAAAGGCATATGATAGTCTTAAGAGAAGTTTATTGAAGAACTTGAAAAAGATAAGAGGCATCATGGCAATATTTAATATACTAAGAACATGCATAATGGAGCAAGGAAGTGAGTATAGATTTAAGAAGGATTGAGCAAATAATTTTTTTTTATTATTGTTTTACTGTCAAAGTTTTGTTTTAGTCTTATTTTTATGCGTAAGTTATGGACAATCATATTTGTCAAATTCAAGATTAAATATAATGATGTATTCTTTTTTGTTGATAGTATTATACTAGTTTATAGAATTATAAAAAAGCAAAAAAAGCAAAGCTGAAGAATAGAGACATATACCAATTTAAGGCAAATTGTATAAAGATTCATGAATTTGGAGTAATTCTGCAATTTTGATCATTTGCATTAAAAATCAATTTATTTTTTTTATGTATTAAATAGTTTAACAAGTAAGTCCTTTGAACATAAATTTTTCTAAATAATCCCTTCTTGATCATTACTACCACAATGACATGGACAACAAATAATAGTGGTACAATGGTGGTAGCAATGGAGTTGTGATGCTTTGGCAATGGCAATGGCAATTGTAACATTCTCATCTTTCTATTATGCATTTAGAATCTAGTTTTTATGATTCTAAAATCTTTAAACATCATTTTAACTAATTTTTACATTTTAAAGAAACAAAGTCTCCATAAACTAATCTATTTTTCATATGCTTATAATTCATTATATAATACTCCTGATCTACATATATTCTATACATTGATCTACTATTTCATCGATATAGTTATTTGTTGTTTAAGCCACAATTATCTACTATATTTCGTATGATTTATGTATATAATACATACAAATATCTATACTATTTTGAAAAATTAAGAATATATAATGTCTGTAGTAGAATATAAAGATAAATTAACACTTTTTAAAATATAATTATATAAGAAATATTTCTCAAAATAAGATATTATCATGACATATTAATTATTTTATTGTATTAGTATTTAACTGATCTGTCTGTAAGATGTACTCATCTTAAATCTTTAATAATAGATCTAATTAAAGTCATAACAGTGGAAGTTAATATGAGAAATGACAAGAAATTAAGAAATAACAGTGGAAGTTAATATGAGAAATGACAAGAAATTAAGAAATAATGACAAGACAAGTAAAGTATTGTCAAAAGAAGATTGAATATTTTAATTTTTTTTTAATTCTTTTGTTTCTCATTATTATCTTTTCATATAGGAGTTGGATAGAATATTTTAGTACGAAAATACATAATAGTTTAATTATATAAAACATGTGTGATATTTAACCAAACTCATAATTTCATATATTTTGAGTTAGTTGGCATAATGACTTATGTGCCCCCCAGTGTTGCACACATGAAGATTTTGTGCATGTTGGTAGGTACAGTAGATGGTACTTACCACGTGCGTGGCACACATGGGCACTACCCCCAACATGCTCCGTGCATGCGGGGGTCGGTACACCTATTGATCATGTGTAATGCATATGATCCAAGTCAACATCGTGCATTCCTTCGCTTTTGTGCAACGCTCAAAGTGAGGCATTTGCCAGTGCATGTGAGTAAGTTCTTCCTTTCTTTTTTTAACACTCCAAAACTTTATTTGGGTATAGACCTATAATACATCTCTTGATCATAGGCGTTTTCTTTTCATGATTTGAGTTCCATCAAATCAAATTTAACTCGATCTTCTAGTTCTCTCTTTCTCTTTTCATTGTCATTGGAAACTAAGATGAGAAAGTATGAGTTGACCTTTCTCTAAGCTATGTCATTTTGTAGCAGTTAGTATTTTATTTTCTTTCCAATTTGGTATGACGTCTTGGCCTCACCTTATTGTAATGATCTTTTTCTTAATGATGTTATCTTTGTTTAGGATCTTGTAATCATTTATGACCAACTTATCCATTGGTGGTAAGTGTTCTTGAGGTTCTTCATTTAGCACAAATAGCTCAAATGCTTTCAAGTTTTTCACATTCATTAGTAAGCACATTTCTATATATGCTTGTAGCATGGGTTGATAGGCATTACGTTAATCCTTCTTGAAATGACTATATCGTATCGATTTTTGCTTCTTGTCATCTTCTTTCAATCTTTCCTTACTAATATGAAGCCAAACAAGATCACTTAATTCACTTCATCAAAAAATCAAAATCTAAGCTCCATTAACTAAATCACTTATAACATCTTGAAATAAAAATAGAAAGTTGGGTTGTTAAAACGAACATCTATAGAAAAGATGGATGGGGAGGGAGAGGTGGAGATGGTTTTATCAATCATTGTCATTAACACAACAATGTTTTATTGAGCTTACCTACCAGTTTCTACATTGGGCTAGTTGTTTACAACTAACATTGCTCACCACATCATAGCTTCTTTAGTATACAAGAAAGGTAATTTAGATGATGAGAGTATTTTAGAACAAAATTTTGGTTAAAAACCCACATGATGTCAACTTAAGAACTTATATATTTTTGAAAATCAACTCACTTAGGCCAAACCATAAGAATAGATATGCAAATTATTAATAGAGTTTTAAGGGGGTTCATCTCAATAGATCCACAATGAATGCAAGTAAATCATGGCAAGAATTTCATTACCAAATTTATGGCAATGATTGACAATAAATATTGAAGAATGAGAGATTTTGTTAGGCATGAAAAGATCAAATTCTAGTCCATAAATATTAAAGCAATAATGACCCAAACCAAGATTACACTTGAAACAAACCACTAAGATTGATGTATGGAACAAGAAAGCAATACTTGATTGAAATTAAATAAACTTGATTGATAAAGAAAGGCATTTAATGTTCTATTATGAACTCAAGTCTAGTTTACAACTCTAAGGCTGATGACATCAAGAAAGGTAGACTTATAGAATTGAGAGCAATTATTGACATGAAGAATGACTTACACTAGACATGATAAAGTCTCAAAGTTGAGGAGTGCTTTAGTATTGAAGTTAATGCATGTAAGGAGCTTTGATGCCAAACATTCATGGAAGCAAAGTCATTGGGAATCAAGGATGAAGGTGGATATGAGAGGGAGACCATCATAGGTGCATGATGAAGGATAAGAGGAAAATGTTGTTAAGAAAAAAAATGAAGCAACACCAGCTATTATAATTTGGAACACATCTCCACATTGCTATGCGAGTGACCAACTTCTCAAGAAAATCATTTGTTTACTTGACTTTTGAAAAGAAATCAATCGATTGCATGTAATGAACTTAGATTGTATAATAGATATGAACTACAAATCAAACACAAAAGCCAAACGATGCATAATAACTATTAAAAAATCGAAACAAAGAGCTCTAAAGAGGGGAAATTTCTTATCGATCCTTTGATCTTGAGAATCAATCTTGGGTGGTAAAAGTTTGAAGGTTCAATAAGAAAATTTGAAAGAAAATAAGCTTTCTCAATGGTACAATTAAAAAAAAAAACTCAAGTATTCAACATAATTCTCAGGAGTATAAAAAATTTGAAAATTACGTCAATTTAGCATAGTTTAAAAGCATAGGAGGAAGCCCCAAGTGCTCAAATTAGTTGTATAGCTTTCAAAAAGTAAACTTTGATTTATTACTTACAAAATTGTATTTTTTTTTTGTTTTTTACCTGTGTTGTAGAAATATTGCCAAAACACGCCCAAGTAAAATTTAGAGTAAAATAGTGGATTTAATTTTTTTAATTAATTATGAAATCATAGTTATTAAACCATTAGTTCAATTAGATATACTAATCAAACTATGACTAAATGCTATAAGTGGTTCAATATTGAGACAAAATTTAAAAGTATTGGTACCTGTAACATTTTTGAGAGAGAAGAATAAAAAATACTTGAATCTTGGGAGTTCATTTTAATTATAACTTTTATAGTTATTTCCTAACCTAAAACTTCAACAACTATATGTTCTTCCAATGGTTGATTAATCTACTAAGCCTAATTATCTTGTTTTTTCAAGTTACTCCCTTTCAAAGAGAGATTATAAAAGGTAGTAAAATGAGAAAAGATTTGGATCACAAAGTATGACAACAAAAAGCATACATGTATGATCAAATGAGAAAGAAAAGTTAACTAAGTATATTAAAATGAGTAATGGTTGAATAAATGAAAAATAAGATGTACAATATGAGTGAGATCATAATATAAATATAATGACTTTTGATGAGAAAAGTTATAGGATATCGTAGCATATAATATCATGACGACATCTAAACTGAGTGAACAAAAAGTGATCATACAAGTATGGTTCAAGCCATTAATTAAGTGTGATCAATGTTAATGCATGTAGATAAAGAGAAAAAAACATTTATCTTATAGTATGAAATGATGGAATCAAATAATATGATGTTGTATAAACAAAAAAAAAATAAGTTAAAATGATGGATTAACTATGAAAACTATTGTGGAGGAAAGTCAAATGGGTAGTAACCATTGGAATTTGAGAGGGCAATAAAGTAAAGAGCTATTCATTTATAAACATGGCCACTAGGGAAGAGAGAGAATTATGAGAAGTTTGAAGGGTGTCAAATGAGCATATAATAGAGGGAAGTTGTGACTTAGACTTTTGGAACTTCTGCCAATGCGAGCTTTGGCCAAAGGGCAATGGAGAAAGAAAGAGAGAAGGAGAAAGATTAGAGAGCAATTCATGTGGATTTGTGCAAGAATCCAAGGAAATCGAGAGAGGGAAGAGATCTACTATGTGACCACTATAAAGAAATGAAAGATAAGAAAACTTGTACTTATGTTCATATGATTTGATATATTATTGTTTATATGTTAGAGGACTTTTAGTGATGATGTAAAATAACAAATTTTGAGGAAGCTTGTGTAAGCAATCTTGTGTATATATGTTTATGTTTCATGTATGATGATCGTTAGAGGTGGAGAGCCTTAGGAGATGCTTTAAATCTATATCTTGAGGGTGATTGCATTCTTTAAATTTTAATGACTTAATAGCTTGTTTGATTTACACATACTTTCTTGAATATGGCATCCTTAAGATGATATTTTACATTATTATATTTTTTTATGTTACTGTGATACCAACCACAAAAATATAAAGGAAAAACAAAAAAGATTTTTAATCTCATTATGATTAAAAACACAAAGAAAATACAAAAGGATAAGAATGTGAAAAGAAAGATAAATATTATAAGAAAAAAATTGTAAATGGGGTAAACTTTAAAAGATGATAAGATAAATAGTTATTTAAAGTTGCAATTATCATTTATTTTAGAGTGATGGTTCTAGGGATAAAACAAATGAGCCATTCACTTGGCTTATTTATATTAGAATGATATATTTTTAAATATATTCAATCATTTATGAAATGATTGTCTTAAGCCAATTATCAAAGAAATGAATAATTAAGGAATAAGCCAAATCACGAAGTTAAAAGATAAAAAACTAAAAGCTTGTACATGAAAAATTACCTTTCTTTTACAATATTCTTTCACATGTTGCTTATATTATATTAGATTAAGTTAACCAATGTAAGCAAAACTTAATATGTAATGCTTTATATGTATGAACATGTATCATCATTAAACCAATAATGATTGACTTAGTCTATTTCTGACATAAAACTTTGAGGTCAAGAAAAGGCTCTACATGAAGCAATTGTGGAGAAGTAAAAGATATCATCACATGAAACTTGGCATAAATGATGTTTTATTTTTCATATCAATTGTATGGTTTCATGATCTGCTTCTATTGATAATGGTTTATATTCACTTATTTTATTATTGATAATGGTTTTTAAATTTTTTATAATAAATAGTTTTGAAAGATCAAATAAAATGAAAAATTACGTGCTTTTCAAATAAAAAATGAGAAATGAAAAAAATTTAAACAATGTGACACCAAATTGGAGAAAGGTTAAGCAAAAACATCATAACATTAGGAGGAACTATTGAAATGAAGAATAATTTAAACTAGAAATGATAAAAGAAGTCTCGAAGATGAGAAGTGCTTTGACGTTTATGTTAATGCATATAAGGAGCTTTGCTAGCAAACTTTCATGGATGCGAAGTCATTGGGAATTGAGGATGAAGGTGAATGTCCATAGTCAATGGGAAAATAAGATTATCATTAGTTTATGATGAAGGACAAGAGGAAAGTAGTATGTTAAGAAATAAATAAAGTAACCCCAACTTTTGTAATCTGGGACATATCACCACATTGCTACATAATGTCCTACACCTCAAGAAAATCATTTGTTTTCTCAAGTATTGAGAAGCAATCGATTAATTGATGACAAATAATTGCTATTATTTCAACTTAAAAGTTTTGAAACTCCAATCTATTGCAGTTAATGTACTTAGATTTTACAATAAATATGAACTACGAAAGTTTTAATGAAAGCCAAATGATACATAATAGCTATACAAAAATCAAAACAAAGAGCACTAAGAAGAGACCTTATGTTATCAATCCTTGGATATCGAGAATCAATCCTAGGGTACTAAAATTTTGAAGGTTCAATGAAAAAATTTCAGAAAGATTAAGCTTTCTTAATGACACAGTTCCAAAAACTTGAGTATTCAATATAGTTCTCAAGAATATCAACTATTAGAAATGTACACAAATCAATATAGTTTAAATGTTTAGGAAGAAGGCCCAAGTGCCCAAATTAATTATATAGTTTTCAAATAATTGCTATTATTTCAATTTAGAAGTTTTGAAACTCCAATCTATTACAATTAATGCATTTAGATTCTACAATAGATATGAACTACAAACAAAACATGAATGCCAAATGATGCATACTAACTATTCAAAAATCACAACAAAGAGCTCTAAGGAGACCCAAATCCTTATATTATCAATCATGGTATAGTAAGATTTTGAAGGTTCAATAAGAAAACTTATAAGAAACTAAACTTTCTTCACGATAGAATTTCAAAAGCTTGAGTATTCAATATAATTCTTAGGAATATCAACAATTAGAAAAGTACACAATTCGATATAGTTTAAATGTTTAGGAGAAAGCCCGAAGTTCCCAAATTAATTGCATAGTTTTCAAAAAGCGAACTTGATGACATTACTTAGAAAACTGCATTTCTGTATAGTAGAAATATTCCCAAAGCCTATCTAAATAAAATTTATTAATTAATTATGAAATCATAATTATTAAACTATTAGTTCAACTAAATATACTAATTTAACTTTGACTTAATTTGATAAATGGTTCAATATTCACTTAAAAATAAAAAAAGTATTGGTACATGTCCTCATTTTTGAGAGAGAAGGATGAATAATAATTAGATCATAAGAGTTCTTTATAATTATAACTCTTATCATCGTTTCCTCGCTAAAAACTTAAATAACCACATGATCCTCTAGTGGTTAAATAATCTACTAAACCAACTGTCTTTTTTTGAAAAGTTGTTCTCTTTCATTAGGTTCAATTGAAGCAAAACTTTCCTCTTATTAAACTGGTTAAGTAGCAGAAAGGGGAAAGAATAACTAAAGAGGTCGAAGATGCTAAAGGGTTATTGCTTAGGTTCATTGTTAGTGGCTTGGAGGGAAAGTTAGGTTGACAAGTTTAGTCCCTTTTAGTCATGTCCACAGTAGGAGTTAAACAAAGGTTAAATATAATAATTACTTATATTTAAGAGAAGACACGTTCGTGTTTTGTTTTCTGTCGAGTGCTTTTGTTTTCAGAAGAAGCTGTTTGTTCTCGACCTTCATGAGCAAAAAGGTTAAGAGAAAGTCCTTTTAAGCACCGAAAGTGATTAAGCTCGTGCATGCGTATGGTAGGTTCACAACATCGACACTCGCATGTGTTTCAGATTTCAGAATTGAATGATTGCCTTTGCGAACAGTTATGGATAAGAAGCCTTGAAAAAAGAATATGAAACGTTAGTGCAAACAAGCAACACATGATGATTATCTAATTGATAATGTATCTTCAAAACAATATCATTACTTATTTTTCTCTCGACAATCTGATGAGAGTTAGTTTTGGAGGTGGGATCATGCATCTCTCGAGACTTTGTTGAGAATCATCACGTTCACTCATCTTAGTTGTCGGGTTTCATGTGATGAACTTCATTCAAATCTTATAAAATCTTTTTATTTATCTTTATATAATTATTATATATTTATTTTGATGGTATCTTTTTTTTAAAATTAAAAAATTATTTGAATTTTATATAATTATTTTTAACATCATATTTCTATAATTATTTGTCAAGTATTATTATTTTTTAATAACTTATTTTTATTTCATTGATTTTGTTACATTAATATTACAACCATTTAAATGATTGGATCCAAACATATCTTTTATGCAAATGACAGAGTGACAAATTAAACTAACCATATAAACATACACATGAATTTTTGCATATATATAAAATATGAAATAATGTGTTTAATTTTGTAGGCATTGCATTGTGTGGAAGAAAATAACAAATTTAGCTAATTAGAAATAATGTAGGAAAGGAGTTTTCTATTAGGACGAACACTAACAAGGTAGTGGCGACTGATGGGGTGATGGTCATCTAAAGACAAGCGTTACACAAAGTGCGGGTGATGAACAGTGAACAACGGTAATTTTGACAAGCTAATGGTAACAAAAATTAGACGAGTTCCCTTATTATAATCAAAGATTTAAGTTGAGAACATTTCATATAATTTTAAAGAATAAATTATATTTTATTCTGAACACAAAGCCTTAATATACCTCAATTTATAGAAGAAGCTAAAGCCATAAAATATTAAATGGGTTGAACTTTTTTAGAGCTACAACTTCATTCTCAAACATAAGTTAGGGGTAAAAAAGAAAGTCATTAATTTCCTTAATAGGTGAGTGAACCTACTCACCATAATGTCTATCTTTATCATTGACTTTGAAACCTTATTAGGTATATACCCAAATTACATAGACAGTGTATACATTTATAAGGTATTAAAAATGCTTATCTTTTTAGTGAAAAAAACTTTTCATGTGATGAACATCACTTAAGGATTCCTTAATTTAAGAGATATATGTAAGAGGACTAGTAGATCATTTCAAATAAGACAAAACCATCATGCCCATTGAACATAGGTTTTATTGGGAAAAATTAAAATGACATGTAACTCAAACGGTTGCTGAGTATAAGACTTGCATAGTCATCAACATCATGCCTAAAATACTACACTTAACACCCTATTGCCAGTATCATCATAACTATGAGATGACCTTAGTATGGATTTTATACTTGGGTTATCCAAATCCCTTCAAAGACATGACTCCATCTTCATAATGGTAGATTGATTTACAAAAATGGCTATATTCATTCCATGCTTCCAAACTTTAGGTTCTTAATGTATTGCTTAATTATCCTTTAACAAAGTATTAAAGCTTCACGGGTTAACTAAGACCATAATCAATAATAGGAACATCCATTTCACTTTATACTTCATAAAAATCGTTTGACATCTTATGGAACAATTTAAAATTATCATTAGCTTACCACTCAAAAATCGATAATTAAACAGAGGCAATAAATCATAGTTTGGAAATCTCTTACAGTGTTTAGTAAAAAAACTGTGAAGAATTGGGATCTAATTTTACCATGTATAGAGCATTCTTATAATGTTCCCTCAATATGTCCATATGAATGACTCTTTTTAAAGCCTATAATAAATATAAATCTCATAACCCTATCAACCTAATCATGTTACTATAAGAGACGTCCAAGAGCATATTAAAAAAAATAAATAAATATTCGTAATGAGCAATACAGAGATTGGCCAATACATATTACAGACATAAAAGAATTTTTAGAAGATGATTATGTGATAATCCAAATCAGGTCCAAATGATTCCTACTAAGAATTCTATAAAAGTTACATATAAGAAGCACTGCTCCATTCTAATTCTTAAAAATAGTTGGACCAAATGCCTACACTTTAAAACTAGTAGATGACTATGGCATCAACAATACCTTCAATGTCTTAGATTTGGCGGTTGGCAAAGAATTGATCACGATCCTTAGTGAACCATTTGAGCCATCATCCATACCTATTGAGAGCAAACCTTTACCTAAGTGTCGACCAACTTATCATAGTCAGAAGAGTGAGCAGATTAAAAGAATATTATATGCGTAGACTGCGCTAACCAAAAACCAAAGTTATTTGAGATATTTAGTCCATTGGAAAGGTTGACCTACAAAAGAAGAGGTACAATGACTAAACTTAAATGCATTCGAGAATTTTAGGAGCCAAATCTAAAGTAATTGACTCATCAAATGTAAGACTTTTCTTGCTCTAGGGAATTAGTAAGGGCACCAATAAGGATTTCTAGTGCCCAAGAGCTAGATGGACACGTGTCAACACTTGTGAATAATTAAGGTATCTATTTTTCATATACATAGTTGAAATAAAGCCTAAAATTATATTATAAGCTCAAAATTCACAACAAAAATACAAAATGTCAAAAAATTGCTAATTAGGCCCTATTTTGTTGGCTATATGCCCACTATCATGTTCATTGGCCTAACCCAACTCAACTGACAAATTTGGACAACATTTGGTTATATCAGTTTGATGAATGGGCCTTCCAAATTCGATCTCAATCACAAGTTAACACGGTTTACAAGCGATCTACTACTCCAGATAAGACATGCTAAGAATGTTCGTGACACACCAAGTCGACTCCGAGTCACAACACCATGCTTATACAACATGTCAACTCAAGTATGACTCATGACTACATAAATGTTGCATTGACCAACTAAACCATTTCATGACATGTTTACTTATGTCACTATCGCATTTGGTTGACCAACAAACCCACTTTGTGGTATGCTAACCAGTGTCCCATTGATATTATGCCAACCCATTGGACCAATTTGTGATACACAACATCAAATATAACCCACGACACTACCAATAGCACATAGACTAGCCAACCCACTCCACTACCCTCCAACCTAAATCCAACCTACACAAACCCAACTGACTAGAACTAAAAACACATTTTATTAGGAAGCTGCTTGGCAACAATTTTGATCGCAAAATGTTTTGACCAAAATGCCAGTGTTTAGAAAGCTGTTTAGCACAGTCATAGTTTTGGCAAAAGCTTTTTGATTAAAAGATTTCAAAAATAAAAAATGTTACTTTTCAAAAAGTAATTTGTTAACAACTTTTAATCATAATTTTTTAATTTTTTAATTTTATCTTTTGTGCTTAGACTCTCTAAAAAAGAGGTCTACCTTTTAGAATGGTAATATTTAGATTAATAAAAGTTTCTCTTTTCTTTATCTTGTTGAGGATTAAGGTTAATTGTAGAAAGAACTTAGACATGCTAATTCATCAATGCTCTGGTTTTAGGAGGACTCATGTGAAGCTTGAGCAGTGACAAACTGTGCCAGCTTACTTACAACTTTACGACATCGCCTTCTTGTTGCTACCACTTATGGTTCCTTTCACTTTACTAATTCTTTAATTTGTTGTTTTCCTTCACTATGTTGCTATCTTTTTAACTTAATCTCTTAAGGCTTTTTAGGTTTTCATTTCTGCCTATTGATTCCTTTGCTATCTTTGATTGTATTTTTGTAAGTGATTAGATTTCATTATTCCAATTTACCACACAACTTAGTATGATCTTTTAATACTTTCAATCTACATTCGTGTGACATTTACTTTATTCATTCCTTATCATGTTATCTGTTTATCTAGCCACTTTCTAAGTACACCATCTTTGTGTAATTGAAAAGGTTGCAAACCCAGCATTCAGAGTGATCTCTATATGGCTCCTGATCTCCTTTTGGTTTAGATTCCCTTGGACAAGCACCTGTTGTGTGTTGCCTCTTCGGTTTATCATTTTTTCTTCTACACTTTCTTTATTCCTAAAGTGTACAAGCTAATCTCTACATTACTTAAAATGTTTGCATTACCCATCCAACTTCAGAAGAATAATGAAAACCAAATTAGTGGTTGTTCAAACAATGATTAAGAAATGTACTCATATAGATAAAGAGGGATTTTTATTGGATTTTGAACCAATAGTTCATCAAAAAACTTGATACCCATTAAATTTCTTTGTGTTGAAGAATTTTGGTCTTGAATTTCATGAAAAAGTCAAAAAATCAAACTTAATCCCATTGGGACAAGATGATTTCACCCCAATGCATACAAAAAAACTATAAAAAGAGAACAAAGAAGACCATTAAATATTGTATCGATATGAAAGGAAATCATAGAAGTATAAGAGCAATTCAAATTTTAGATGCTTACTTGATAAATAAATAATATGCTTATATGTAATATTATTTGGGATTTGAACCCCAAATAAATTGTCATCTTAATCTACTACTTTGAGTTAATGACATATTGATGGTATCTTTGCTTCAAACTATAGCTCATGAAAAGAAGTTATCTAAACTTGGTTATACACATTACATTGGTAATCAGTCTAACAAAGTTTGGATATTATGAAAAACACAATATCTAGTGCAACAGTATATCTGTGGATGATCAATGTATTCATCTGCAATTAATCACAAATGGAAACCAAACAGGTTTTAAGTATACCTTTGTTATGCCAAATGTACAAGAATTTGAAGAAGAATCATATTGAGCAAATTAATTGAAATTGCAAAAAACCAGAATATACCATGGCTTATAGGGGGATTTTAAAATTGTAGCCTTTATAGATGAGTACAAAGAGCCACAATTCCATCTCTTATTGTAATCAATGAGTTTATAGATTGAATAAATTAATGCCACCTCTTAGAACAACTATTGAAGGGTCTATCATTTACTTGGGTTGATAAAAAGATAAGAAACAAGTCTAGAAAAGACTAGATAAATTGCTGACAAATGAAGAGTGGATTAATACTAACTCTATTACAATTGTCAAACACTATGTAGAATGATGTCTAATAATTCTTCTCTTTTTCTTGAAAGCAAATGTTAGCATTCCAAAATATGTGTACATCATATTCAAGTTTTAATAAAATCATAAAAACAATTGGACAATTATTACATAACCAACTAGAATGCTAACATTTGCTTTCAAAGTTAGGCATCTGAAAGGCTCTCTTAGGTAGTGGAATTGATGTACCTTTTGTAATATCTTTCAAAATATTAAAAGATCATAAGAAAAAAGTGAAAATAGAGAAAAACAATTTCAGGAGAGTAACATAGAAGAAGATAATATTAATCTAAAGAAGGCTAATCAACAACTCATAGAAGAACTCAATAAAAAAAGAAACCTACTAGCATAAAAAAAGTAAGAGAAAAATGGTTAAAAAAAGTTAGAAGAATACTAGATCTTTCCATTCTTTAGTGAAGGATAAAAGGACAAGACTTCAAAATATCAAGATCAAAGATTTCAATGGCCTTAAGGTGTCTAGTCAAGAACAATTACATGTTGTTGTGCAACATTTTAAAGACCTCCTTGCCATAAAATAAGCTATTATTGATGAAGAAGCTCTAAACTATATACCTCAACTAATTAATAAGGAAGAGAATCAACTTCTTGTTAAAATATGGATTTGGAAGAGATACATCAAGTGGTTCCAATAAGATTAAAAATAGTTGGTGCGGACACCAGTTACATTCGAGACTTTCGACGCGCCCAACCCCGTCAGGCACGATATAGCTCGAGGAATTTATTTTTGTGCAGGGTCAATTTGGAACTCGAAAATAAAATCTATGCTCAAAAACGGACTTTTAAAACATTCAAAACGCTCACCGGCGACTCAGATCCCACCGCCCCGCCGAACGCCGTCCGTCCGCCGCCATCCGTCGGCAGTCCGCAGGCCGCCGCCCAACATCCGCCCCGCAGGCGCGCGTGCGCGTGCGCTCAGCCAGGACCGCGGCGCGCCCAGCCAGGACCGCGGCGCGCCCCCGCGCGCGGGTACCGCACCATCGGCGCCACGGCTCCTGCGGAGCGCCAGCGACCCATCCGCCTCCAATCGGGTCGGTATCGGGTCCGCCCGTCCCGATTATGCTTTCGGGTCACCCGCCCGCCCTCGCGGGTCGGCGCGACCCGAACTCCGCCGCACCCGCTCACGCCGCGCCGAAAGCGCCGACAGCAGTGCCCATACGCACGGCGCGCGCCCGCGGGGCACGCGCGCGGCGCACATGCGACAGCTCAATCGTCCCTTGCAAGTTCTAATTAAGTTTGGAAACAGCTTATTTTAAGGCTTTTATGTATTTTTTGTACCCTTAGGCTCCCTATAAAAGGGAGGCCTACCCTTATGTTTAGAGAACGCTTAGTGAATGAGAATTTGTGTTTTCTTGCATCTTGTTGAGAGCTCAAGTGTGAGTGCATCAAGAACTTCGACGTGCTGATTCGTCGAGGCTCCGATACTGGAAGGAGGGGTGTGAGGCCCAAGCGGTGAGACGCCGTGCCAGTCCATCAACCATTCTGAAGCAATATCTTCGCGCTTCACCCACGAAACGCAAGTCAACTTCCGTACTAACGGTACGCTCGGAAACTTCCCGCCACTTCCCTTACTTGACGTGTTTCCTTCGCGGATTTTGGATTTCCTCGCTGTTCACTTTCCTACTATCCGATTTTCTTCGTTGCCTCTGGTTCACTCTTTTCGCGTACAACTTACTTCGTTATCCTCGAAACTAGTGTTGATTAGTTCGATCATCCGACTCTTAAGTCTGTGTTGAGCGATCTTTCAAAATTTTATTTTTCGAGATCGGTATTATTAACCCATCCCGAGTACCCCGTGTCTGCGCCGTTGAGAGGTAGCGGGCCTAGCATACGGAGCAACCTCTGTGTTGCCCACGGTCCCCTCTTGGCTAGGATCGCCTTGGACGGGTGTCTCAAGCGTGTTACCTTTTTCGAAATTTCACGTAATTTCACACAAGTTTTCTTTATTTCCCTAAAAGTTTGCAGGTTAATCGCTTGTATTGCTCAATAAACAAAAGCTTAAATCCGTCCGGCATCAATAGTGCTCCATATTCCATGCTTTTTATGAAATGCTAAGACATAATTACTTCAAATGTTTTGGATGATGCAACTGACTTCATTACTAGTAATGCATTTCTTAAGGGAATTGTTAGTACATATTTTGTTCTTATCCAAAAGTCCAACAAGCTTATTATATTTTAGGATTTTACACCATTATATGTTAGCAATTTTTCAAGAAAGATTCGTAATAAAATGTTGAATAATAGAATACAAAATTTTCTTAAAAAGATTAGACACCTGAACAAGTTGGATTCATTGAAGGTAGAGGGATTGTTGATAATGCTCTACTTGTGCAAGAGCTTATGGGTTCTCTGAACAGAAAAATTAGGGAGAGATTGTGTCATATAATAATATATTAAGAATACTTTTGATGGCCTTTCTTAGGATTCCCTCTTTAAAGTTTGACAATTTCATTTCTTAACCAAATACAACACATTGTTGAGAAATCTTATAATTAGTGCATGGATATCTATCATAATCAATGGCTCTTCACATGGGTGTTCTCAATCAACAAGGGGTGATGCAAGGTAGCTCAATTTTCCTATTTCTTTTTATCATTGCAATTCAGGTTTTAGTAAAGTCATAAAAAGATAATTTAAGAAGAGGACAATAATACACTTTACCACAACAAGGGGTGTTCCAATGATAACTCATCTCAACTGTGCATATGACATCATTATTTTTAATTAAAGGGAAATAAAGTATTTAAAAGGTATTAATAATCTTCTTGATACATTCCATCAAACCTCAAACATGTAATTGAACATGCAAAATGTAAATTTTACATAGTTAGCAAGGTGAAGGCAATCACAAGAAAATGATAAAAAATTGAGTTTTAAGTAAGATTCTCTTCCTATAAATACTTGGGGTGTCCAATTTATATTAGTAAAAAAAAGTAAAAATATTTTTAGTACTTAATGGAAAAGTTGCAAAACAAATTAATAGGTTGAAAGAAGAAATTTCTATCAATAGGGATAACTCATACTTGTAAAACACATCTTAAACTCTATTCTAACTTATACATTAATAATTATAAATTCCCCAATTCAAATCATAAGTAGGCTGTAAAAGATAATAATTACTTATTTATTTGGTGATATGAAAAATAATAGAAAGCATCACTAGATAATGTGAAATAAGATAAGTGAGAAATTTGAGGAGAATGGATAGCACATATGAAAATTGGAGGATATTATACTAACATACTCATCAAAACATAACTACATGTTGTTAATAAATCAATCTCTTTGAGTGGAGCATATGAAAGCAAAATATTTGAATAGAAAATAGAAGAATATCAAATCTGATACATTGAGGAACATGAAAAAAAAACAAAAGATATACTATTAGTTTTTTCATACAAATCTCCTATCAATAATGAATTCTATTAAACCTTATGAAATGATGATAGTTTTAATATAAAATTAGCTTGGGATGAAATAAGCAGTAAGTGTTTTAGGGAGCTCTTGAGGAAAAGAATTTGGAATGAGAAATTTCGTATTAAGATATCTATACTGGTTTGGAGAATATTCAATAATACAGTTTCTTTCTCAGATCAACTCAAAAGAGTTAATTTTTAATATGTATCCAAATTTCTTTAATGCTCAAATGAGGATACTATTGATCATGCATTTATTGATTACTATTTAGCACAATGTCTTTGTCTTTTTATTGTAAGACATTAGACATTCAAATGAAGGTAAATCAAAGAATTAATACTCTTCTAAGCCAATGGTGACATGATATCAAAGGTAATTCAACATATTATAAAGTCATGTAATTGATACCTCTTTTAATATATTCACATGTAGAAAACAAGAAATTAAAAAACATAAGAAAACTAAAGAATTATAATTGAGAGTCATTCAAAGCATAAATTGGCAATGTCAAAATATTTTTAAAGTCTTTCTCAAGGTACAAACAAGGCAAAAAGATCAAATCCTAGTGCATATTAGTTTACTTCATTCAAACTAAGGAAAAGCATGCTTTGTGAAAGGATATACACCCTCCCTCCCCCCCTCCCCCCAAATTCACTCATTCATTAGGAAACATGATTAGAATGTGCTTCAAGTTTTTGCTCAACCTATTCAAAAATCAGCAATGACAACTATAGTATTTGGCATTAATAAAGGCATGCAATTGTGTTTCAACTGCAAGTTCATAGAGGTACACATTGACCATGAATGCAATGCTTTAATCAAAATGTTAAAAGGTTACATGAAGTCTTATTAGAGTATTATAGATGGAATCCATTAGATAAAATAGTATGTAAAACATCTTTAAATAACTTGAAATAATATTTTAAAGAAAAACAAAGCTATGAGATCTTTTACAAAATTAGTAAAGAAAGCAAGCAAATCGTAATAAATGAAGGAAAACTCGTTGCTAGTAGATATAAAGCTATTCTAGCAATAGAAAAAGTCATAATACCTTACATTAGATTATCGTATAACACTCAAAGAATGACAACTTTCAATATTAATGATTAGGTTAAGTGTCTCGATATACAATACATCTTTTATCATCAAGTCATACTATTTTTCAATTATGGACACTCCACTTTGAAACATTTTTACCCTCGTATTGTTATGCTAATGGTCCCTTTTAATATGTGGACATCTCTTTGGGTACTATTCACATTGGCAATCCATCATACCAAGATGTTTTTCCTTCAACTTTATATGTTATCTTGAAGTTATTGTTACTCAAATCTCTCATTGCAATGGTAGAACATCATCATGCTCATTTGTGCAAACTTACACAATCAAGTAATACTTATTAAGCGCAGCATAGCATGCCATTCCAATATCAGAGGAGTATGATTTCTAAGCATTATTTATTTAGGCACTTACATGAATTAGGACTACTTCACCTTCATACTTCAGTGACATAAGAATATCATTGTTTCAAAACAATACTCCTTTGATTTGCTACGATGCAAATCTAATATTTGCATTAAAAATGTACATTACAACACACGTAATTACACTTTCTTGTATATATATAATGTTAACCTATTGGTCTATTTTGGTTTTGTACGTTTTGGGTCCTTAATTTTTGTACAGTATACATGTTACTCCATGGTTAATGCTTTCGTGTATTTCAAAACATAATCTTATACTTCTTCTAATTAATAAACTTATTTTATTTCTAAAAAGAAAGGTGAATACACATAGAGTGCTCACATGGGTGCACCTATTGGCTCTATTGCTATGCCTCCTCTCCTAATTGTGGCTTTATTATTTCAATTGATTTTATGATTAATCAATTTCAAATACACACATAAACTTATTTGATTTTAATTGAATACTAGAATAATACAATTCAAATATTTCTAAATTTAATGTCATTTCAACTGTTATTATCAACAAAACTAAAACATCGTACTTGACATATTGAAGCAGTGCATGATTTGTTCCTTACATATATTAAGAATTTATTTGATATTTTTGTTACACAAAACCAATCAAAGGAACAAATTGTACATCAATTATAAAAAAAACTTGCAAATTAGTACCACGAAAACAAAGACAATACCATTCACATTGTCTCATGTCCTCGACTAATTCCATCTGCTTTATCTTTATATGATTTCTTCTTGTTGATCACTTTTTTGGTCACGTATCAAGTTTTTATCATCTCATTAACCAATTTCATAACATCTTTTGCTCTTTGTGACTTACAAACAATAGTTTACTATATAAAAGCTCGAGTGGATTAGGCCAAATCCAAGTTTCCACATTGTATGAATAAATACACTTCGCTTTCAATTTGTCCACTGCACGCATGCACCGAAGTTAGCTTTGTAAAAGACTATTATTTAATTGTATTAAAAAATTAAATAAAATTAAAACGTTATTATAACAAAATGCTTTTAAAATTTTGCATGTTTTACATTTTGTTGCAAAAAAAAAAAGAGCACGTCATGGTTTAACTTAATTAAAAAAAAGAAAATAGTGATCACAGTTCATAAAAATAAAATGATTTGGTACACTTTTGATTAAAAAAATATTTTAATTAAATTAGCTAAACGACAATCCCTAAATTATAGATTGCGAGGAATCTAGTGGATGTCCTTTTAAATAATTTAACTTTATTTATTTATTTATTTCATATAAATAATTTTTTCTTTTTTACAGAACATTTTTCTTCCCCACCATTTTTCCTTAATCTTCTTTTGCACTTTTTGTTCCCACCATTGTTCCTTAATCGTCTTTTGCCTTTCTATCCATGTTTTCAATCGAAAATATCTTTTAAGGTAAAAACATAATGATATTAATAGGACAAAATAGGATTAAAATATAATAATATTTCTATTTTGAGTCATTTTTTTGTTTCCTCTTTTATTTCTTAATCGTCTTTTGCCTTTCTATCCACGTTTTCCATCAAAAATATCATTTACGTTAAATATGACAATATAATGGGACAGAATAAATTAGAGCATAATAATATTCAATAAATAATATTAAAATATGATAATAAAAAAAGTTTATTATATAATAGTTAAATTGTGTTTTATTTTAAAAAATATAAAAATAAATAGGTTTATAAAATTTTATAAAAAAAATTGTTAGCATTTGAATAAAGGTGTCACGTGAGACACACCAGACCTGCGTTCCAATGTCATAAATGAATTTAAATGACGTCAACTATTTGGTGTGGGGAAATAATTTTTTTGTGATGGAATGCATGGTTTGGTATAAGATTATTGGTCTTGTAAATTAAAAAAAAGCATAAATAATGAAAATAGTGTACATTAAAATTAACCAAAAGATGTGTAATTTTTTTAAAAATAATAACTAGAATTTTAATTGGGAAACTAAAAGGACTAAAAAAATAATCTCAAAGATATAACTAGTTAAATATTAGAAGAAAAAAAAAGAGTAACAAAGGATTCTTATAAGGAGTTGTGTTTTATTAGTATTTTGAAAATGTAGCTGTGTTGTTCATAAGCAATATATATTTTGGTTCATATTCATTATTTTAAGCTATTGGCTTGCATGTCTTCTCATCCTTTGGTCATCGATCTACACACTTTTTGATGATATATTTCTCATAGTCAATATTTGTGAGACACTTCCATCTCAAGAGCATCCAAAGCACTAATTGGTCTATAGAATTAGAAAGGTTTGTTGTAAGAGTTCTTTATAGGGGGTTTCTTGAACTAAAGGGGTCCCTCATTAATCTAGCTCATCATAGTTTGATCATAACCTTGTATTGGTCTTAATTAAGATAAAGAAAAACACTAGGCAACATAAAGCAATTAGTTAAAATGGTTTTATAGAGTGATCGAGTATTGGGTTAGATTTTAAGCTTTTTTTTAAAAAAAAAAGAGAGAAAATGAGTGAAGTTAAGGACGTGATATAATAATAGAAGAGAGAATCTTTCTAAATAATAATGAAACTTTTGAATAAAAAAGTTATTTTATTAGTCAAAATCAAAATTCAAGATTACTCATTAAAATGCAAAAAAGTAAAGATACTTTAAAAATTTAATTATTATTTTTGTTTTTATAAAAAGGATTCACAACTTTGAGTGTTTAATAAAAATAAAATGTTTAATTACATAATATATCTACACCTTATAATTTATTATAATTCTTTCATTTGTACTCTACAAAATATGAAGTTATAATATGCTTCAATTTATGCTTTTAATGATTATTGCATGAATCGCTTTGTCCTACAAATTGTTGGATGGTGCTATCTTTAATTTTTCTTGTCATCATAATTCAAAAGGTATTCCAAAGTTGCATCATTGTCCTTGATTTTGATAGAAAAGTATACCACTTTGTAATGCTTTTTGGTAAACCTAGAAAAATAAAAACAATTATAAAATAATTAACGCATGTGGTTTTTGCCACAAACTATTAAGATATATTGAAAAATATTAAAATTTTAATTTATTTGATTATAAATCTTTGCTTGTTAACATATTGAAAAATTATTATTTTTTAAAAAAATAATATGTCAATATAATAATCAATAGTGATGTTAGTGCTGTATTACACCCATAACATAGATAGCGATACTCTCATCCTATTTTTGAGCAACATAAAATTTGATCATCTTGTATAGGTAGGGTTGTTATAGGTAATAATGTTATTATTAAAATTTATACAAAACTAAACAAATTTTTCTTATATTCATACAACCTAGTTATTTGTAAAATTCATACACTCGAAGTAGGGAGAGTTTGTGTCAATTTTTTAAAGGAATATACATGTAAACATCTTAATAAGGAGGAGAAGTGAGATTACTTGGGACTCCAAAGAAATAGATCTAAAGAAGAAGTCATTACTTGTATTTTAATTAATTGGATATGGATCCACACATCTTGCAAATATACTACAAGATTATTAGAAGATGTTACCCCATCACATTATTAATGAATTTAAAATATAGTTTTAATTATCTGAGAAGTTTGTAAAGTTGATCTTATAAGGAACCATGGCTTCCAAACCTAGCTATGTAAGATTCCTCTAAACATGATACGAATAAAACAAACTTGACAACTATGATGCTCTTACACATTTAAACAAAGAAAGAGGATAATTATTGGTGTGCCTTATGATACCATTAGTTTCACTAAGTGACCATTTAACCAAATAAGGAGATCTATGCATGATGGGTATTGCAAAAGAAGACATGACTTTAATTTAATCATAAAAAGTTCAACCTCTTGTTGATCTTAATATTGAATGAGCGCAAAGATATGATGTGATAAAGAAATGAACAAAGCTTTGAAGATATTGTAATGAATTGTACATTCATATTTTTCTTATGATTTAATATTATTTTATGATATGCTCAAATTCTCAAAAAAAATAATGTGTTAAACAAAAAAATTGCTCTTGGTATGCACTTATTAATGCCTATATTAGATCTATTTCTCACCTTGGTCTCTATTACTAAGACTCTTTTGGCCATTAGTTGTCAACTTATTATTGTCACTATTGTCATTGGTTAACCATTGCATCCTATCAATACTACAGTTATAATATCTCAGAGTTTTACTTTGTGTATATATACTAAGTACTTTATGTGAATTAAATATAACTATGTGCATTTTGAGAGAATAAAATTAGTATTTTTAAATTTGATTTTGTGCGAATTAAAATATTAGTAATTAGTTATATCTTGAAAAACATGCTAGATTTTAAAAGTATGCTAGAATTTTAAGTTAATGATATTAGTAGTAAAAGTTGTTTAAAGGAAATTCATTAGTATTTAATTTATAGCTTTTAAAATTCTAATCATTTTGTTACAATTTTTGAAATAAAAAACATATTGGGCTTTTAAAAAGTGTAGGAAATTGCAAGTTTATTAATACATTATCAAATACTAATTATCAAATAAGTAAAGAAGAGGGGGAGGAGAGGTGGTTTAGTGAACTAAGGAGGTAACATAACATAAGAGAAAAGGAAGAGTCAATAGCAAAAGGGAAGAGAAGGAAAATGTTAATAAAACAAAATGAGAAGAGATAGAGTAACACCAATTATAGGCAAAAAGTTCAAGAATAGAAAGATAAAGAAAGGAAAAGCAAAATAGTTGTTATAATAAAGGACATTAGAGAAAGGAAGAAAGAATAAAGAAATATTACATTTTTTTTGGAATTAGAAAGCAAAGAAAAAAGTTTAGAAGAATCATTTGGGGTAGTTCAATTATTTTTCATGATTTTAAGAGTGTTTTAAATTGGTTTCAATAATCGTAATTTATTGTTTTAAGAGCTTAAGGATTACATTTGAAAGTTAGAAGAGAGTTTTTGATATTTTTTTATTCATTTAGCAATTAATCTACTGTACATTAGCTATAATACATGGTATGTGAACCAAGAGAATATGTATGAAAGTGGGTAGCTAATATCATAAAGGAGAACAAAGAAAGTAAAAAAGAATAAAGAAATGTTGTAATTATTTTTTGGAATTAGAAAGTAAAGGAAGAAGTTTTAGAAGAATCATTTATGGTAGCTTAAATGCTTCTCATGATTTTAATAATGCTTTAAATATTTTTTAATAGTTGGAATCTTAGCTTAATATTTTAAGAGCCTTGGAATTTGCTTTAAAAGAAAAAAGAGAGAATTTTGACTATTTTGCGTCTTTGTAATAATTAACCAACTATACATTAGCTATAATACATGGTATGTAAGCCAAGAGATGGTTGGGGAAGTGGGTCTACATATGACATGCTAAAGTCGGTGTGTAGTATGTTGAGTTGAATATACTGTTATACCCGGTAAAATATTATAGGTTTAATCTTCAATAATTCGAATTGGCTGGGATGATTTCAGATCGACAGTAGGTTGAGCCAGGAGCTCAATTGGAGGCTATTGGAATTTCTGAAATTTTCTGGGGATTTTTCGGAGCACCGAGGAATTTTTAAGTAATTTTCCCTGTTTAATTGGATTTTTGGAAATTCGAAAATCTATTTAAATCGGTCCATTAAACCGGAAATTGGTTTTTACCGCGCATGAACCGGACCGGAGCGGTTCAGCGAAGGCGGGGGCGGTTCGCCGAGTGCGTTTGCGCGTGCGTTTGGATAAGCCGCGGATAAGCGGATCGGACAGACGAGATCAGCGGTGGAGATTAACCGGTTGATCGGGGTTAAGCGGCGTTATTAGAAGGTCAACCGGCACTTAATGGGTTCTTAACGGGTTAATACCGGTTTAAAGTGGGGTATTTAACCCGAACTGTTCGACTGTTAGGGTTAGGGTTTCGAACGACCGGAGACGAAGCTTTCGCGGCGAACGGCGATATTTTCCGGCAGCCTTTCAAGGGGCTTTTTGTACCTGGAGGTTCGCGGGACCGAGGAGAATCGATTGGTACCGGTTTCGTTTGACGAGGAGCAGCGGTTGGTCGCGTGCGAGCTTCACCGTCGCCGGAGAAGAAAGGTAGGAAATTTCAGTTTAAATTAGTTAAATTGGCAAATTAAAAATATGGATTATTTTGCAATTAGCTACCAGAGCATGCGAATTGTGGTTTTATGAAATTTATTAATGCAAATTATTGATTTTAGCATTTTAGGGTTTTCGGAAAAATTACACCCGCCGAATTTGGAAATTTTACCGAGCAATTGTTGATTCGATTATGTGCTTAATCATGTTAAGATAGTATCAAATGCTGAAATTTGTTTAATTTCATAGAATTGTTAAAATGAGGATTGGATGAAACTTCGGCGGAAATTTTGATTTGAATCTTAGAAATTAGTGACATTATTGACAAATTAGGATAGTACGAACATCGAATTTTACTTCTCTTTGATCTCGGTCGCCGGAAATCGACGGGGAAAACGAAATTTTCTGGAGGAATCCAGGCTAGGGTTTCGCGGGCGCCGGGTGGAGGAAGGAGATGGATTAGATTAATTTTGGTTTAGTTAATTAAGTAATTGTAATTATTCAATATTTATTAATAATTAAATGCTAAACGTCGGCTGGAAATTGGATTAAATATTCGGCCGGTGGGTCCTCGATTCAGCGGGATTCGGGCGAACGAACGGGCGGAGGAAAAGATTTAATTCGGAAATTAATCCGAATTTTCGGGAAATATATAGAATTTAAAATTTAATTTCGGAAATTAATCCGAATTTTTGGAAAAAGGATATATGTGGAATTTAAATTTTATTCGGAAATTTATTCCGAATTTCGGAAAATGGATAAAGGGCAGAAATTGAAATTGGAATTTAAAAATTTCCTGAAGCGAGAAAAAGGTGATTTTTGGAAATCACGTAGCCAAGTTGAAATTGACTGTTGGAAATTATCCATAAATTCAGTGCAGCTAGATTAGTTGGAAGGAAGTGTGACATTTGGGTAAGTGCTACCAGAATAGTTAGAATTTTGGTACAGTTTGTGTTGCTTGGATGACAATGGCATGGTTTGAGTCAGTTTACTCAGTGTTGGCATATTTCACGGATTGGCATATTGGACCGGACTACTATAGACCCTATATGATGTTTTAGGGTAGTTGTGGTAGATAACTGTGCGGTTCAGACTTAGCTTCCACAGTGTACATGTGACTGGTAGGCACCATGCGTGTTTCGAGTGGGCGAATCCCACTGGCATGCTTTGCCTAGGCGCCATGCGTGTTTCGAGTGGGCGAATCCCACTGGCATGCTATATAGACGCTGAGGTGTCGGGTGCTAGGCGTTATGATGCGTGTTTCGAGATGGGCAATCCCACTGGCATGCTTTGCCTAAGCACCGTGCATGTTTCGAGATGGGCGATCCCACTGGCATGCTACCTGGAAGCCCAGAGGAGAGCTACTCTGGTGTGACTGGGGTGACTGTGGTTGGTCGGAGTCTGGGACTGAGAGTGCCTTTCCACCCTACATTGTTATGCTGTATTCCTATACTTTTGCTATTATCCTTCTCTTGCATGTGAGTTTTTACTAGCTGTCTTTCCTACTGGGCGTAGCTCATTCCTTTTTATCTATATTTTTCCAGTGGCTCGGCAGACTTGACGCCACCCAGTTTTAGGTGGGATCGTGATCAGTAGGCTAGTGGAGGAGATCTGATCTGTGATTTTCTGAGACATTCTGGTTAGTTGATTGTTGCTGTTGGATGTATTCAGTGAGACTGTTATTTTTGTCTTGTATTATGTGAGGGTGATTCTGACTTATGTATCTAGTTGGATGATATTGTATTTGTTGGACTTGGATCTTATTCTTGTGATGTAGTTTCCATTCACTATTTTATTTTATTGTCTTGGTGATATAGTGTGTGGAGTGCCATAATTTATCTGAGGATATTATGTATTTTATTTTGATGGTGAGGTCATTACATGACTATGGAACTTAACTGTGGGGGTTCAGACTTCTATTAGACCGGTTCTCCTACTGGTATGGGTTAGGAGTATTGGGTATAGTAGGAGTAACATTGCGCGAGTTCATCAGTTAATTCAGGAGTCATGAATCCTAATTTGACGGTGTACCCGGGAGATGGGATCCACATTGTTAAGGAAAGTAGGTGTGTAATGATGTGTTATATCCTATATTTTTCGTAGGCTACTCAGGTTGGTATGGGACGATCTGAGCTGTCTATATGTAAAAAAAAAAAAAAAAAATGTATGCCAAAAATCAGCCTAGGAAAAAAAATGGGGTGTAACATATACCATACATGAAAAAAACTTAACAAACTAATAGAAGGTGGTGAATTATGCCTTTGAAGTTTTCTTTTAAAAATAATAAGTATTTTTTTAAAGAAATGAAAGTTGATAGCTATAACAAATCTTGAATTAGTGCACTAAGATACAAAACTTTTAAGTGAAAACTTTTTGTGTTTATATAAGCATTATTGATAAAAAATTTAGCTTATTATATTCTTGAATAACTTTCTTAACTTTTAAAGAACTTTATTATTTATCAAGAAACAAGTAGAGTTATGTTAGAGAAAGGGATAATGCACACTAAAATTTCAAGTGGTTTGACAACCAACATAAGACCACTAGTTGACCCAACCAGGCTTCATCGAACCAATATCTTTTACCAACTAACACGTAAGCCACAATCTCTAAAAACACTTTGATTTTCATAAATCAACCTCTAACTCACATGAGATACAACCACAAGACAAAAATAGTTACACACAAGCCCATAACTTGAATAAAACACAGCTAAAAAATAAGAAAATATAACACATAAAATCTTGTCATAACAACCTAGGCCTTATATCTTCAAGAAAAAATGAAACAATAGCTAAATAAATGAGAAAATATATTACCAATAAGTATTGAAATAGAAATGGTATGCAAATTGAGGTTGAATGATTTAGCAATCTATTACCAAATCTTTAACTATGAATATATAGAGAATATTTAGTTAGTTAGCCAAATAATGATTTTGTAATATCAATCACTAATCTTTTTATCTGAAATTGATTTGTGTTTATATTATTAAACAACATCTCATTATTTAAAGTAACTCCAATGGCTTTACTTACTATCCTATGGTGATAAAATTAGTCTTACAACTTTTGGTGATGCACTAATACAATATTGAGATTGTACAAAAGTAATAAGCATGATATTGGGATTATCACAATGACACATCAATATGATTAATACACTTTATTTATTAGAGATATATCATACAAGTACAATGATTAGTAGTTTATTAGATAGTAACAATTCTAAACACATAATAGAGCTATTAACGATGATATAATGAGGTATTGTGTTGTAAGATTAATTAGATTTTTATTAAGATCTAATTTGGAGCCTATAATATAGAGATACTATATAAACTAATAGAAAATACTAAATGATACTATTCATTAATTAGGAGTAAGTGATATATGTGATATTTCAAAATTATTCAAATATTAGTATCCTAAGCCATAGTATAGATTATGTATTAGAATAGATGATAACATGTTAGAGGTTAAACATAAAGTCCTACTGAGTATTCACGTCACATACAATTTCACATATATAAAATAAAAAATTAATGACAAAGTCTTTGTGAAGTAATTTAATAGAAGAATGAGTAATTCTAACTTAGATTACTACTTAAAAAATAAAAATTATAGAAACATTTTACCTTTTTGGTGATAACAGTTTGTAGTTTCCTTTAGAGTTAACGTATAGAACACCAAAGATTGAAATGGGTGATGAAGTGAAAGTATGGATTGTGAGGTAACTTGACTAAAGGTGTTATAAGGTGATCAATTAGGATTTGAAACTTTGATGAAGGGGGTAATAGTTTGGAGGATTGATCGAGAGAATAAATGGGTGGACAAGGACTTTAGGGTGTAGAGAGGAGGGTGTTGATGAAAGAGGGAATTTGATTAGTTGTTGGCTTTTCTTTGAAAGGACTCTCATCTTCGATCCTTATCTCTTGCAAGGGGAGGATAAGTTGAAATCTTTCCAATTATCATTTGGCACATATTCTTTACTCACAAAGGTGGAAGAATGCAAATAAGAAAAACTTCATTGATGAATACATTCTTATAATAAAAGTGTCTCTCCAATTTATAGATGAAAGAGAGTTCATTAATTTTGTAAGGGAAAAAGATAATTAAATAAACTTTGAAATTTAACATAAGCATGGGAAAAAAAGAATTAAATGCACCTGAAACTTAACATATGCCTTGGTGAAATAAAAAGTCGACATGAGAAAGTACATTTTTGAGTTAAATTACTTGGGAATCCAAATGAACCTTTCAAATTTCAAAATCATCAACTTCAAACAAGTCAACCATATTAAATAAAAGTGTAAAATATAAAAATACATTAAAAAAAATTATAACATAGGAAAAATTATGCAATCATGTAATATTAAGACGAGTCCTTGCAGCACATCTTTTGGCGCTGCCCGAGAGCCCAAGAGGTTTGGGCTGACTGCACTGTTCGGGACTATCTTGCTTGAGGTTCACTCGTCCCTCAACCGACATCTCTCCCTCTCCTCTCTGTTCAGCGGGGACCCTGGCAAATCCACGGACTTGCTTGTTACGCATAGTTAGATTCCCCCCCCCAACAGGTTGGATCAGAGTGAATTGCGATGCCGCAGTTGGTGATTCAATGGCCTGGTTGGGCATGGTTGTGCGGGATTGCTTGGGCAGACCTCTCCTGGTGGCTGGCAAAAGGTTGTTATCCCAGGCGGTTGACATGATAGAGACCCAGGCTCTGCTTATGGTGCTTGACATGGTTAGAGATCTTCTTCCCCTGCACTGGGCTGTGGAACTCCAATCTGACTCAATGCTGGCTATTTAGGAGGTGCGCGAGATGGTGTCCCTCCCCCTGGGGTCAGGTGTCTTTGCGGCAACTATCCAGTATGCTTCGGGTCTTGAGGTCATTCATTTCTCACACATCCTCAGAGACAGGAATGCGCCTACTGACTGGGTTGCTCGGGCAGCGTGCCTTAACGACTTCATCTGGGGCCCCGAGGATCCCATTCCTAAGCCCCTGCTCGACCTCATGTTATCTGATTTCACTTTCGATCCCCCTTGAGGATCCTTTTGTAATTTGGGCTTGGCCTTGATATAATAGATATTATATCCTCTTAAAAAATATAATATTAAGATTAGATAGTGATAACAAAGCAATGAGGGATGCTAGTAATGGGCAAGACGAAAAGCTGTGGTCGATGGCATTCAGAGGGCAAGTGGCCAACGAGCATGCCAGGGAGCAACAGACAGCTGAATGGTGGTGAGTGGTCAAGTGTTGTCGAACAATTAAGCGATGGTGGGTTAGCAGCAATGGGGTACAATAGATGTAATATGATACGTTATTCTAAGTTAATAATATCTCTTTGAGACATCTCTAAGAGTCTTATCTTTCTTAAAAGTGACAACATAATTTTCCAAAATATATTTGCCAAACTAAAAAATATCTAGTGATGAATTTATGATACATAATTTATTATTCTTATATAAGTATCTATTTTTTAAACTAAAATCTCTAGATAAGAGGATTGGTGTTGATGTGATTTCTTAATAAATTAGCTCAAAGTCAAGACAATTAGGATATTAATGTTTAATTTGATCAAAATTCGGGACCTTTAAGACAAAATGGTCAATAAATGAACAAGCCATCAAAGCACATTAGCTACTTTGCTTTCTAAGATAAGCTTATGTTTAATAACAAGTTTGTATACTCCTAGATGTACTTCAATCATTTAGCATACCTATGACTAAAGTCTCATTAGGAATTTAGAAACTTAAGCACCTCATTGTTAAAGTATAAGTCAAACTCTTTAGATAACAAGTAATGCTTAATTTTTTAAAGATTGAATTATGACATATAGTTCTTTTTCACATGTGTAATGCTTCTTTCTAGAATCATTAAGCTTCTCTCTAAAGAAAGTAATAGGATGTTTATCTTGATTAAGTACACCTATCCTTACTTCCGATGCATCACTTACAACCTTAAAGGTAGTAAAAAAGCAAATAGGTTTAGAATGGATGCCTTGGTCATAATCTCTTTCAACTTTTTAAGAACTAAGTTTACAAATTTAATCCAAGTAGATTTACCAAACTTAATACAATCAATAATTAGTGTGATAATAGTATTGAAGTCTTTGATAAATCATTGATAAAAGGTGTCTAAATCATGGATTCTAATATCATGAATTTTTTTTGGGTAGGTCACTCAGTAAATTCCTTGACTTTGCTAGAATCAGTAGAAATCTCTTTAAAAGAAATTATATAGTCTTAGAAGGCAACCTCATGTGTGAAGAATTCATATTTCTTTAGACTAGCAATAAATGTTCCTTCCTAAAGTTGCTACATAATTTGTGCAAATGATCTAGATGATCCTCAATAGACTTGATATAAGCTAAAATATCATCAAAATATATTAAGTCTAGTTTTAAAACTTTGATCATCAATCTTATGAATGTACTTATTATGTTTGATAACTCAAATGGCATCACTAATTATTGATTTAAACTATCATTAGTCTTAAATATTATCGATCATTTGTCTCTTATCTTAATTCTTAATTAGTGGTAACCACTTTTAAGTATATCTTAGAAAATATAGTAGCTTCTATCATTTGATCTAAGAGGTCATCTAATCAAAGAATAAGAAACATATATTTTAATGTAATTTTATTAATTATTTAACTATCGACATACATCCTCTATGTTCCATCGTTTTTGGGTGTTAAAAATGTAAGAAAAGCATAATGACTAATACTTTCTTAGATAAATACTTTAAGTAAGTCTCCTACCTAACGGATTAACTCAGTATGAGCTTTCAAGTTTAACCTATAGTAGGGAAGGTTGGGTAGCCTTACCTTAGAAAATAGATTGATCATGTATTATATGTCCCTCCTTGAAGGAAGAGTGTCAAATAAATCGTCTGAGAAAATATCAAAAAATTTATTAAATAAGGACTAAACAATAGATGACAAAACTTGTAAGGTGGTGATTAAATCTTTAATTTTAAGAAACCAAAGTATGTCTCCTTGATCAAGGATCTTTCTTACTTGAGGTAGTGTGATCAAGCTCAAGTCCTTTATCTTTCCTTTTTCTTTGTCCTTAGGTTTAGAATTTTTAGTACATTTGTTAAGCTTAAGTGTTTGGAGTTTCTTATAAGGTCAAGTATGGTATAATGTGATATTCTTTCCTTCATGAACAAAAAAATATTTGTTAGTTTTACTCTTCAAAATTGTCCCTATCAAAAAGTTATGATCTTCTTAGATAAGGTGACTTATCTACATAAGGTGACTTACTTACATAGGTGTGACTTCTCATAAAATATTTTTACTATATTTACTCAATTCTAAGGGTACATAACATTGTTTTTTAATAGTTATAAAGATTTTATCTATCTATCGCACAAAATAGAGGTTTGAGTGTTCTAATAGGGATGTCTTATTCACTTGGTAGCCTTAAGAAATATTGCATTGATGTAACTATCTCTAACTATAATCATCCTACATGGTCATTTCTTAGTTTTTATACTAATGCTAATGGTGATGGTACATCTCCAATCATCTTGTAATAGTGGGATTGTAATTTAACTACTAAAACTAGAAAAGCTTTTATATTTTTTAATTCTTACTTAACTTTCTTATTAGGTATTATGTTTTCTTCTTTATCTGACTCTTTTTATTTATTATCACTATCTAGGTTTATATTCATGGCTTTATTTAGGTAGTTAATGAGTACATATTCTTTTTCATAGCACTTAAAATAGGTGATTTTAGATTTGGTAGTTTGGATCTTAGTGGGTTGACTTGAAGAAGGATTTGAAGAAGTGGATGGTCATGAGAGTCTGAGCATTTTAGAAACCATGGTAAAGGGGGTAGCTAAAGTGGTATAAGTATGAATGGTTTGGAAAATGAAGTCGTGGATCTTTGGAGGGGTTGGTTGCTCAATTTTCTTACAATATGATATTTTATCTTTTTTATATTTCTAGATATACAATATGCTTTCTTTAAGATAATAATATTTCTCAAGTTAAGTTTAACTTATATGTATTCCTTTAAACCAATCTTAAAATAAGAGAATACTACACCTTCGGGTTCCTCTATATCGTACCAAGGTTTATAATCAACAAACTTATTAATGTAAGTCTTGATGGACCTACTACCTTGTAAAAACTTTTGTTATGATCTAACAATTTGGCATTACAAGTTATTAGAACAAACCTATTATACAACCTAACCTTAAGGTTTTACCAAGTTTAAAGTATCTCTCCATCATTATTGGTAAATTATTGCTCTATATTTTTAAGGAACCTATGAGCAATACTAGTGATTTTATTATTAATAAATTGATACTTTATTTGCTAATTCATTTGATATCAATCAAAGTAATTATTTATACTAGTTTACTAATCTATGTAATCCTTAGGGTTAGAATTATTATCAAAAGTTGGGCCATTCAATTTTATTTTAAGGATATATTCTATCTCTCTCTCTCTCTCTTAGTATGTCTTAAGTCTTTCCTTCTCATTAAACATATTTAGGTCATCATTTAGCTTTGATTCATCAAAAATTTCATTTCTTCTTCTATGGTCATGACTTCTCCTATGCATATCTTGATCAAATTCATTAAAAAGATTATCATATCTTCTATGGCTCTTACATCTCTTAAGATTTTCTTCTTCTAGATCATTAAGTGTAACACTTCTTTTCCAATTATCCCTTTCTTAGAATTTGATTCACTTTATTAGTTTAAAAGGATTTATCCAACAATCTGGATGAGTTAGCTTATTAATTAAGCTATTTTCAGTATAGGTTCTTAGTTTGAGTTGTCCTTGGTTTTGGTTAGGTTCATGATTTTGATAAGCTAATTGGTAAGACCTATCAGACCTTGTGGTCTTACAAAAGATTGATACGTAGGATGATATCATGGATGAAAAATAAAGTAAGATATCTTCTCTTCTTTTTTAAACAAAATTGTGAAAGTAAAGTGACAATAGTTGTAGACCACCAAAGTTATTGAGTGTGATTTTAGGAAAATGGTGAGTGATCAGGGTCTTGTTTGTGCCATACTACCTCTTAAAAAAACACGATGGTTCCTACGAAAGATGGTGAGAGTTATATCATTATTTTTGTATCATTTTTGAAGACAAAGTTTACTTAAAACTAATAAAAGAAAAAATTATATTAAGTAGAAAACCATGAGCTGTTACACCAAAGTTGATATATGATAAATTAAATTTATATCATGATCTAATTTAGAACCTATAATACAAGAGATGCTCAATAAACTAATAAGAAATGCTTAAGAATATTATTTATTAATTAAAATTATATAACATGTGATATTTTAAAATTATTTAAAGATTAATATCCTAAGTTATAGTATAGATTATTTAGTAGAGTGAGTGGCAATATGTTAAGTGTTAAACATAAAATCTTATTGAATAGTTTTGTCACATTCAAATTCACATATATAAAAAAGAGAATAAAGACAAACTCTATATAGAATTTTTTTGATAGAAGAAAGCATTTAACTTTTGGTTACTATCTAAAAAATTGAAGTTACATAAAAAGTTCACCTTTTTGATGATGATGACTTATAATTTTTTTTCGAGTTGACATGTAGAGCACCAAAGATGGAAAATGGTGATGAGATATGGGTATGGGTTGGTGGGATAACTTAGTTAAAGGTGTAATAAGGTGGTCGACTAGGATTTAGAACCTTTTTAAGGAGGGTAGTGATTTGGTGGTTTGATCGAGATAGTGAAAGGTTAGACAAGGATTTGATGGTGTCGAGAGAAAGGTAATGAAGGAAGAAGGAATTTGATTGGTTATCGACTCTTGTAACGAAAAGTTTCTCACCTTTAATTCTTGTTTCTTACAAGGAGAGAGGAAGTTGGAATCTCTTTAACTAGAGTTTGGTACACATTCTTTACTCACAAATATGAAAACACAAACAAAAAAAATTTATTCAAGAATAAAATCCTTATAATCTAGGAGTATTTCTTATTTATAGATGAAAGAGAGTTTCTTAATTATGTATGATAGAAAGAGAAGTAAATGCATTTTGAAACATAACATAAATATGAGAAAAAAAGAATTAAATGTACATTGGAATATAACATTAACATGGGAGAAATAAGAAGCCAACATGAGAAAGACCATTTTTGAATTAATTCATTTAAGAATCCAAAGAAGCTTTGGAAATTTCAAAACTTAAATAAGTCAACTACATTAAATAAAAATATAAAATATAAAAATACAAAACAAAATTACAACATAGAAAAAAATTATACAATCATGTAATATAACAATCTGACGGCAACAGCACAATGACAAAGGATGCCAGTAGTGGGCAAGACGGAAAGACTTAGACTCCTTGCATGACCTATTGGATTCCCTCCCCGCCCAATTGGGATCTAACACATGTTACATTGTATTTTTTATTTTGGTTTATATTTTGTTTAGTATGGATCAATGGTTTAATTTTTTACTTAAATGATTAGTTTTCCTGTGAGATATGTCATTAACATACATGATTTTTGAGTTTGCTTCTCGTAATGGTGGGAACCTTCTTAAGAGGGCTTCAAAAGATGGCTTTTATTTGAGTATTTTAAATATTAAACAGCTTTTTTTTATTATTTTGATGTCCATGCTGTAATATTTAAAACTTTGGTTTTATCTCCTTAATACTGGGGTTCAACATTAAGCATCCTTTATTGCATTAGTTTTGAACCTTGAAAATATTTCATCTAAAAATGATTATCTAAGACAGCTCCTTCAATAGAACTTTTTTAATGTATTGAAAATATTTCTTTTTTGACTGTTACTACTTTTTGTTGGTTATCTTAATGTGAAATAAAAACTTGGATTAATTGTGTTCATTTTTTTTTTACCTTTATTGTTGGTGATGCTTTTGTCTATTTAACTAATTATCATATAAGTGATGATATTAACTACATTGAGTAATTAGATTAATATTATCATTAAATTTGTTAAACTATTGCATTATTTTGATTTTATCTTTTTTATTTGTAATATTAATTTTTAGTTACATAAATTTAAGTAATTTTTAATTCACCTATTATTTTGAGAAATTAATATAAAAAAATTTATCTTATATCGTGAGATAAAGGATCCTTACTTTATATCAAGCTCATAAATTTTTTTATTATCATTTTAGATATGTTATTTTTCTTTTGTCTGTTTTTTTAGTTCAAATATCATTTTTTATAACTTTTTAATATGTTATAAAATATTTTTGTATAAGACTTGTTTAATAATGTTTATTTTTTTGAAATACTATCATTCTTTTTTACAAGACTAAAGATGAATTAAATCAAGTTAATTACAAAAATTATTCATTTTAACACATCCTAATCAAAGATAGCATCTAAATATAAAATTACCTTGAGCCAATTTAAACTACCACAACTTGTTATCAAATAAGACTTAAGGGGGTGGTCAAGTTATTTTGGTGAACTCAATAATTCTAAAATAAAAGTTATAAAAATAAAAATAAAATCATTAATCAAATATGATGAAATGACTTCTCTTAGAATAAGACAAACAGTAAGATAAAAATCATCTTGAAGTGTGTTCTTAGCTATGCAGCTAATTATAATTATATCTTAATTTGTCAAATTACAGGTAAATTAATTATAACTATGACCATATTGATGAACTAAATCATGATTGGGAACGATGGTTAAAATATATTTTCTTTGCAAAAAACATATCTTCAATTTGGCTTTTAGTGATGTGTAAACAAAACTTAAAACGCCTTTCGAAGACAGAAGCCACGATTAAACTTAACTGGAAAAGTTAATCTTGGCTAATCCTAATTACGACTCCCTAATTGTAGACAAGTTTAGAATTAAGAGTTGGGATTAAAATAATACGTCTTCTCGTTGGATTTTAGTGTTCCCTAGCTTCGAAGTTGATGATTCATATAATATTGCTAAAGCTACAGTGCAAACAAAACATACCAACTCATTGAAAGCAGCAAGCATTTAGTTAGTATGGCAGATGAGATTTTATATGCAAATGTTTTTAATGCTAAACATTTTAATTATTAATTAAAAAATTCATTTTATTTAGAGCTTATTTTGCTTTTTAGAGTAACTGAATAATGTATTAGGGACCAAAGCAGGAGGTTGCAGCAGATTGACAGGTTTAGATGTTCGATTTGGTGCAGTTTAGATCAAACTATTTGTAGTTTTTTTACTTAATTTACGTATGGTCTGTGAGTTTTGAGAGGTGATTTGATGAAGAGATATAAAAATAATTAAAAAATGATTTTGATTAGGGTAAAATGAATTATAACATGCACAAAATGATTAACTTATATGCTTGAATTTTGATGATAGTGGAATAATTATACTTAGCAAGAAAAGCAAATTATAAAGTTCTAAAAATGTCTGTTATAGGAATGAGTATATGAGGATTCGTTTACTGTCATTCTTTGCATAAAGAGTGACCTAAATTTTAGTCAAACAATGATCATTATTAACATATCTTAGAATAATATTAGTTGACATTATTCTTTGTTTTTAGTTATCATCATACAATTGATTTCATCACTAAGTAAGTCATAATAAGCAATTTTATTTTTATAATACTAAATTATAAATAAATAATAGCCCATTGCAATTCATTGAAATGAGATGAGAATTATTTTGTTAGAGAGAGATTGTAATGTAATGATGTTTAATTCAGTTTCTCATAAATGAAAGTCTAATGATCAATTTTGTTAAATAAAAGACAAGAGATGTATTACATATGTTAAAGTTTAAATCTTAATTATTAACTTGATTTAAGACTGATTTGAAAATGCTAAATTTAACTTTTAAAGAATACTTTTTCAATAGTTTTTTAGACAAGTTTTAGATGCATGAGTTGTAATTATATAGAGCCATAAATTTGGTTACAAAGAAAAAGTTTAAGGATTTCTACCAAATGAAGTAACTTTTGGTTTTTATTTTTATTTTTATTTTTTCGAATCCTGCTCATGATATGGAAAAAATACAGTTATCTTTTAGAGTTCATTTCGTCATCATAAAAAAAAAGTGATTCATTATGTATTATTTTGATTTATGAGGATGAAATTAAAAGTAATGAAATTTAAGTCATTTCTAAATGATGTTGTAATCTTTAAGTCTTTATTTTACAACACTAGGTTAAGATGTTTAAATACTTAATAATCACCTACAAAGATGTTAAGCATTATTTAACATCTTAACATTAAACTAAGTTAGTTGATTATTTAACCTAATATGATGTCTTAACCTTGCTAACTCCACCCCTACCCTTTCCTCTTGTAAGGCCATTCTCCTCTATGGCATAGCCTACATGTTTTATTTTTTCTCCCATAAAACTCTCATTGGTAATATTATTTTGATCATTTTTCTTCCCATAATACTTTCATTCACGATCTTACTATAAAAGTTTCTCCCATGACATTATCTTTCGTGATCTTCTACATTCTCTTGTGGCAACAAAAGGAGACCCAAATCTTGCCTCCTCGTCTTTGTTTGAAATGGCCATTTGATTTTTTTAAATGCTCACTATGTGCATGCATCACACCTTTTCACTTGACCTTGGTTTCATTATAACCCTATCAATGCTCTTCTAATAAATAAGAAGAAGAGACAACGTTCAATTAAGGAGTGTCTCCATGGTTAAGAGGCCCTTTGAGTGGTCAAGTCACGGTGCTTCTTTATTCCTAAGGTGTGTGAGCCTTTAGTTTGGTAATGTTTCTATCACGTTTAAATATGAGCTATAAATTGCTTTTTATATTACTTACAGCATGCACGTTTGATTGTATTGGTGTTTTAATGTTGGCATTTGTTGTTATTAATCATAGTATATTGTTTTTGTTTAGTTTGGATGGATGAGAAGCAATATCTTATTTAGCTTGCTTTCGATCATTGTTCTTTTCTGTGTATGACCTTCTTTTATTTTTATCCTAATTTAAACTTAATATGTTGTTTTTTAATTTTTTTTTATTCATTATCACTTTGTTCTTCCATGGCTGTTGGATCTATAGAGTTTGACTTGTTACAAGACCTAAAAGATTTGCTATAGAAGATCTTATCTATTGGGAGACTTTCTAGGCCTGATTATGATAATTTATCAGCCATGTTCTTTCTATTTTTTTGTGTCTTTAATTATGATTGTTCTTACTTGGACTTTGATTTTATGTAATTAGACTTCTTGCAAGACTTGTTGAATTTCCTCCCCACTCAATTAAGATTGGATATATATTATATAGTATTTTTTTATTTTGTTTTAATTAGAATTTTCTATGGATCAATGATTTAATTTTAGCTTAAAAGTTGAATTTTTATAAGATATGTCAATAACCAACACTTTAAGTTTACTTATATTATATTGTTGAACCCTAGTCATTATGCTTTGTTTGATGATAACAAACCCCAAATATTTCTAATGAATTTGTTTAAGTGAATTTTTAGATTATAGGTAGCTATACTCTTATCTATGGGAGAACTAAAAGAAGAAGATGTGCAAATATTAAATCATATGAAAATCATCTTGATGGAAGTGACAAGCTACTAAAAAATATTTTTTGACATTACTTTTAGGTATTTTAATTTTGTTTTTAGAATGTTAAATTTAATTAAAATTAATTTTTCAAGACACAAAAATCTTAATTAACTTTTATCTCTAATATTCTTGATCACCATCTTTGATTTAATATTTAAAACACATATTTCTTAAACATCTTTGAAATCTTATTATTTAATAATGATTTTAATAATAAATTTAAAATAAAAAAAACCTAATTACCTTTCATCATTTGTCAATTGCCAGTGTTATAGTCAAGTCGAGGTATAAATCCCAAACCTGTTCGACACATTCCAAATTTAGCTTAGATCAAGAATATTACCCTTCAAATGCATAATTAATCTTCTAATTACTAGTACGATCGAGTGATTAAATCCTGCTCGAATCAGGAGGCATCTAACCTTGAAATCAGTCTGTCTCCAATGCATGTCCAAATGATTATATAGAGAAAAGCACTTTGCAAATACACCATGTGGGATTGAATATATTGCTTTTACTACACGGCGATCTTCTGAATTACGGGAGTGATGTGACCCATTTGATCACACATTTTTGCTATCAAATGATTATCAACGTATTTAATTTTTCAACTCGTTAATTCTTTCGACCGTTTGATCGTACAATGCCGCAATCTCCTGATTCGTATTTCTTTTGCTGGACAACTTAAATCCTACTATTAGATCATGTTTCTAAGCTATAACCTAGATCAATTTCATATTTCTAAATGTGCAGATTTAATTGCATCCATTCGATCATGCAGTTTTCATGATCGAACGGTCTCATAGCATTCCAATCGAATGGCTCCTGCGCAACGACTATTTTAGCCATTATTTGAAGCTATAAGAGTTTTTTTATTAATTCCTTAATTAAAATATTGTGAAAACTAAAAAATTATAATGATTAAATTGGGTGTTTAATAAGTACTTTTAGTTTTTACAAATTGTCTATAAATATGAGATTTTTGTACGAAATTAGATAGAGAAATTTTTATGTGATCATAAAATTTCAAACAAGAATATACAAGCTATTAATTGCTCATTCTTATTTCTTTACTTACACATGTTGCTGCATCATTACTAGTTGAAATTTTGTTCCATCTCGAATCAGCTAAGTAATCAATTTCTTTATTCTTAATTGATTTAATTAAAATATTTGTGCCTCTTTAATTATTTTATCAAGCATAAAATTTTATTAGTATTAATTTTGATTTTATGTTGCTAAATATTTTTTTTGTATTGTCATTTGTTTTAAGAGTGTTATGGCCTATCTTATTGATTTCATTGTAAGGACGCTGTAGTTTTTTTGGGTTATTTGTTTGTTGCAAAGGTTTAGTCTACTCGTGTTTCGGTGAAAAACTTATATTGTGTTTGTTTTTACCCAATTTTTGGTTGTGATGGATGTAAGCTTGTTTTATAACTTAAATCACCTAAAAATCAATTGTGAACATTTTTTATTATTGTTTACTTTTCAATTACATAATTTTTATAAACTTAGTATGTTTTAAAATAAAATTAAAAATTATAAAAAAATATTTTTAAATATTTTTAAAATATTATTTTAAATATTGTTTTTTGAAATATTTTGTAAGTAACTAAAATTTTATTTTTAGCTATTCACCCCCTCCTCTTACTGAATCTTGCTTCAGTTTCTTATAAATTAGCACAAGCTTTTGTTTCTAAAATGGTAGAAACCTTCTTAAAAAGGCTATAAAAGATGACCTTTATAGGGGATTTTTATTAGTCAATAATTTTTTTGTTTTGATGTCCTTATTGTGATAGTTAAAACTTTGGTTTTTCTTTCTTATGATATGATTTATGGATATTACGTTCTAATAAAATCCTAAAAATGGGGATAAAAAATTTTAATAAATTTTAACCATGAGATGTTGGAAAGAATGACATCAAAGAAATGTTTAATAATTTTAAAGAAAGAGTTATAAAACAATGATTTTGATTAGAACATATTTTGAGAATTTTTATAAATCTTTCTCAAGTTTTCTGATTATGTTTCAAGATTTTAAGGAATTGTACAATACAATAACATATGATCATACAGTACAATTGAGTAAGAGAACTAATCGAGTGGATAGATTAGGCATATAAAATTATCATATAAGTACGATAGAGTGTAGTCCATTATTAGTTAAGGTGCTTAAGATGTGTTAAGAAATTGATTATACAGTATGATCACCAAGTATCTTATTGAACAATCGAGTAAAACAAAGAATGAAAGCAAGACAATTACATATAAAAGCAAGCATAGGATTGTACATGACATTGAACTAGGCAACTAACGCATAATAATAAATAATTTGTAAACAATACATAATCATATAGTATGAAAGGCGTGAGCATACAAGCATTATAAAAATTAAAGTGCCAATAGCACATGTATAATAAGACACAAGTATTAGTACGACCATATGTTAGATCGTACAATATGACAGAAGTATATCGTATCGTATGATTAGGTGATAAGAAATGAAGTGGGATTAGTATGAACACGCTCGAGAAAAGATACCCTAAAATAATTATATAATACAATATGTTTATCATATTAATATAATTAAAAAAAATAAGAGTATAACCATTATCAGTTATGGGCTATAAAGACTTAGCATATAATACCATAATAAGATTATACCAGTATAATGTAAACAAATGAATATAAATTTAGATAAGATTGAAGAAGTATATAAGACAAATCTAGTAATCATATTTGTATAATTTGTAAGAATTGAAGAGATGAAAGATGATATAAGAAAAAGATAAATAAAAGATGTTTGTATAGACATAACTTATACACAATGTATATATTTTAATGTAATGCATAATATTAAGTTAGAATACTCAAATTATATGTTAAAAAGATTTATTTAGAGATGCATCATATAGTTACTATAATAATATGTTGCTATCCATTGTGTGTTATATGTTGCAATTAATGAGATGCCAAATATATTTATTATCATATGTGTTAAAAGTTAAAATGAGTGATTAATAAATATTGATAACAAAGTAATATAATATAAGAAAGAGATGAAATTTCAAGAAATGTTTTAAAGGCCAACTTAATATCTGGATTAATATGTCTCATAAAATTAGAATTTTGCTATCTAGATTAATAAGTCTTTGGAAGTAAAACTGTCACCCAGATTAATGTCTTCAGAAGTATTGTAAAAAAATATATTATTAAGCTATACAAAATAAATTATTTTGGATGTACAAAAGAAAAAGGGATTAGAAAAATTAATATAATATCTTAAAAAATAAAATTTCAAATAAATTTAAAGAAAAAGAATAGTAATATTTTTTTTATTGATATTATTGTATATATAGATCATGCATGCGATTACCCGACAACTGCTTATTTTATGTTATGTTATAAGCTTTTGCCACTAAGTGTGCGTTGGATTATGTCTATTTTAATCTAATACTTTTAGATCAAAAAAAGACACCATATGATTATCGAGATGGAGTGAAACCTATCACATGATTTAGAATATGTTATAATTGTCATTAAAATTGTTGTTTTATGTTTTTTTTTATTTGAGAAAAAATGATATATTGAATTATAACTATTGATATTATATATTTATATGACATTTAAAGAAATATAAAAAACTTTGTTTTCACATGATTTGTAAAGTATATTTTTCTACTTGATTTAAATGCCAAATATTTTCTTCTACTGTACTTTTGCATAAAAAGAAGATTAAGATCTTTACATATTTCCAAAATGTTATGAAAGAGAAAGAAAAAGCTGTGATACTAAAATAAGAGAATGACTAGTGAGATGTCGCCATTGTCTCGTTAGAGAGGACAACTATATTCATATTTTTGGTCTTGTAGGAACAATATTTATCGAATATCTCTTGTTAAAACTTTGAAATTAAATATTGAGGAGAATCATTTTTTAAGTGGGTTCTTTGCTTAGCAGCTAATTATAATTATATCTTGATTTGTCAAATTTAAGGTAAAATAATTATAGTTATGACCCTAATTTAAACTGAATCATGATTGCGAACCATGATTAAAATATCGTTGTCTTTTGTAAAAAAACATATCTTCGATTTGGATTGTAGTGACCTCTCAATTCTTGTAGTAGAACTTTGAACGCCATTGATGAAAGATGCCATGATTAACCTTCAATTGTGAAGTTAATCTTGCCTAATCCTAATTACGACTCCTTAATTGTATACAAGCTTAGAATTAAGAGCTAGGATTAAAAAAATATGTCGTTTCGTTGGATTTAAGTGGTCCCTAGATTGGTACTTGGTGATTCATATAATATTGCTGCAGCTACAGTGCAAACAAAACATACCACCTCATTGAAAAGAGCAGATATTAATTAGTATAGCAGGTGGGATTTTATATATAAAATTTTTTAATGCTGAAAAATTGGATTAATAATTAAAAAACTCATTTATTTAGAGCATATATTGCTTTTACGGCGACTCAACAATGTAATATTAGGGACCTAAAAGGTTTAGGTATTGAATTTGGTGCAGTTTATCAAACTATTTGTAGTTTTTGACTTCATTTATATATGGTTTGTAAGGTTTGAAGGGTTATTTGATGAAGAGATTTAATTAAAAAAATTAAAAAAATTACTTTTATTTGAATTTGGATAATAGTGGAATAATATAGCAACTAGGTTGATCAACAAGCAATTGTGGCCGAGAGGGCACGGACATTGGCGGCCAATGACTATGGCCAAGGAGCAGCGGATAGTTGGTAGGTAACATGTGATACTGATGAACAAAATGCCTCTTCTACCTCTTATTTCTTTGCCAAGTATTATTTAAAAAAATTAGAAAAAAAATTAATCACAAATGATGTTTTTCTATTTGCTACAAGTCAATCGTTAAATTAAGTTGTCACGCCTATTTTTTATTTCTATCTTCTGGTAATGATAGGACAAAAAAAGATTACGCATATGACAGAACAATGGACAAGGATAGGCCACGACAAAAAAAAACCCATTAATAATAATGCATACAACTTGGGAATAATTTTTCTGCTATTATTTTTTTTAATAGATTTTCAAGGCTCTATTCTATTTCTTTTTCTTTGATTTGTAGGCTGTCCTTTGAAAAACTTAAAACTAATGGATTTCTCAAAAGAAAAATTCTAAAAAAAAATAAACAAAGAAATATTTATATATATAAAAAGTCATGAGAAATAATTATCTGATCAAATATCAAAATCATCATAACTAACTCTCTTAGATGATGCATACTACTATCTTCTTTCCTAACATAATGATGATGATCAAAGATAATTATAATAAAGTCATTTTTAAGTAAATACCAACAAACTGTGCAACAGGATGGCCAAAGAATAATTATAGAGAGCACACTGGTCCCACTATTTGTGTCGCACTCCCGTGTTCCGTGTGGACACGGCGTGACCCGCGCCCGAGTAATAAGTAACAAGCCAAAATTAAATCTATATATACATCCACCAGCGAGATCCAACCTCCACCTTTACGTCTTCTTCCGGCCGCTCACTTGGAGCTCGAGTGAGTAGGCCGCCGTGAATTGTCGTCACTAAAAAATGACGAGGGTGCACCCGAACTCTCCGAACTCCAATGCTCCGGATTCGTCCATCACCTTGGAGTCGGAGCCCATCACGCTTACGGTCTGGCGGAAGTCCCTTCTCTTTAACTGCAGCGGCTTCACCGTCTTCGATGCCAAGGGAGACCTCGTCTTCCGAGTTGACAACTATTCTTCCTCGAGGCGAACAGAGATCGTCCTCATGGATTTTTCCGGCAAGTCCCTTTTCACCATCCGCCGAAAGGTACGGAACTAGGTCTCTCATCTATTGCGATCGGGGAGATCAATTAGGTCGGTAATGGGAATGGAATGCGGAAATCGATTTGAATCGATCTTTTCTTTTATTTGATTCAGAAGCTAAGCCTAATAGAACGCTGGTACATCTACGAGGGGGAGGCGGTGACAGCGAGGCCTCGTTTCTTGGCACGGAAGAGCGTAACCGTCCGTCTGTCTGGCTGCAAACACAAGGAGCTGGCGAACGTGGCTCGCTGCAGTCGAGCTGGCGCAGAGGAGGGACCCGTCTATGGCATCGAGGGCTCTTTCTTGCAGAGGTCGTGTGTCGTGCTGGATGATAGGAGGCGAAATGTCGCGGAGGTCCGGCAGAAGGAGGCAGTCGGAGGTGTTTCCTTCGGCGGAGATGTTTTCCGCCTCGTGGTTCAGCCAGGTTTCGACGCCGGCCTTGCCATGGCTATGGTCGTCGTCCTTGAGCAGATGTTCGGTGGGGGCCGCGCTAATTAATGTGCTGCGTGCGCTTGTGGCTCGCAATAGCTGAAGTGCAGACAACGCTGCGCTGTGTTGCTCTTCAAGTTGGGCCGTAGCCCAAATCGAAGCCCGGTTTGTTGGCCCAACGTTAAAAATATGTGTATTTTATAACAAACATATATATTTTTAAGTGACGACCAAATAATATAGATAAAATTAATTATGTGCTAAACGATGGATTCATGGTTTTTTTATCATATTATTTTATTTTTGTAAAACAATTATTTTATCTTCAAGATATATAACTGTTATTTTTATTTTGTCTTTTTAATTAATTAAAAAAATGTAAACTTACTTTTTATTAAATAATTTTACATCCTCGCACGACATTGGGAGATTAAAATTATATTGTTTAACCTCCCAGCAGATCACTTATTTTCAATTCTGTGGGCAAAGGCAAGATTGTAAAAGAAAACTATTTATTGATTAAAGAATCATACATCCGAATTTTATGAAATAAAGTTTTGAGGGTTGAATAGTTCTCGTAGAAAAGTATGCAACACGTAGTATACTATGTCTTGTGCAATGCATATAAATAGATGGTGTGATTTTAAACTTATTTATTAATTTTATGTTACATTAGAATGTGCCCATTAAGAATAATATAATTTAGTTTTAATGTGATATTAATAATTAGATTTTTAGTATAGTTTGTAAGAACTATGTATTCACAATCAATTATGATATGTTAGCCATATGTATAACTTCTATCACATTTTATCTAACATGCACCATTTTGTACATGACGACGAAGGAAATAGTCATTTGTAATTATTTCTTAATCATGTCTAATCCAAAGTGTAATTTGTTGTAGCACACCACTACTCACAATTGACATTGCTGAAGCAAATGAATTACATATTGATCCTAAGTGCATACTATTTCTAATATGATCAAAGATGATGTAATATAGAAACCTGTTGATGAAACCCATGAGTCCTAAAGACAACTCAATATTTTGATGATAACAAAATATTTAAGTAATTATGTAATTTAATGTGTCTGTTTTGTGTGTTATAAGTTATATTAAAATAGGTAGTTAAAAAAGAATATTTCAACAAGAAGAATATGATTATCCATCTTAAAATTTCTTTTGTCCAAGATATTTTTTTGAAGAGTTATGTGTTAGGATATATTTAAAGATTGAGAAGTAAGATTACGAACTAATCCAATGGCTAGCACACCATTACATATGTATATCATTTAGAAAATATCTCATAATAGCTTTAACTACATATCACTAAGTCTTATTATGATTAATATAACTCATTATGTTATTATTAATATATAAGTCTATAATGCTTGATGAGTTGAGCAAAATAGAATTTGAATTAAAAATTAAATTTAAAAGTATTTAATATTTATACTAATTATATGGTACGAAAATCATTTTGAATGGTAAAATTAGTTTTATGTTAATTGGAGGATTAAGAAGAAGACTTTTTGATCTATGGTTTTATTAGCACTCTGTGGATATTAGACCACTACAATATGATGATCGAACACTATAACATATTCACAAGGGTTATGTATGAGTAATTGAATAGTTTAGAAAAATAATGCATATCATGTGATCTAGTAAACACAGAAATTTAGAAATTTTTGTATAATAAGTTAATATTTTAGTAGATAATAAGATTGTTTATGTTATAAAAGAAAAATAAAAAAATTGTATGGTATTATAATATTATAATAAATAGTATGAATAATTTATTATATAAGTATTGAACAATATGATACGTTTATTATATAGTATGATTGATAGAATACATATATTGTCTTAGCCTTGCATTTGTATTAAAGCAAAAAGTATACCTTTTGCATATGTTTTTAAAAGAAAATCAAGTATTATTGTACGACCGTTAAGGAATTCATAAAAGAGCTTAAAAAGGCTAAAATTATTGTAGTGGTCATAATGCAACAAAATCTATGACTTCTCTCACACCACATGTCCCGCTTTGCCCAAGTCGTGTGCCAAGCTATCATATGCAACTCAAGAAAGTCATATGGTATCTTAAAAATGATCGTACGATATGTAATAAAAGCACAAAAAACCTAAGGACTAGTTTTTTTTTATAAATATAACTATTGAGAAAGGTTTATAGTGCTTGGGGATTATTTTTAGAATGCTTCATTTTGATCCTTTGCTATATAAACCCTTGAAAATTATGAAATATGATTGATAAAGGAATGGAAAAAAATAAAAACAAACTTGAGTTTTTTTAGTTTGTTGAGAGAAACCTTAATAATTTATACTTGCAAGAATGAGTGTTGAAAAGTGTTTATTTTCATATCTTAAAAAAATATCTAGCACATCATTTCTAGGAATTTTGAAGGACCTTCATTTAAAATCATCTTTTTACTCCTCATACTACGAAGTTCTTGGATACATTAGTATTATCATTGTTTAATCTTTGAAAGCATGCCTATATTTGGATGGTTTGTTCACCATTGTGAGGTTGAACTTTGTACCAATTCTTGTAATTTGATTCTTTTATCTTAACTTCAAACTATGAAAATTTGGAGCAGTTGGTTGAACTCTCAAGTGTGGAGAGTTTTGGCCAAGCTCATGGCCACATGGTGTTAAGTGAATTTGAGTTGTGGTTGACTCTATGAAAAATATTGTTTGTAGGGTTTCTTGACTTGACTATGGTGAAAGAATGATTTAGATGGTGTTGTTCAAACTGGTTTTTTAGGAGTGAACATAGGCTTGACATTAAGCTAAGCTATCTAAAATTTTTATATCTTCTTTACATTCATTTATTCATTTTTTTACTTATCTTATTATAGCTTCGAGAAGTTATTTAGCTTATTAATCTTTCTTTATTCAAATGACTTGATACAAAAGTGTGATGATTTCAAAACATATTGCAAAGAGTTTTTTTATTAGATATTTAGTTTGCAAAAAAGTTTATCTTTAAATTGTGCATCACCAATTCACCACCTCTTGTGTGTCTTCTTGGACCCAACTAGTGGTATCAAAGTAAGGTTCTCACTAAAAGCACCTCACATTATTGAGTAAATCTTATCTTGGCATGCTCAATTCTTGCATTTTCACTTGTTTCTATATTTTTAGAATTGAAAAGTTTGTTTTTACAAATCATGGGGTATCCTCCTAATTTTGTTAGAAAGATTTTTGTTTAGGAAAAAGGAGTTGCAAATCTTTTGTATGAAATATATATTTTGATTTGTGAAATTTATTTTAAAAGTTGAATCCTTCATATGCTAAAAGAAATCATATATTTTTTGTGCTACACCAATTGAAATTGGTTTTGAAATTAGTAGTTTAAATACTTGTTATGAGGCTATGAGTGAACTAGAGAAGAGATATGGAGATTTTCTTTGAAATAGTGAAATGAAGAAGTTGAGGAGAAAGTTGAAGAAAAAGGAGAAGAGGGAGAGAAGGAGAAGTTTCTTAAGCACCCTAAACACCATGAGCTGGATGAAAATGTTAATCACGTTTCTTTTTCAAGTTGTGATGCTATTTCATTAATGCTTCTAATTCTTTATGTTTATCTCATACTTTTGATGAGCTTATTAAAGAACACAAAGAACTTCCCCATAAGTACACTATGTTGAGAATTACTTGTTTTATGCATGAAAAGTATATTCTTGACATTAAAATGAATTGTGATAAACTTGGGAAAGAAAAAGATCCTTTGTCTAATAAGGCTTAATTAAAATGTTCTTCATTAATTGAATTATATGTAAAGTGATTGAATATGAACATATCTCATTTAAACATACTTCTTATATTGATTCTTTGAAACAAAAATTATTTTGCTCAAAAGGGAGAATTTTGATTTGAAGAAGAAGTCAAATGTATTTGCTTTTATTGAAAACAATTTAAATCTTTTGAAAAAAAATTTCTATTTCTACATCATATGTTCATGATCATATTTTAACTTATATTAATGTGAAAAATTCAAAACAATTATAATTTTCTTAATTTTTATACACATAATACCTATTTGCATAATTCTCATTCACATGCTCTATCCAATATAGTTTCACAATTAAGTCATATTTCCTTTGATTGCTCTTATAAGAGATGCACTAGTTCAAAAGTTAATAAATTTATATGGATTCCTATATGAAGTATTTTATTACAACTTGGAAAAGTCACTCACACTACCACCACTTATGAATCCAAGATGATTTGGCTTCCTAAATTTAAAGCATAAGCAGATTTGTAGGAGTATCTCCTTGCCAATGACCAATGGAGACATACTTACACTTAGGAGCTCAATTTTGATGATCGTTACTCTTGCTCATCTAGTCAAATTAGGAGAATTGTGTAGGCAACTAATTCACTTGAACGGATGCTTGTATCTCACCTTTGTCCTTAATTTTAAAATATTTTTCAAAGTCTATTCTATTATTTTTGTTAAAAAAAACTCCTTAGAAGCTATCTTCTATGGGAATTCTTATTTATTATACATACTTTGTCACATATTTTTAAAATTAAGAATTAAATTCATTTATTATCTATATGAGCTATTTAGCAAGTGAGCTATGAATGACTTCAATGGTTATAGAGTTCTTTGATTGATGCCAATGTTTATTATAACTAAAGAATAACAATTGCAATTAGGCAATAGTTAATTCTAAAGATAAGAGATCATGAGATTACACTTCATCATCTTATAACCCAAAGAATGCTTATTGATACTCTAATGGTGCAAAACTTCCAATGTTATCCAACATTGTTGTGATTTTATTTTCTATCAATAAATATTAGTTAGAAAGTTTTGATGAATTTGATATGTTTAGCCTTCTGATCACTCTCATTAGAGGATTTGACTATTCATGATCACAACATAGATTCAATATTAATCCCTTATGTTAACTCATACTTATGGAAAGAGATAAGGCTTAACTTAATTGGCATTCTTAAACTTTATGAAAACCATAAGGAATATGCTAAGATTCAAATTCAATATCCTTACAAAAGGGTGTATTTTGTATTATCTAGTGTGTTTAAATTGTATAAAGTCTTTTGATTTCATTAGTATTTATTATTGCTTTAATTACATTCAAGTTTGTGGTTGTAAGGTATAAGAATTATGCTCTACAAAAACATCATGCCTTTAGAAGAATACATGTTTAACCATGGTAGTTTATTGAAATGCTTCATTTAGCTTATCTATTCTTAAAATTAGATTCTTTAATGGCTAAAGGATATTTTATGGATATTGCTTATGTTAGTGGATCTCAAATTATATTTTATCATCTAGAAAATCTATTTTATCGTTGTGATTAGAAATTTGTTGAATGGTTGATCATAATAATTACTTAAGCACAAGATCAACCTTGGTTAACCACATCAAGATATCATGGATGATTATTATGAGGAATGACATAAGTTAATCTCTTGTTTTGTCAAGTAACATTGTTAATTTTTGACAAACATTGGTTACTTTTAGTTCATCCAAAGGCAATATTTGATGAACACATACAAGATTCTCAATAGTGTTATTAATTAGATCCAAGCAACTTTAAAATTATCTATACTAGAGTTGTGTCATGCTAAGTTGTTTTGGATTATGGGTAAGGTTTACTTTGAATTAGTAGTGGTAAATTAGACATTAGGGAATAAATGATATCTTAGTGTTTATGTAGAAACTTGTGGTATGTTATTATGCAATAAGTTTTATTCAAAAAAATATTATCAAAGTTTTATCATATCAAACAACAAAGATATTAAAAGGTTTAATGATGACTATGTTGATTAAAAATAATGAAAATTTGTTTTGTTGTCATCGATCTTATTTTGCTTGTCCTTGGTTTCTTAATTCAAAAGTCGTGTATTTTGGTATGAGTTGACTTGACAAATTTTATAAATTGTGTTTTAGAATCCTCTTATATGAGAATAGATTTCTTTATCAATAAATTATTGATATTAATTATCATACTTGATACTCATGAGGTGAATCTTAATTCTTAACATCTCATATATAGTATCTTATATATTATTCTAACACATCAATTATTATTTCAATGAAAACATTTTGGGAGAGTATTTATCAAAGTATATGACTAAATTTGATATCAATATTTACAAGTATATCATTATTGTTTAAAATGAGGGAGTAGAATCCAATAATAATAATATTAGAAGTATTACATTCTTAAAGTGTTTATCATTTTTGTTTAAAATATCAATAGAGTTCCAACATGATATTAAAAGTAAACTTTTAAAAGATGTATATAATATGAGGGAGCTATATTTAGGCAAACTATGAGCCCTACTAGTTAGTCTAAAATTTATTTACACTTTGATGAAGTCAAAAGGGAAAAAATATATTATATAGGAAAAAAATATAGTCCACATAAGTTGAAAACTTTTTATTGTTCAAAATTAAACACACATCATGCAAGAGTTTTTATTTGCTAAATATTTATCTTCACACTTAAATGGTTTGACCTCATCAAAATGAAGAAATTATTGAATCTCATAAATCATAAAGATAATATAATATTTTGATGATACAAAATATTTAAGTACTTATCTTATCATCTAATGTATTTAATTAGTGTGTTACATGTTACATAAATATAAGTAGACAAAGAAGATCATTTGTCATGGAATGAATGTATAAAGCTTAAAAAGTTATAATTCTAACTAAGAGAAAATAAGAGGAAGATGATCATGAATATTGAAGTTTCATATGACCAATATATTTCTCAACGAGTTACATGTTTTAGGACATACATAAGATTTGAAAAGATTACTAACTATTCTAATGGCTAACATAGCACTACACAAATATATCAATTAAGAAAATATGTCCTAATAGCTCTAGTTGGATATCATTGAAGGTTATTAAGATTAATATAACTCATCATATGGTAATTACTGCATAATTCTATAGGGAATAGTAAGTTAAGTGTGATAAAATTTTAGTTGAAGATTAAATTTAAAAAATATTTAAAATTTGTACTCATTATATAATACAAAATTTATTTTAGATAGTATGATTAGCTTTATGTTAGGAAGATGTTTGAGAGAACATATTATTTGATTTATGGTATTACTAACATTTTATGAATATCAGACCATTCTAATGATTAGATAATATGATATGTCTACAAGAGCATGTTGATGTAGGATAACATGTTAATACCTATTTTAGCTCATAATTAAGAAAAATTTAGGTTCAAACAATATATTCATACAAGAGCCTACCCAAAGGAATTATCGATTTAGAATTGTAATTTTTAGGATCACTGGGTAAGTAAGAACTTTCCTAAAAACTAAGAACTTGCTCTAATTTAAACAAAAAGGGTCTCAACTTAAAAAAATTAGTTTTAAATAGCACACACCCAAGTACGCATATTGATGGTGAAGTGATGAGATATACAGATAAGTGGAATTTATTAAAGGCCAAACTAGAATTTACATAATCACATGAATAAACTTAGAAATTAGGTCATGATTATAGATTTTTTTGAAATATGAAATAAAATAACTAAGGACTTTCTTGATGATTTGATGCTTTTGTAGATGTTGAATAATGCATTGAGATCTCTCCTTTTGAGCCTCTCGCTTACCTTCTCAAGGCACTTCTAAAATCACACTATCATATTTTGCACACGTAATATGCTTGAATCATACAAGCTTAATTATAGTATTTCATTATTTTATTAAAAAAATTTATCTCTTACAACATGGTAAGCATCTTTATTTATAGATATCTCAAGAGTATAATAGTAATTTGTTAACTTAATAATATAAAAAGATATTTGGAATACTAAAAGATATATTTTTGAAATTCTAAAAGATATTTCAAAATTCTAAAAATTATCATAAATTACTAAATAAATACTTAAAATTTTGCCCAATAAATTAAAAAAAACTAACTTACAAAATAAATTGAATTAAGTATTTCCCAAATAGCATGTGTTTGATTATGTATAAAGGAATATTCAAAACTTTTATATGGTATATTAATATTTTAATAGATTATATGAGTAATTCATTATATAGATATCGAATAGTACAATATATTTATCATATAATATGATTAATGGAATACATATATATTGTCCAAGGCTTGCATTTTTTAAAAGCTTTAAACATATTCCTTTTTGTAGATGTTTTTAAAAGGAAATCAAGCATTATCATATTATGTTTAAGGTATTTAGAAAAGAATTTAAAAAGGATGAAATTATTATAGTTGTCATACTGTGATAATGTTTGCTCTACCTATGTGTGCACTATTGCATTGCATTATCCACTCTAACCCAACTACATTCATTTTCTTGTTGCACATGTCTAAAACCCAAGAGAAGTTTATGATACATTTAAAATGATAGTATGATATATGATGGAAGCATAGAATGTACAATGACTAGTTTTATTTTTTGGAAAATTTAACCATTGGAAAAGGTTTGTAGTTAGGATTATGAACTAAAAAATTACTAAAATTATTCAAGTGCATTCAGTTCATTTCTTATACACAAATGGATCATACAAATACAATATATAAGTCTCAATCATTCAATAATTATTTTCACCAAGAGTAGAGCAATTAAAAAAATTTTATACACTACGATCATAGAAGATTGAAGCGTTTTACTATAATGTTGTAGTTATCTTATCACACAAACATACACAAATGATAGACTTATCATAGTTGTACGATAAGGTATACTAATTTTATATTTTCTTAAGTTATCCATGTAGTGAGACAAATTATATAAGTATGATAAGTACTTTGTAGTATACGATGCAACATTTGTAAACTACACAGAGTATAACTTAATCATTATATTTAAATGAACTATATGATCAAGCTAATTTTAATCATCTTTACTTAAATAATTGGTTATACTAGTATAATGGATACATCGTACATGTTCAACATCATTAATGTTGATATATGACTTAGATTTCAAAATGAAATAGATGTTGTACTTATACAAACTAGGATTCTGATTCATATGATGCTAGTTATTACTCAGTTCTTAGAATATAAATAAGAAACATATAATGTCGATACCTTATACGACAATGTTTGTGCTTTATATTCTTAATCCTAACAACTATCATATTTATAAGATATAAAAATCGTACTTATATAATTTCATGATAGGTTTGAATTCAACTGAAACTATGAGCTTGAATGTAGACTATATAAATACAATATTAGCCATCATATTATATAATCTTAATGTAGTGAGAAAAAAGATTAACTTGGAACTCTTAAATTTTATTTAGAGAGGTTTATATTAATATTACTCAACTAATAATGTGACTATAGATGGATAATAACACAAGAACAAGGATTTTACTGGAGTGCATGCATGAGTAAAAATGAAGTGCAATCTTAATGTGCCACATTGTATAAAGGAGAGAGTTTGATAATCTAACTATTGTTAATGTAGTAATTGATTAGCTCCAAGTGGCTTAGCCACTCCATAGCTAGTGCTTTACATCATGACTTTAAGATTTGTAAGTTTAGCAAACACTTGAGCAAAGGTATTCAAATTTCATCCCACTTCAAGTTGCATAAACCTTGTTGCAAATCAACATCCACTACTTTTACTATCTAATTCTACATCTATACAATACTTCAAGCATCCATTAGTAACAATTAGCTTGGTTTTGTGATCACAAAATCAAGGGTACAATAATAAGCATTAAGGGTATTGTATTTTTATAATCCTCATGATAGTCTAGTATGAAATTTTAAAAGTTAGAGAATGATTTTAACCTTGTGAATCTTGTATGCATCACTTAATATAATGAGCACATCATACTTGTAGATTATATTTTGAGTAACATAAATAAGTGAGATGTACAAGTGCTTTATTAGGTGATAAATTATTTTTGTGTATCACCTTAGTACGATCTCTTAATCATACTTCCATGAATGAAACTATGAACACTTATAACTAGTTTTCTCATTAAAAATCTAATTTTAATCATTGGGTCTTCTTAAAATGTTTATTTAATCATATAAAAAGTATAAATAACAAGTTATGTGCATGGGTAAAGATAAATGAACTAATTGTCATAACTCAAAAATGCTACCCAAGCTTAATAGTACATATACTTCCAAATTTTATATTAAGAGTTCTAAGGAAGTGTTATTGTTAGATATGACTTACAAAGAACTCATCATATCATTGTTCTTCCATTGATAAGATCTTTACTATTATATTTAGTAGTTATCCTACTTGAAGATATTGCCTCAATTGTAACTTGAATAGCTTGATTGTTGTTAAAGTTGTAATACTTTGTGGTATTTGTTATTTATTTTGTTTGTGTATTAAGGCTATTATTAACATTGTTTGTGACTTCTGAGTTATTTTTTATCTAAGTGATCAATGTCTTTGTAAGGGTTTTCTTAACTACTCAACTTGCGACAAAAAGTTTGTGTTTTAGTATATAAGGTTGGTGTTTGATTGGGTGTGAATGTAGGCATTTGTTTGTGACTAAACTACACGAAATATTCTTTCATTTAGATCTTTTACTCACACATAAATCTTTTAAAAATAATCTTGAGCTTTTTTTAAAATATTCGTAAAGTTGTGAATTACAATTATAAGAATCATAATCTTTTGCTAAATTTGTTATTTTAAAATGATTATTGGGTACTATTCAACTCCCCCTCCCCTCTTATGCAAATGCTATCTTTTCAAAAAAAGTGCTATAAAATATCTTTAGGGAAATTTCTTGGCCAAACAAAAGGAAGAGGGAAAGAAATAGTGGAAGAAAATCTTGGGAAAAACATTCTCATAAATTTTAGGGGATTGTGAGTCTATGGTGTAAGAAAAAAATGAGAAAGAGAGTCGTTGTTGTTGTCATACCCCAAGGTTAAGAATTAGAAGAAATTCCCTAATAATCAAATTAACTAAGGAAAATGAGCCAAAGGATTGATTCATTTTGGTGTGCCCTCTACATCAGAATTAGGCTACACATGGTTGTGTAATATGGATACATTTTATTTGATGTATGATGATTGACAACTTATGTTACATGAGAAGATCATAATATAAGAAATCTTTATAGATAAGAAAATATGATATATTTAATGTACTGAAAGGGGTTTTAAAATTTTGAAATGTTATATTTTTTATGTTAAAAAATATGTTGTATGCTTTCTTGTTAAATAAGCATGAAATTTTTGTTGAGTGATATTTTCTCAACAATAATTGCTTAAATTGTTCAACATATTATGCATAAAACCCTAGTTGAATGGAACTAAGATAATAGGAAAAAAACATAAAATAATTTTCTATATGTTTCAAACCTAGCTATATAAAACTAAGGACTAGAAAAGGAAAGGAACAAAATATGTTCGAAGGAAAGAGCCATAAGTAAAATTTCAACATGCATTAGTCGTTGTGTTGTCAAAAAAATGGTGTATTTCTCAAGGAAGTGACTTAGTTTTTTAGCCTAATTATAGATACTAATGGCTAAACAAATGTCATTCCAAGGAATGGTCTAAATGCCTAGCCTAAAAAGAAGGAAGTTTACCAATGAATAGGTGAAAATGTTTTCTAGGAAATAACCTAGATGTGTCGCCTAAAAGGATAAAAATCAAATGAGAACAAGGGAAAATAAAAGAAAAATAAATGAAACATAGCAATAAAATCACAAGGGAAATTAAATAAGAGGTAGAAGTAAGGGAATAAGAAAAGATAAATAGAAGGGGGAATCAATCAAAATTATGAAAGGTATTGCATGAGCATGCATAATTTTTATTTTTCTTAGCTTTATTATTATGGAATGTTTCCTATTTGGACGGTAACACGTGATATGAACCTAATATTATAATATCTTTTATTTATGTATATAGCATTTGTCTATTGAGCCTTTGATAGTATCTCAACCTATTTTTGACTTATTATTTATAAAACTCATGATGCATTACGTAGGAATTTAAGAAAGGAGTGAATATAGGAACTCACTTTTAATATTTCAATTATTTTTATTTTAACATTTTTTTTGAGTTATGGTTTTGAAAATGTAATAGATTGTTGGATAAGTTAAATAAATATATATGTTTTTCTTTAATTATACTACTTGGTGTATTTTCATACATATTAATATGAAACTTATATTTGGTTTTCAAAGAAAAGAGATAATTAGATTAGTTTTTTAATACCATTTTAATGATCTAAAGATACACATGTATTAAAATTAAAGAAAATATTTTTTTTCAAACTAATAAAGAAAAGAAAAAATTTAATGGTGACAATTTTGAATGAGAAATTGAGACACCACACTCAGGGAGTACAACCATAGGATAATAGACATCAATTAAGGAGAGAACTTAGAAATAAATGAATTTAGGAAGAAAAAAAATCCAAAGTGGATAATGTAAGATGTAAAAACCTTGAAATTGACAAATCTAGGATGAAACTAGAAATGGATGAATATATGTTAGAAACTTTACAAAATAAACAAATGAGAGTATGAGCATAGATAGACCTTAGAATAGGATCACACCTAACTTATTTTGTTATTGATTATTAGATACATTTTTTATAAGATTCTCATTTGACATACAAAACCATAGATGAACCATGCTTACCATTTGGGATGAAAAACCCTAGTCATTTGCCAACACAATGTAACAAAAATTAGATTTAATTTTACGCTCATATATGGTACTTAAAAAAATTAGTGAATTGAGAAATCTTAAAGGAGTTAAGGTAACATATGGAAGTTTTGGTAATGGTTTAAATTGGGGATATTTTGAAAAATAGCTTATAAAGTGAAATTTAGTGATTCAAATGATATAAAAGGGGTGACAATGGTGGAATATGTGAAGAATCATGAAATTAATGATACATTGTTATAAACAAATTTTGGAATATATAATTGGAATTTATATTAGACCTATTGATTACAAAAGTGTACAAATATAAGAAGAATTATTATGATGGTAAGTTGAGGAATTTAATATCAAAAGAAGTGATGATGCATCTCAATTTTTTAACCTGTGTAAATTAATTTTTAGAAAAAGGTGATGGGCATTTGTTAATAGTTTGATGACATACACAAATACAAAAATTTGAATTTACATGAAGAAGAAGTGGAAAATTCAAATGCAAGAACCTTTATGAGGAAATCATGAACAAGAAATGAATATGATATCAAATGAGCTATAAGCTAGGAAGGAACTATCATATGCAAGAACTAGAAGACATGATGAGCTATTGTCAGCCTATTGGTGAGTGGAGAAATTCTTAAAACTATAGTACCACATATTACTAATACTATAGATAAATTCTTGGCAAAAGACTAATTGGAAAGGATTGAAATGCTCTTTAATAGTATAGTTTGTGTGGAGCATAAAAAGAACTTCTTAGTAGTTTTAGTGCTGGATAACACTGTCAAACATTAGTGGCAAAAGCAATGAAAATTCTACTTTAAGGATAAAGCCAATAATAAAATTTCATGGAGAAAGTTGTCAAGTCTTCCTAGAATATTATGTTCTGAAATTTTTGCTAAGAAAATTTGGAATGAATTCTCAAGTCTACACTAAATGGGTTTAATAATTGTTGAATATTGAAGATATGTTTTAGGTTGGCAAGGTATGCACTTAAGATGGTGGCATTAGAAAAATAGAAACATTACATGTTTGATAAGGCTTTAAAAGATTTTATTTAGAGTGTCATAGCTCCCATCTAGTTATCCAGCTATAGAGAACTAATAAAGGCCACAAAGAGAATTGATCAATATTAGATAGTTATAAAGAAGAAGGCTAGGTAAACAAAAGAGATCATCTTATCATTTATAGAATAGACTTAGAAGAAGCATGAAACATTTAGATCAATATCACATATTACTCATTTCTAACTCACATGTGAGACAAGTGGAAATAATCATGAAGGTTAAAAGTGTGGTTTAACTAGAGGGGAATAAATTACTAAGAATAAACATTTTATTTCTTAAAAAATATGTACAAAATATATTTTAAAATAATATTTAATATGCTTGAGAAAATCTATATAATTGATTTTATGTAAACTTTAAATCTAATTTTTTTAACATATAATTTTTTTAAAAAACATTAAATGACGAAAAGATAGAGAATTAATAAAAAGTAAAAATTATATCAATAATTTTTAGATGATTCAACTTAAATTCAAGCATACATCCACCCCTAAAAAACTAAAAAAATAAAAATAATCAATATGAATTTTTTTCCAAAAGTCTGATAGATTATACCCTTACAATAATAAAACAAAAAAAAACACACTACAACGACCTTACAATAAAATAAAATTAGGGAAAAAAATTAAAAAAATGTGATGACACAAATCTCTACTTAATAAAAACTAAAATCTTATGCTTGATATAATACTTAACAAGGCATAAGTGTTTTAATTGAATCAATTGGAAAATAAAAAAACAAGATCTTTGCTAATTGAAGAAGAAAGAAGAATTTGGAGCTCAATGGTGATGGATGTAATGAATAGAAGTAATGATGAGTACTCACTACTAATGGCTTAACTATTATGACATAAAAATTTTCTTCAAATTTGATCAAAATTTTATCAATCAATTATGTTAAAATATCTTTCATTTATAAAGATTTTTAATGGCTAAAAGAACTTACCAAATAACCTAAATAATCATTGCTACTTATGCTAATTAAAACTAAGTCAATGTAGGTTTTAATTAAAAACTTAGGTATTAATTTAATAGCAAAGTGAATATCTCACAAAACACTAAAATAGATGTTATGCATATGGTCCATCAAATAACAACAAAACCATTCGATCTGGATCAAAGAGAAGAGATTTGAAACATTTGATTGTACCCTGGGATCAAAAAACTTAAGCAATTTGATGGCTTCAATTAAATCTAAGAGTATTAAAAAAGTGACAAAAAAAATCTTGATCATTCACTCTAAAAAACTATGTGATTGAATGACTAGAATTAAATTATCAGACGATGTGCATCACTCCCACAATTTGGAAGTCAGCAAATAAAAACATTAAGTTTAGTCTCATGTCACTTATGTTCTTTATTAATTTATGTAAATAAACCTTTCTTTATGTCGTTAAGTTAGAATTGACATTAGCATTGACTGCCCCCTAGTTCGCTTAAGAGGTAATTACCCTTGCTTACTAGTGTATGCTTAAATAGTTTAGGAGTCATGCCCTAACCTAATGCTATTCCATACGAGTTTGAGAGTTATGCCCTAATACAATTGCTATGTAGCTAACGAGTTCAAGAGTTATGCCTAAAGTTGATACTTAGGGCTTTAGGTTTAAGATAGTTTAGGTCAAGTAGAACTAGGTTATACATTTATGTGTGTGTGTGTGTGTATTTGTTTGTGTGTGTGTATTATTTTTTTGTTAATTAATTATTATTAAGATTTATAAATATATGATTAAATATAAAATGATTCTTAAGACGGTTAAGATAAGATGATCAAGATAAGTTAATAAGAGTAATTATAACTAGTATTTAAAGATTGTTTGATTTTTTTTTTGCAAATATTATTAAAAAAATCATGCAAAAACTATCCCGATGTCCAACCTAAGAATATAAATTAAGGTACATGAATATATGGTGGAATCACTTATTTGTATCTATGAATGTTTGAATTAAGAGAATTTTTGTGAGTATATAAGGGCTTTTTATCACTTTTTATTATGAAATATTGTTGAAGAACTATTGGAAATCTATGTATATATATTCTACCCATAAATGCTAGTTAACCTTCATGATTATATGCTTGCATAGTTAGCTTTTCTATTAATATATGTGAAGGATAAACTTAAAATATTTATTGATGATACAAAATATCTCTTACTTAAGACATGATCACGTCGAATAAGGTTAAAATCATGTTTAATTTTGATACTTTGTTAGTTGTATAAATATGTATACAATAATCATGGTTTAGCATGATAGATGTTATATCTTATTAAAAAAATTAAGATCCCTAATGATCTCTTTTTTTTTTAATTATAATTGATGTATGATAATATAGATTGAGTGTAAGGTTCACTACCTTGATTATCACCTGATTAACTAAGATTTTTATAGTATGATGAACCAAATATTGTGTAAAGTTGAGGTTTTATTCCATATTTATATATAGACTTTACTTATTTGAAGTTTGTATGTGATTTAGGACGTCATGGTTAAACATAATAATACCTATAATTTTCATTGGATAGAATGAGATGGTAGATATATGTGCTATTATTACAAAACCATGCATTAAAGTATGTAAAATGTTATATGAACAAATTAAATTTTAGCTTAGGAGATTAACCATGAATAAGAACTTGAAAATTTTTCCAAAACCCTATGGATTATTACAGCCATGTATTCTTTTGTCTTAGGTATACTTGGAAAGCATTGAGCCATGGTTTGGTTGAATCATAAAAGGCATAAAATTCAACCCATAAGAGAACTTAGATGAATTCTATGGTGTGTATGGCTCTTGGGTTCTTATTGGAAAGTTTCAAAGAGCTTGATTTGGGGCCATAGAAGAAATCTAGGATGGTTAAGGATATAATTAGCTAGTAAAGAGATTAGGTGAGATTGATAACACTAAAGCTAAGAATAGACTTTAAAGTCTTATGATTAATTCCCAATAAAATTAAAATATGAACTTAAGGTACTTAAGAAAGATAATATAAGGTATGCTTAGCTTTAAAATTATGCTTAAAGGCTTAGAAATAATTCATTAGAAAGAAACCCATAATAAAAGGTTTTAGAATTGGATTGAGATAATATCATTTGGTAAGGCTTTATAAACATTGTTAATAAAGATTTGGACAGTTAAACTCTTGACTAAGACCTTGGTAGAAAGTAAGGGAGACTAAAATAAGATTTAAAGATGATCAATAAACTAATAAGATAAAAATAAGTGTTAGAACATTAGAATGATCAGCTTTTTTAAGTAAGATCATGAGGCATCTTAAATAAGCTCTTAGGCCTTAGAATGATAGCCAAGATGGTGATCTAGGTGATATATAATGGCTTAAAAGAGGCCTTAGAATTATTATAATAACTCAGGGTTATCATGGAGGTATAAGAAACACTAATAAAATTTATGTGAACCTAATCTTAATTGTAATAGTAATTAGTTATACATTAAACATAAAAGGAAAGCCAAAACTATGTGAACATTAAAGATAACTTAGGCAAACAAGGTCTTAGATGAAATTAAGATAAGACTAAATATAAGAAAATAGGTTAAGATATTTCAAATAGTTGAATTAGGGTTTGGTAAAAATCTTAAGATATTCTGATGATGATAAATCTCGATAACTAAAATAGAACTTAGGGTTCAAACCTTAAGCTATCTCAACTAGGGCATTGAAAATTCTAAATAATTGATTTAGTATTAAGTAAAATCCTTAACCTACTAAGTTATTAGTTAAGTTGAGAACTTTCTACATATTATATTTAAATTGAAAAAAATCTAAGTAATATTTACAAATGATATATTAGTGTTGAAAAAATGTTATGATCATGGATGTGATTTAATTAGGTGAATACTAGATGTAATAGACTCTTAATTATGCACACTCACTTAAGAGATAAATAGATTAACTACTCTATTATTCTAGCCTAAAGGTAATAATTACATGTAGTGGGTTGAGTCTATCAAAGGAATGCTAAATCATGTGGTGAGAATCTCTAGGATTGGTTAAAATCTATCATATAAAAAGTCTAAAAAAGAATAATTATATATTTAGTCTAATGAGAAACAAATGATGTGCTGTGATTGTGATAGAAAAATATGATTATTAAGAACTCTTAGAACCTTGTATAGTTGGCCCATGTGATCAATTATGCCTTAAGAAATGTTGGATTACATAATATAATAAAAGTACCAAGACTTGCATAATTCTCTTAGAATAGAGACTGTATTGGATTAATAAAGAGACACTAAGCATCTAGTTACTCACATCATAAAGTTATATATTGACTTAGCTAGTGGATGGTGATATACTTGAAAGAGTTAATATCTGATGTTATTTATTTACATAATTTACTCAGTTATTACATACATATTTCTTAGCTATTATATATTAGTTTATAGTATGACTCAAGAATTTCTTATTAATTTTTCTTACTTAACCCACTTATACTTTTGTTAGAATCAAGGAAGAAAGAGTTAGGTAGGAGTTGAGTTTTAGATTATCAGAGTTAACATGTCAACTAGATGATACATCATATATTTCATCATTAATAGTAATAGAGTTATTATTTTATATGATTATTGGTTATATTATAGATGGATAAGGGATTATTTTAAACAATTTTTTTACTTTATCATTGTTTACTTGTGTTCTCTTTTGTTGGACTTTGTCATTTATTTATGTATTATTTTTTTAATGAATTAAGGTCATATGATAAATGATTATTTGATATTTAGTTTTATGCATCTAATTTGTTCATAAGAATTTTGTTGAATTATTATTATGTTAGTATTTCTTAGTACTATGAGCATTTATATTTTTTTATTACACTCAAGTTTTTTGAAAAAACTAAGATAAAACTCTAAATCTCTCATATTTCTCATCCAATATTTGAAAATAATCTCTATGTAAACTTTAAAAAATATTATAGTGAAGATGTTAACTGGTTTACATAAATTTTGGCTCAAAATCCTTTAAATAGAACTATAAATGTTTCTAAATAAACTACAAAATAAGGTAATTTTTATTTTAATTCTCTATTTGTGGTACTTCTCGTTTAATTGGAATGGTTTAATAGGTTTCACACAAGTTGGGCACATGTGGTTTAGTGCTTCTAGTATAGTGGGTGGATCAGTTTGATCCATAATTAGGTGGATCAATTTAATGTCAAGTTAAGCATGTGAAAGGCATGTGATGATTCAATGAGATGATTGGTTAATCTATAATTTAGTCCTTTTTGGCTCCGGTGGAGACTAGATCAACGCGTTGTTGGCTCAAGAGAAGTTCCCATCGAACTTCAATATGAATCTTTTGGTAATTATAATGAGATTTATAAGCACTATCAAATAGTAGGAAGTATAAAAAGAGAAACTCGTAGTTTATACATTCGAACTACTGTTGGTCACCTTTCTTTTTATCGAGAAATAGAAGAAGCCATACAAGGTTTTTGTCGGGCCTACTCATAGGCTATCGAACTCATAAATAAAAACTAAGAAGAATATATTAAATGAATTTGTATTCGTGATGCCCAGACTCACGGGAATTTGCGTTTCCTATTAATTTCTGTGTGAATAAAGAACACAGACAATTTGGCTTAGATGCCTGGGTTTCCAACTTGAAAACTAGTTTGTCTCTTTGAATAGGCAATATGATGATGGCTACTTGCATTACATTAGAAATGTATGCAAGTAGTTACACATAAATGTGCACTAGGTGGAGCGAATGAAGATGAATTAGACAAACAACTGAGCATATGATTGCAAACACTGCCCATGCTAGTGTAGATGCAAACATAGACTCTATGCAGACCAAGGCTTGCAATAGTATGACACATGGTTTGTTGTGATGATCGACAACTACTAGATTTAGAGTACCTAAAGCAACTCCTATTTTTCCTTTGCCAAAATTTTGATGGTTACAAAAGTGAAGGTAATCAAAAGAATTGAATGCAATGAAAATGCAACAATTGATGAAATCAAAGAGTTGATAATGGATTGTCGTAGTGATTGGAATGCCACAAAAGTTCTTTAATACCAAAAATGATAAGGAACAAACCATTCTTTAATACCAAAAATAATGGAGAATGAACCTAAGCTTTGATACTAAAAATTAATGATAAAGAGGCAGGAGAAACTCTGAGAATGAGATCTTAGATAGAAGACAATAATGATAAGAATGATGGTGATGATAAAAATAAATATAAATTATAATTCATATGCCAAATCATAACCCATAATTCCCAAGATTTTAACCCAAGTTGTGCACACAAACATAAGAGAACTATAGATTTTGAAAACAAGATGGAAATCCAAAAGATCTCCCTTTATCATTTCATAACAAAACTTTAAATAAATTATAATACTAAACCTAGATTAAAAAGTAAAATAATAATACTATTCTTCTTAATAAAAATATGTAAAAATGATAAAAGATGTAAATAAGTATGAAAACGTAATGAGGGGCTTGAATGATATGAGACAAATTTAGATTTCTATCAAGATCTAATTTGAAGTATACAATACTAGTATAGATTATTAGAAAATCTGAAAGATACTATGTATTAATTAAGATTTTGGTGTCATGTGTGATATTTTTGGAGTATTCAAAGATTGATGTTCCAAAGTTATAGTGTGGATTATTAAGTTGTGTAGGTGACAACACCTTAAGTATTAAGCATAAAATCTTATAAAATAGATTTTGTCACATCTAATAGCACACATAAAATAAATAATTTGAGATAAACTTTATATGGAGTAATTTAAAAGAAAAAATAACTCTAACTTTAGATTAGCACCTAAAAAAATAAAGATTATCAAAAGAATGTACCTTTTTGATGATGATGTCTTATAGTTCTATAAGAGTTGACATGTGAAATACCAAAGATGGAAAAGGGTAATGAAGTCATGGTTTGGGTTAATCAAGAAGCTTGGCTTAAAAGAGAGATAAGATGATAGGCTAAGATTTGGAACTTTGTTGAGAAGGGTGGTGGTTAGGTGAAGACTTATAGGTGTTACCAAAAGTAAGAATTTGTTTAGTTATTAGCTTTCTCAGTAAAAGTTCTCACTCCTCTGATCCTGTCTCTCACAAGGGTTTGGTTGATTGCTAACTCTCTCGATGGAAATTTCTCACCTTCAATCCTTGTCTCTTATAAAGGGAGGAAAAGTTGAAATCTTTTCAACTAAAGTTGGGAGCATACTCTTTACTCATAAAAATAAAAATATATAAACAAGAGAAAAATTATTCATTAATATTATATTATAATGAGGGAGCCTCTCCTATTTATAGTTTGAGTGCTCAATGCATGAAAAAACTAAAAAACATTTGGAAAATATCATAAGCATGGAAAAAGGAGAAAAATATTTTGGAGTTAAATAGCTTAAGAATTTAAAAGAGATTTAGAATTTTATAATATTAACTCATAGTAGGTCAATCATATTAAATACAAAATATATAGAGAAAGATTATTTTATAGTTGTATTACTTAGAAATCTAAAAAGATCTTTAAAATTTCATGACATTAACTTTAAGTTAGTCAATCACAATAAATACGAAAATAAAAATACATGAAAAAATGACATAAGAAAAATTATACTATCATGCAACATAATTATTGGACATCAATGGCGTTGTGACCAGGGTGCTAGTAGTGGACGAGATGGATGACGATGGTCGATGGTAAATGAAGGGTGATAGTTGATAGGTGGTCAGACGATTGTGAGCGACTAGAGAGCAGTGGGTAGCCTAGTGATATGAGCAACTAGGTGATATTGGGCTACTAAGTAGCAGTAATCAAGAGCAACAAACGATCAGGTGATGATAGATGACTAACGATACTGGACAAAGCATGCATAGGAAACAACATCAATGATGATATATTGTACTATAAAATATGTTTGGATGAATAGAGCAAAAAATAATAGAGATAATCATAAGAAAAAATAGAGTACTATAGTCGACCCCATGTTTAACAACGATGACTAATGGAAATAAGATTCAACTCAAGTACAACTTTGAGTTCAAATAGGACTGGTGTGATGCCAACAGGTGTGTGTTTATGAGTTAAAACAAGATGCTTCTATATCATTATCTATGAAACTTATTATAACATATAATGAAATAAAAGTGAAATAAAATAAATAAAAAATGATATATAAGAGTATCTTAATCATCATCTTAATACAGTCTATCTTGTATTACCAATTATTTCCTATATTAAGAAAAGAAAATTTTCTTGGAGTAAAGTAGAAGATTTAACATTTGAAAAGCTTAAAGACTTTATGACCAATGCACCAATCCTTTGCTTACCAAATTTCTTTGTAATTTTTGAAATAGCATGTAATGCATCTGATGTTAAGGTGAGAGATGTATGGGTTCAAGGGAAACATCTCATTCTCTTTTTAGACAAAACACATCACATAAGAAATAAAGCTTTATGCTTTAGAGTAAACTTTTCCACATTTGACACATTATTTATTTTCATATGAATTTATACTCTATTCAAAATCTCAATGAAGTTTAAACTATCAACAAATTAAATAGTTAGATTACATCCAAGGATTTAATTTTATCTTAAAACACAAACTATTTAACCTAGTATGGAACAAATACTACAAGAGGGTTATGAATTATAATATTTTAATAAAAAAAGAAACCAGGTTTTAAGAAATACTTTGCTTTCTTTTTAATCAATTAGAAGAAACATTATAGTAAAATAAAATCAAATTAAACTAAAGTAAAAAAATAATAGATAAATAGAAGTACATGAAAAATTTTTAGATGGTTTGATCTAATCTCACTCTTAATTAACTTAATTGAGCTTCCATTAACCACTCATCTCTTTCATTATGATAGTAAGAGTAAATCAAATACAATAATGATGCTCAGAGGAGATGATAAAATAATATAATGCTTTCAATTAAAATAAATGAATGTTGCTCTTATATATCAACACATACAAAAACTTATACTTTCAATCATTTAAGAACAAACGTGATGCAAAACTAAATTAGAATACGATATTATTAATATGTGTCAAATAAGAAGAATATAATAGTGCAGGAAATGTATTTCAAAAACCATATATATGCTTCAACCAAAGTTAAGAGTGTTTGCGATTTACATCTTTTCTTAAACTTTAGATTTTGCAATTTGTAACATTAGGTTCTTCTATTTGAAATCAATCTCTATTTATACAAATTTCAATGTTAATATCAATTATAGACCCTCTAATAACTAATTATTCTTTTCAAAGATGATTAAAATAGTTGTTACACTCTTAGGAATTTATTTGTATTAGTATGTTGGCTATATTGTATCAAGATGATGAAAATAGAACCAAGATCATCCTAATTATCTAATAGCATGACCAATGCTATTTGTCTCAAAACAACCTATTATACTATTCTAAGAAAGGTCTTCATAATATATATAAATTATAATACAATGTTTGGGTTCCTTTATATATTGTACGAAATGATTACATAGATTATAATAGTACAATGTAGATCATATCTATAGTTTACTAGGCTATGCATGTTTGATAAAAGATTTCCATATATGATATATGTTTTCATTAAAAGCCAAGGTCTTGAGAAATTATTGTAAGAAATGATCACCTAAAAAAACTTGTATGATCATATAATAATGAACTTACTAAGACTTCAACTAATATTGTATTCATACGGTAGAACCATTATAGTTGTATAATGGTATTATGACCATTTTTATTTTGTCGTTTTTATTTAATAGTAAAAAATAATGAATTGTACAAGATCAATGCATGGAACATTCTTGTACATTAATGAAGAATGCCAATTATATCAATTAATGTACTCATATAAAGAATTATTACAATATTATAATGGCTTTATATCAGACTTATCCTAAGCATTTTGTGAAAAAGAATCATACAAATACAATACTTAGAGCACCATAGTACAATAATGTAGAAGTTAAATATTTAGATTAATTAAGTGATTATCATACTCATATAATGTAAATGTTATATTTGTTTGACCCAAAGTTTAAAAATTAGATTAGGTGATCATATAAGAACTACTTTTTATATAACTAGAAAAAAGTAATATGTTAAAGTCATACCAATATGATATAATAATTATACATGTCTAAACATAACTTAACTAACATATTACAAATCCTAAAAAAAATAAATTACTTACTCATTTGAAGGAAGCTTCATACTTATAAGATGTTGGTCGAAACTCAACTCTTATAGAGTAACAGCATACGTGCAAAGCTAACACCTTGTATGATTTAGTTTGCACTTCTAATCCTTTGTCTACATGATATTAGCATTTGTATGATGAAGTCATCAGACTAGTCATATATAGACCAAAGATTCAATACTTCTATCTTTTCTTTAGATTATCTAAAAAGTATAGCATACTTTCTCTAATCAATATACCATATAATCAATCATGTATCTCTCCTTTGTGTAGTAGGCCATCTGATCTACATTATCTCCCAATGTGTTATTCATTTTCTTAATTATATAATATGTTTCTCTAACCCACTTATAAACTCATAAAACTTCCAATGTAATGGTATATTGGAATATCCACATATGCCTATATATTGTTGTCAATTTTAAATATATCATACATGTAGGTTATTTCTTATCATATAGATATTATTTATTTTGATCTTAATGTATTATGTATTATTTATTAATATACCTTACATTTTTTGTAGAGTTTACTCCTCATGTATGTATTGTTTATTTTGATCTTAATGTATTATATATTATTTATTAACATGTTATATTTTTTTAAAGTTTTCTTTTCTCTATTCCTTTGTAAGATTTGACATATTATATATAATAATCAATGTATCATGCATCATTAATATCATAACATATGTTAATATTTGTGTTAAATCAAAGGTTATTTTTCTTTTATCTAACATATTATATATTGTGTTTAATGTATCATATTTTAAGATTTTTTAGTGCTATAGTTTTTAAGTTTTTTTTTATATTTTCTAGGACTCTTACAATACACATTTCATATAAAATAAACAATATAAAATAAATTTTAGTAGTACAAAATATGTGTTTTTTCTTCTATAGTGCCTATTTAAGCTCACTTCCATAGGCTATCTAATTTTCTTTTTATTTTCATACCTTATGTTTGTATATATCTAAAATGTCATCCTAAACCTTTCTAATATAGTTTTGCATCTTAAGTTTATTCCTTTTAAGTTCCACATCCTATGGTTCTCTGCTCTTAAGGCCTTAATTAATCTAATACCACTCATGACCTTCCTTTCCCTAGTGGTTCCATGATGTCCTTCTTTTATTGGTTTAAAAAACTTTTTTTTTCTAAAAATCAACAAGTCACATGGTTCTTCCATATTTAAAAACAAATTTTTAAAACTACATATTAGACATTAAAAGATATTGCATTGTATTTTAAAAAAAGGTTCACAAATTATAATAAAAATGTAAAACTAGTACATATCTATAATTACATATTAAGTTTAATAGTTACCATAATATAAAGAAAACTAAAATCATTAAGCATCAATATCTTTGGTACTAACTCTCTCACTATTCTCTTAAAGCTTGTACTATGTCTTATGACTTAAAATATTATACCATAAAATATGTTGAGGCAACATTCACTGTATTAGTAGCAAAATAATATAACATGCATGTACAAAACATATTTTGATAATGTCATGTGTTGGGTCAAGATCACATCATATAACATATATAATAATGTATAATGAGCGTTTAATAAAATACTAATTTTTTCTATTAAAATCTCAAACTTTTCTATTTTAAAGAAGTCATATATATGTATTTCTTTTTTTCTTTTATATTTTTTAACAATTGATCTTTCTCTTTTAGTTAGTTCTAGGAGAAGTTTTTTTTAGATTTTCAAATCAATTTGGGCTTCACTTTCAAAATATGTTATTATGGAATAAGAATAGCACTAATGATAGCTCCTTCAACACCATCTCTGTAACATGTTATTCTAGATTATGGCACAACTTCTAGAACATATTATTTTGTAATGAATTAAGTCATTTTACATAGCTACCATCTATATATTTTCAAAGTCATGCCTTACCTTTTTAACTAATTCATATTTTTAATCATTTTTTCTTTCCCAATTCTATAAAAATGAATAATTAGTTTTTTTTAATAATATTGATTCTTTACTTCTATTTACCTTTAACATAATATCATAATATATTCTTATACAACAAAATTTAAGAAAATAGATAGTAACATAATATCATGTTAAATAAGGAAATATCAATCAATTATAACAAAAGCAAGGATCAAAATTATATTTGGATTTACCACATTTAAAATAAATAATAATACAATAAACAAATACATATATGATACAAAACCTACCTATATCAAACTTTTAATTCATAACAATTCCACTTTAAAATTTGTCTTAATTTATATGTTTCTTGACAATTCTTCATTTTTTTTAATTTTTCTTTTTCTTCTTTTCCTAATATGACTATTATAGTACTTTCCCAAATTGTCTTGATTGACTACAACACCCAATTCCCTTTTCTTTTTAGTTTCTCTCTTTCTCTCTCATATGTTTTGGCTATACGATTATATTTTCTTCCCAATTTTTCTAAACTCTATCATAGATCAAGCTTCTTATATTTTTAAAGCCTCACATGATGTTCCTCCTTCCCTATCTCTCCTTACTCCCCCAATTTGGTAGCCATTTATTTTCATGCATGGAGTGTTGAATTCAATAGTGTAAGTCAAATTTTGAGTCAAAAGTTGATTGACTTAAGATTTTTTTTTTTTTTTTGAAAAGGTTTTGACTTAAGATTGAACTATTATCAAACTTATGTAATCATTTGATTTATGTGACATTTACTTAGATGATATTATCATGCTATACATAATGTTTTACTATTTTAAATACATAGTATTTGATTTGATTATGTTTTTAAATATTATTAATAAATTTATAATTTTTTTCATTAAAAATTAACATCTAGATTTTACTTATATTTCAATGAAATTTTAGATATCAATTTCTTAATAATGAAAAAAATAAAATACTACTTAGAAAACTTGTATTAAATAATAAAAAAAATATTATCTAAATATTATTATTATTATTTTGATGTTAATATTATTAAAATAACAATGAATCAAACACTCTTTTAAGATTAAGTTAATTTATTTATTTCACCAAACATGTTTTATGACCACATTTGCTCATCACAATCCATTCCAATTTTTCTCCTAATTCTTCTTTTAGTTCTCACTATAAATTTGCATCCGTCTGATTATCTCCCATCAGACGGCTTGGCGGGCGTCAATTTCCGTGGGCCGATGGCTGAATTCGTTATCGCGCGTCTCCTTTTTTTACTGGAAGCCACGCCGTCTCTGGATGGTTTTGGAATAAGAAAGTGCAGTCCAATAAAAATGAGGTGAAAATAGAAAGCACGTGGTCTACGATGTCTTTCGGTGCTTTCCCTTGTTCGAGTTCTTCCCAAATGTAGGATCTTTCTCTATATAAAGGTAGCGTGCTCACCATGAATTTCTCTTGATTTACAGATCTACGAAGGTGGTCTCGTTATTGTGAGGTATTAATCTTATCCCTTTTCTGTGTAGAGATTAAGAAGGCCATCTGTTAAAAATCGATATTTTTCGGTGGATTGGTTAGGTTTTAATTTTTTTTATTTGTCAATTTGCAATCTTTTTGAAGAGTCAAATTTCAATCTTTCTTAAACAATCGTTCTTAATAAAGATTAAGTTTTAAGTTTGTTTCTTCTCAACAATGGAGGGATGGGTAGCTCTGTGTTGTCCTGGAAATTGGTGGATCACCCAAAGCTTCCGAAAGGCAAAACTGTTGCCGTTGTTGTTTTGGATGGATGGGGCGAGGCCAATCCTGATAAATATAATTGCATTCATACTGCGCGGACGCCGACCATGGATTCCCTTAAGACGGTATGTCCCGTTGGTTGGCTGATGTTTGTTGCCTTTTTAATAAGAGTAATTACCTGGTTTTACACTTTTAATGCTACTGCCGAGAAGACTGTTATCTTATCAAGAAATTAGTCTCATTTGACTGTTTTTTTTTTTTTTTTTTTTTTTTTTTGATATCTTTAATTCAAGTTGAATCGTTGAAATTTAACTGGACGTGTTAACGCTTATGCAAGCTGTGCTCCATATTTTACTCCTTTTTATGAGGGTTGCTTGATCCTTGATGCTGCTGTCGTTTATTCGATTTTTTATATTGAAGGTTGCCATGTAGTTTAATAAACTTCCTTTAAAAAAAGAAAATATGTCTGTAGTTAGATAATAATGGTATGGAAAACTGTCGGGGTTAATGAAAACAATAAACTCTAGCATTTCAACATAAAATAGCTGCGATCTGTTACTAAGGCGTTCGCTGGTGAAGCTTCTCATCTACTCCGCTTTTATAAATGCTAGCTTTACTCAGAATTGTTAAACTTTTACTAAAGTGCATCATTAGTACTCATGCAGTATTTTACAGCTTTTCAAATAAGGGCAGCAAAGTTGCCATGTGGCTTTATACTCTATGCTGTTTAATGCATGATCACACATAACTTTGAAGCTGTTCTTTTGATTTTGGGAGACTAGTGGTAAGTTTGTACAGCACCAAACTGGTACAACATCTCCAAGCAACAGCTTGCAGCACAGATGGTTCGCGTTATTACTTTGTAAGAAGTGTTAAAATGGTTCTCAGTAATAAGGGGAAGCTCTGTAATTTAAAATTGTAGAAGTAAGAAAGAATATGAAATAAGATTTGCAAGCTAGGTATAAAAATTAATGGTTTTGTGGGTTTTGGCCTTTTATGAATTTAGGCCTGTTCAAGTGTTTTTCCAATGTGGGAACTTAAAAAGAAATATCTACTATTGGACATTGTGCATCTGAAGTGTTTGTAGCCATTAGCAGTTCAAGGAGAACTGGCTGAGCAGTAGAAAATATCAAATGTTTGTTGCCACACTTTTTGGACAATGAATGATGCTTACTAGTTGTATGTAATGTAATTCTTGTTCCAATGGCTTCTTGTTTTATCCAAAAAAAAATTATGATATGTTAGCTTTTATAAAAGCGAAGTAAAAAACTTTATCAGATGAGGTTTACTGATCTTTAGTTTGTAAGAGTAGGGTTGTGTTCATGTTATTCAATAATTGAATAAAACACAAATTTAAAGCAATCACTCTGAAATTGTGTGTATTGGTAGTTAGTAAGATGCAAAAACCAGAACAACATTACCAAGAAATAGTCACTACACGAAACACCATCAATCTTATCATTTACAACTAGTTTGATGTTCTCAGTGAATGATTACTTCTATGAAAGATATCAGAAGTGCTTAAGAACTTTTCAAAAATCAGATAATCTAAGGGATTTAGCATTTTGCTCTTGAGAAAGAATTTGTGAAAAGGTTGGAAACTAGGAATAAATAACTTGTTGTTTGAGGTTTTTTGCCTTATATGATGACTAAGATCCAAATGATCAAATGCTTTATCTAATGGTGAACTGAAGAAAAGAAAGCACACATCTCTATCGCATTGTGCATTGAAGTGATTGGTGCTGATTAGCACTTAAAATTGCTTTTTCTGAGCAGTTAACGACGTTACTTTGTCTTTGTGTTTATTCATGTCCTTTTTTTTGCATTTGGTAATGTGAATTCACCTTTTTAACTTATTTAATTTTGCTTTAGTGCAATGATTGACATATTTAAGGTGTAGTGTGTGCTTAAATACAAACTGGCATAGCATTAGAAGAGCTTCAATTGATATAGCTTAAACAATAAGGTGAATTGATGATGCCAAATGTTTCAATTCACTTTGTAACTATTTACATTTTGGGTTAATTTCTGTGCTTATTCTTATTAGTTAATGCTACAATTGTTGTTATTTGTTTTTGGGTATAGTTTGAGTTATTAGAATTGACAGGTTTTGAAATTATTATTGGTGAAACTTAGAAGTTTGGAGTGGCATAAATCATCAATTAGGCAATAGAAACAAGTGCAAAGGCAATAAGTTAAATATTTTAGGCTTCCAGCAATAATTTGCTCAAGATTTTAGAAAATCAATTGGACCTTTTTTTTAACCAAAATTTGGCAAATAGAACACCACTGTATATAGCAATTGCCTTACATTTTCATTTGATTATTGATAAATCTTGGTTTTATTGGTCCAAGCAAATATTTTAATCCATTAGATTATGTTGGCATCCTGGCTTTTATAAGAGCTTAGCCATCATGACCCTCTATCTTATGCTGAATTTTTTCTTGATGATATATTAGTTGTAGGTAGGCATCTTTTTCAAGCTAATATTTTTTTTTACATTTGTGTAAGAAATGAGCCACCGTGACCCCAATCTGCTCTCTTGATCTTATTTAATGCTTGTCTCTATCTTTTACTGTATTTGTTTTGAGGATACACAAGTTTTAGGTGGGCATCTTCTTTTCAATCTCTTTTGTTCTGCAGTTTCCATAGTCTTTTTCTGTTTTACCCCTGTCAAAAGCTTGCATGTTTAAGCAGCTTTACATTGTAAAGCTCCACATAGCTGCAGAGTACCACACCTTCCTAAAAGCTCGCTTTTGCAAGTTGCCTTCTGCTTACCAAAATGTTGTTGCCAATTGCATGGATTTCTGTGGGTTTTCTCTTCCTGAAAACAAACCATAGTCCATGTATCATTTTACCATATCATATGGGGTTGGGTAGATATTTCCTTCAAATTTTAGCCATTGCATGATTAAGGGCTAAAGAAGTTTTTGAATGCATGCTCATGATGAATGATTGAGAACGAGTCTATACACTTTCTTGTGTAACTATTTATTTCTATTAATTTGGTTTGCATAAGCGCCTTTTTTGTTATTAATAGAGTATGTAGTCTGTTTAACTTCTTAGGTTTTGTTAGTAATAAAATAAGTTTAATGGAGTATTTGGTTTAGAAAACTACAGCAATATTCATTATTAAAAGAGGATTATGCTTTTTCAGCATGCTTAAAAGCCATGGAGTTTTTCATGATTGTAAATTGCTGAAGATCTCTTTTGCTGTTGTAGGGTGCACCTGAAAAATGGCGTTTGGTGAGGGCTCATGGAACTGCTGTGGGACTTCCAACTGAAGATGACATGGGCAATAGTGAAGTGGGGCATAATGCCCTTGGGGCTGGAAGGATCTATGCTCAAGGGTACTGTGAATCATGGGCATCACCATTCTTTATCTTTCATAGATTTTATGAATAAGATAATTAATTTAACAATAAGTTCATTGTTGTTAAGTTTCTTTATCTAAGGTGACATTTTTAATTTAGTTTTTTTTTTCTTGCATGCAAGAAACCCCATAAAATTCAAATACAAAAATATGAAAATATAATTACAAAATCGTGTAGTGCATGCTTGATTATTGGGAAATGATGTACTTTTGCTATTGGTTTTGTTTCCTCGCCATTGGATACTGATGTGTAAAGTGCACTTATTAGCTTTTGTAGTCAAAATGCTTCAAATTTTTTGGGTTACTTTATGTTTGGCTTTCTTGATTTGCTACTTTCTATGTTGTTTTATTAAACTGATTTCACATTCTTTTAGTATCTATAATGAAAATGGTATTCTAGTTTTCTTCAGAATTGGATGAAATAATTTAAAGAAAAAAGTAAATGTTAAGGTTTTGTGGTGATCTTTCCTTTCACAAATATGGAAAGTGCACAATTGTTGATTGTTTTGAGGTGCACACTCTATAAATGTCTACAATTTTAATACTTGACCAACTTTGCTCAGCACATTTGCCATCAATTCTGTTTGTACTCTAATGCTTTAACTGCGTTTTGTAGCTTCGTATTGCTTCTAAACACTTTTATTTGTATAAAGTAGAGTTTTAGTAATTTATTCACATGATATTCGATGTAGTTGATTGTAGCCATACTTTGTTTTCTACGTGCTTTGATAGTCATTCTGACTTGTATTGTGTCAATCTAGTGTATTTGGATGTGACTCTTAAAATGTATTGCTTGAAACTATTGTAATTTTTGATGTTCAAGTTATTGCTTTGCTTTGACTAAAACTCTTGCCCAGTGCTTAGTGCAGAATTTTACCATTCCAGACAGGGAAACATTCACTTTAAAGCTTTCCAAGCCTTTGTTTTTGTTATAGGGTCTCTATTTCCTTTCTTTTGCAGCATAGGCTTGTTCATTTGGAAGGTTATTTGGTTTTCTTCATCTATTATATGCTTTGGTTTGTTTGAGTATGTTATAGGGTCTCTATTTCCTTTCTTTTGCAGCATAGGCTTGTTCATTTGGAAGGTTATTTGGTTTTCTTCATCTATTATACGCTTTGGTTTGTTTGAGTATGCTTTTGGGTTTGCCCATGTTATGTGTTCACCACATCTAATGCACCCTCTAAGTTTACATTTTTATGGTGTTATTAGACTTTAAACACTTTAAATTGGTACATAGAAAACCCAGCAAATTAAAGGCTTAACAGCTCCTAATTCTTCATTTAGGAACTTCTATAGTGATTCATCCTTGCAATTATTGTGCTAGGCTTTTTTAAAATATCCTTTGGATTCATAGTTGTTATTCATTTGGGAAAGTCATGTTTTCCTTTTTTTTGTTATGAAACATAGTGCTAAGCTAGTGGATCTTGCACTTGCTTCTGGGAAAATATATGATGGAGAAGGTTTTAAGTACATTCAAGAATGCTTTGAGAAAGGTACTCTGCATCTGATTGGATTGCTGAGTGATGGAGGTGTACATTCCCGATTAGACCAGTTACAGGTGAAAAAGAAACTCTCTTTTCAAGAAGAACAACCATATTCTTTTTGAACTTTCTTCTTTATTTGCCCTTGTTTGAGTGCAGCTATTGCTTAAAGGTGCTAGTGAGCATGGTGCCAAACGTATTAGAGTGCATGTTCTTACCGATGGTCGTGATGTCATAGATGGAACTAGTGTAGGGTTTGTTGAAACTCTTGAAAATGATCTTGCAAATTTACGCCAAAAAGGTGTTGATGCACAAATTGCATCTGGTGGTGGACGGATGTTTGTCACCATGGATCGCTATGAGGTAGATTACAAGCCCTTTACTTTCTTTTTGGATTAAATCATAGAACAAGCTTCTTCAGTTCTAGTTTTACTTCATATTCATGTGTTGGTTGTACCATCCTTAAAAGCATTGCTTGTTGTACTGCTCGATTATTTGGTAAACTTGTTGAAATTATCTTTTTTTTATGCTTGTCTATTTTTCTTTAACCTTTTGTTTATTACATTGGAATTTCTTGTCGTGCACGTTGTTACATGGTGTACAATTTTTCTATATACTTGTTTTATCTTAATTCAGACAAAGTACTTGTTTATCCATCCTATCCATTTTTCTCGTTATTTATCCCCCTTAACGTCAAGGCTTTAACTTTTGGTTTGATTTTATTCCAAATTATTCAAGTTTCAAATTTGGTAGTTTCAACTGTTTTGGTCTTTAGTTCTAATTTTTTTAATAGTTTTAAATTAATTTAAAGTTTAATAAAGTTAAAAGTGCAACTAGTTGAATTTTTTTAGTAAAGGTAAGAAATATAAAGAAAATATTATAAATAACTTAAAATATGTTTTTGTTAAATTAGTTATATTGTTCTTAATTATATTTCAATAGTAAATTCAAATAGATTGTGAACGTAAACTATGAGCAGATATGTTGATGAGTCTAAACTAGATCTTCAAATCAAATCTGTTTAAATTGATTGGCAATAAAATATTAGATGTTTCTTGTGAAAAAAAAAATAAAAGAATTTTGACCAAAATCATGGAAACTGACTGAAACTTAAATCCTATAACAAATGAATACATCGAAACCTTTGAATTTTGGTCAAAACTAGTCTTGGTCGAAACTGATCTGAAACAGCCAAAATGGTTCGTTGCAGGATAAACCTCCATACCATGCTTAAATTAAGTAGTTGTGAAATTTATTTGTTAAACTTACCTCTCAAAATTGTGAAGTCCTCTTTTGTTACAATTTTGCCTGGGTTGATCAGTTGTGTTGATGCCACTGGTGATTGTAGAATATTGTTGCTTTTGGTACAAATCTAGATATTTTTCTTATGAAGCTGCTTCTCCCAATGTCCTTTGCAGAATGATTGGGATGTTGTGAAACGAGGTTGGGATGCTCAGGTTCTTGGTGAAGCACCTAACAAGTTCCACAGTGCTGTTGAGGCTGTGAAAAAACTAAGGGAGGTTCCTAAGGCTAATGACCAGTACTTGCCTCCTTTTGTCATTGTTGATGAAAATGGTCAAGCAGTTGGGCCAATTGTGGATGGTGATGCAGTTGTAACATTTAATTTCCGTGCGGATCGAATGGTTATGCTTGCTAAAGCACTTGAATATGAAAACTTTGACAAATTTGATCGTGTACGGTTTCCAAAGATTAGATATGCTGGAATGCTTCAATATGATGGCGAGTTAAAGCTTCCAAGCCACTATCTTGTCTCTCCTCCTGAGATAGAGAGAACATCGGGTGAATACCTGGTACACAATGGAATCCGTACTTTTGCTTGCAGGTAATCTCTTAACTTATCTGTTCTTATGGGCTCCAGGATCTTCATTTCATGCAATTTAGGAATTTTTTGCATTCGATGGAGGCAGAAATATATCTTATGCTATTGCAGTCTTCTTATTTGTTGATCTTCCTTCTAACTGGGTTCTAATCTTTGCATGGGTTTTATTCAAAGCATATAAATATCTGAGTGTCTATCATGTGGCTTTTATTTTCTTTTCTTCAGCATGGTTGTATTGAGTAAATTTGAATTCACCTTAGCATTTCAATTCTATCTGAACTTGTATGTATAAGGTAGGGTCATCTTTGTGAATCCTTCTTCACTGTCTGCAACTATTGGGTGTTTCACATATTTAGACCTCTACTCTGAACCAACATATTATTGTCATTGTGATTGTATTTTCAGATTTATAAAAGTATATTTGCAGTATTATATCTCAGGGTTTCCTTTTGGTTGAGCTTTTGCATTTAAATTTGATGGTTTCCATATTTTCTCCAGTGAGACTGTGAAGTTTGGCCATGTTACCTTCTTCTGGAATGGAAACCGTTCTGGATGCTTTGATCCAAAATTGGAAGAATATGTAGAAATTCCAAGTGATGTTGGTATCACATTTAATGTTCAGCCTAAAATGAAGGCCTTGGAAATTGGTGAGAAGGCTAGGGATGCCATCCTCAGTGGCAAGTTTGACCAGGTAAAGATTTATAAATTCAGACAGGAAATAGTATAGCATCAGTGTTCTTGCCTTTGACTGAGTTATACCCACAGGTACGAGTCAATATACCCAATGGAGATATGGTGGGCCATACTGGTGATGTGGAGGCAACAGTTGTGGCTTGTGAAGCTGCCGATCGAGCTGTGAAGGTATTGCCTGTTTGAACCATACGTATACCTTGTTTGAACATTTTAGCAAAGCCATTTCATGCAATTGGCGTGGGTGATTAGAATGTGCACTATTTTTTTTGAATATTTTGATTGAGATAATTGGTTAATTCATATCTCTATTTCATTTTTCTTATAGTTTTATGAGATTTTACTTCTGTTTATCTGCAAAATGTTTTCAGATTGTTATTTTGCTGTACTCTACCTAATCATTCTCACCAATAACGATAGTGGTAACCATAGTCAATGCTTTGTTTTGAAAAATTAAAAAAGAAATTTGAAATTTGTAAAATCAAACAAGACATTGGTAACCTTTTTTTGGTCAGCAGTGATTTTGAGTAGCTATAATGCAATGATCTACATCACTGCCTTAAGTTTCTTTAGGAGGTATACGTTTGGCACACCAATAGTAATGATAGGTTTGTGATATATGGTAGGACAGAGACAGAATGCTTGGATATTTGTAGTTGTGGGACTCAGGGCTTCAAGCTTTGAACTAGGGAATTGTTTGTTGTGTTAGTTTTGCTCTCCTGACTAATACTACTGAAAACAGTTGGAGAGATTATTGTAGAAGAAATAGAGTAGATATTGTAAAATATACTTGAATTCAAACTATTAACAAGATATAAAGTAAGCAAAGTAGGGATTGTGAATTAAACTTGCATTTAGACTACCAGCAAGAAAGCTAATAGCTAACTGTTTTGCTTTCACAATTAAATTAGTTCAAAAATTACTTGTAACCTTTGTGGTCCACTTTTATATTTTTAAGGCCCCATTTGCAATTTACATCAGCTAACTAATTCAAAATACATCAGGAGTTCAAACTTTTAATCTCAAGGATACATAGGAGTCTTATCTAACTCCCTTCTAGGTTGCTCTAAGTACCTATTGAAATAAATTAGGTGATGTCTTAGAAAGTCAAGCTTCAAGTTAAAGATTTTTAGAGGATAAGTTTAACCTAAAAACTTTTAAATTGGGTCTTTTTCATATCAATGGTCCAATTACAATTTCAAATAGTTTAATTAAGAAACATATTCTAGTTTCTAGAAAACCATCTTTGTGGCCACCTTTCAATTTCTAGGTAGGATAATATGTTTAAGTGTAGTTGATCTTAGCAAACTAAACATTGTTTTGTTGTCATATTTGATTCCATAAATCTAACGATTAAATCTACATGATTGTTTGTCACCTAAAGAACACACATTCGAGTGCTACCTTTCAATAGGTTCTTTAGATGGTCTCTTATTTTGCTCAAATAATCCAATTTGAAAATTGGATGGTCTGATTAGCTTCGAATAGTGTTTTTATTTCTCATGTTGTGTCTGACCCATCCCATAAATGAATATCATACATGATTGGATGGTTTAATCAAGTTTTTTTGGATTGAATATTTTGACTTCTCTTTGGCTTTCAATCTCCATTCTTTCTTTCACTCTCTCTATGTATATGTGCAACCACACATTTAGAGGGTTTGCTCTTATAACATCAAGAGCTCAGAAGTCCTCACGTTATTGACATTAATCAAGCAGATACTTATTTGAGAAGGAAAATCTAATTGTTTCTCATTGCCTTCTATCCTTTTTAACACTTGGAGGTTCTACATGGATTACTCTTTAGCATCTTTCTCGGCATACTTCAAAGGGCTCTTTTCTGTGAAATTATGTAATGCTATATTGTGGGCAAGCTAACATACTATTGCAGTTCATCCTAAGTCCTTGGATGATGAAAATTATAATCTCTCATAGGTGTACTATAGTTTAGTTGACTACTATCTAACCATTTCTTTTTTTTTAAAGTATTGTCCAAAAGAGCTTTCTAAAGACATTTGAGAATTTTGGAATAGTTAATTTAAGTAATGGAAGTAAGAAGTTCAAATTGTACCCATATTGTAGTAACTTTGTTGCCACTTCTCTTGAAATGATCCAGTTGCATGGCATCAGGAACATCTTTGAGAACCTGTTTACTGTTACAAAAGTCATGAATATACCCTTTAATGTCTCTTGTCATCACTAATATTAGGTGTATATAGTATTTGTTAGCATATGAGGTCTTAAAAGTGTTGCAGGCTATGCATTTGTAACCTTGGTCAATAGACTTGATCTTGTTTGTTCAACATAACCTTGGACACTTCCAAATTGCCTTATAGCCTTGATGTGTGGACTTTCACATCCAATGAACTCTATCACCAGCTTTAAGAGTACATAGTTGATGTCCTTTGTATAAAACACCAGCACTCATATAGTACTTATTCTTTCCTTGATGAACTTCTGCTACAATCCCTTATAAGTACAAATTGTTATCATACAAGAGAGCAAACTATTCTAACAATGTTGGTAGAATCAACATACAAAGCAAACTCCTCAATAATGTTGGCAAAACTGTGCATACAATTGGTCAAACAATGCAAACTTACAAATAGGTGTGATATCATATTAGCTAACTTGTTCTTTTACTCTGTTCTTGTTCTTGGTCACCAAATTGAACTCCTTTAAGAAGTTCATCCACTTCATGTATCTTTCTTGTTGCATCTTATGTTTTGTTTAACGATGTTATAATGGTCGGTGATTTGCGTTCTTATACTTGATCACCAATTGAACTCCTTCAAGAAGTTCATCCACTTCATGCATCTTTCTTGTTGCGTCTTATGTTTTGTTTGTAGATGTTATAATGGATGGTGATTTTTGTCTATAATTGTCTCTTCACCTAATAGATATTGCCACCAATGCTTATTAGTTGCGTGAAGTCCCAAAAACTCAATTGTCATAGTTGGGATAGTTTTTTTTGTGCTTGTTTTATCATCTCTAAATGGTATGCTATTGGTTTCCCTTGCATCAATACAAGGCCAATATAGCCCAATATGTTTGTCCTCAACTCGATTGATTTTTGTAGATTTGTCAAAGCTAGCCTCCATTGCTTTGTTGGTTTTCGTAAGTGTTTTTTTGGTTTGAGTTCCATTTAAACTTGTAATTTTCTTTTGTGAGTATATGTAGTAGAGATTCAATAAAGGTGATAGATAAACTTGCACAGATTTTCACATTTTCTCAAGAAGCTACATACCTTTGTGATGTTTTGTGAACAAGGCCACTTCTATGTTCCATCTTTTCTTCACCTTTTTGTAATTTTCTATTCCCAAAATTGAAGTCCAAGTTGGTCTAGGACTTCTGAGCAAAACTTGCTCTTCTTCAAGTTTGATTCTAATTGATTTTTGTGATCACAAGTTTTCTAATATGGCATTAAGATGTCATTCATTAGATGCATGAATTTTGCCAACACTTTGCACAAGCCAAATTTGCATCACTGGTCATTCATAAAGTTTTAGATTTGAATTTTAAAGCGATCTTCCAAGTATCCACATTGGTGCAGACTTGATGATAATTAAACTTCAGATGCAACTTGGATAAGACGTTTGCATGATTTTGTTGATCCAATAAAACATCAATCCTTAATATGCAGTATTTTTCTTCATTGTAATTTTATTCAAAGCTTGGTAGTTTAATACACTATCTCCATCAATCATGCTTTTTTGATGCTAGACAATTGTTGACCTTCATGGAGAGTTAGTAGGTTTGATTTTCCTACCTTCCAACATCCTGGCAACTTCTTAATCTTCACATTCTCTAGCAGTGAATTATTTAAGAGGACTGAATTTGGTAAGGGCTAAGCTAATGCCAATTGGATCTCATGCTTCATAGAATGTTGAGGGGGGTAAACCATGAATACATCCAATGGCAAAGAGTATATATCAAGCAGCCTCTTTAGTTCCCCTTGTAACACTCATGTTGTTGTATTTTGACTTTCAATGGCAGAACCAACAAGTGGACAAACCTCTAACAGGAGTTCAAAAGATTTGCTTTTGTTGTCAACCATACTTTCTTGCACACAATTGGAATTTTCCTATTTTCATTATGTTAAAAACCTCAACTGGCTGCATTTCTTCCACATCTCCATAAATGCCTAGAATCCACTGTTTCTGCATCAATGCCTTGGAGCAACTGAGTTTGGTGAATGGTGCTTTCCATGCAGTTGGTGCTTCCTCTCATTGAGCCATAAACTCCTCTCCTTTGTCATTGATATTAAGTGAATGTCAATCCATGGTTTGGTTGCTTCTAATTGTACTTGATGGTCCCTTGTAGAACCTTTGTGTACTAATTCTTCGCAGATGATTAGAATGTTTGTTTTGACACCAAATTGTGACCTAAATTTCTGTTTCAAGCCCTCTAGGAGATAGGCTCCAACGACATCTAGGTCATGGTGGATAGGTTTGTTATGTGGAATATCAAAGGGAAACAACTCGGATTTACTTGTCACTGGAGTCGAGCATGATTGTCTTCCCCTGATTCCTTCAAGCCTGAAAAAAGGGTACTCCGTTGTTGATGGGTTGCCTTCCACAAAACTAGGATTAGTTGTATATTCCCACTCCCCCAAATTCTTAGGACACTTATTATAACTTTAAGACCATGGGCAATGTACTTGGTCAAGAAATTTAAAATACAAGAAATCTTGCCCAAATTCAAACTTTGAATCTAGGCGATAAGTGCAACTCCCATCGAGAAATATTCAAGAACCTCCTAAGATAAGTTGGATGCCTTGTCTCATCAATTTAGATGCCACATTGCAGATTTGGTAAGGAGAAGCTAAGCTTGTAAACTTTTAAATTGAGCCACCTTGATTGGGCAAGTCATTTCTTTTCTCAAGAAAACCTTGTTTATCTCTTCATCTTTGGATGTCTAATTAGCTCAAGTTGCTCAAGACAAGAAACATGGTTTTGTCGCGACCGTTCGATTCTACAAATTGGGCTGTTCGATTTGCATGATCCTCTATGAGGCTAGAAAATACGGCTTCGGTTACGGCTTGCTAATAGGTCAGTTGAACCATCCATTAAAAGGTTCGGATTTCCGTTGCTTAGATATAAAATCGAACAATTAGATTTGATTCACGTTTGATGGCCCTTCCAATTCCCCTTTTTTAACCTCCAACCCGTCTCCAAGCATCTCTATCACAGCTTCCTGATCCAACAATCTGACAATTTTATCCTTCTAGACCGAATCCTAAGATGCTTTGGCTTTTCAATCCCTGATCTTGAAACTGTTTAACTGATCTTTTGAGGACCATTACCTAGTTGTTATGGGTGCACCTTTTAAACTTCATTTGCTTTGTTTTTCAGGTTTTGAGAGAAACAAAATGAATTGTGGTTCATAAGAATCCTCACAAGTCACTCTCGATGATTTATTAGGTTACATTGTTTCCATGTGTTGTATCTCGAGCAATTGGATGAATTTAAGCTTAGGTACTTCATCCCATTATGAGCTTTAACTTTTTAAGTTGAACCTCTGTAAAAGCTTTATTCATTCAGTTTACTTAAGATGTTATGGTATTCTTCGTGCTTGATATACCAAACCTTAACGACAATTGTTGTTATGATCACCTTTTGTTTTAACTTTTGCTCATCATTTGAGTAATAGACATCCCATAATGATGCCAATGAGTATCTTTGGTGGAGCTCCATTAAATTTTTTTTTTGTCACTTCTTTTTGTTCCTTAGGGGAAGTAATTTGTTTTGGCATTAGCTTAGCATAATTTGTTATATATGTTTAGCTTCTATGTTTGAGTCGTGTAAGCAAACTAACAGATTGGTTTTTTGTATTGTTCAGATGATTCTTGATGCGATTGAGCATGTGGGTGGCATCTACCTCGTCACTGCAGATCATGGAAATGCTGAAGACATGGTTAAAAGGAATAAATCTGGTCAACCCCTTTTGGATAAACAAGGAAATGTTCAAATCCTCACATCTCACACCCTTCAACCGGTACGCATATGAATAGATTTCTTTACTTGTCTTCTATTTTAAATTACAACACATGATCTACTAGTCCGTATGGTCTATCATTCAATTCTTCTTAATTGTAAATTATTTTCTTTATAGTGGAATTTAGTTCAAGATTTTTTAAATATTTTTTATTCTTTTTTTATTAGAATATATTGAGATGTTTTGCATCAAGACATCTAATTATTATTTTTTTAATACTTGTTCTATGTATACATATTCCTCTCTGATAAAAGGCTTAAAAAATGCAGGTTCCAGTTGCCATCGGAGGCCCGGGATTGGCACCGGGGGTACGTTTTAGGAATGATTTACCTAACGGCGGCCTCGCCAATGTGGCTGCCACTTTTATTAACCTCCACGGATTCGAGGCTCCGGCTGACTACGAGACTACCCTCATCGAAGTAGTTGACAACTGAAGAGTATGTTAAGTTTGGTATAACATTGATATGTGGTGTCGTTTGTAATAATTTTGATACTCGGTCGAGGTTTACATTAAATAAATTGTATTTTTGATTTGTAGTAAGACAACCGAGAGACGGTTGCCAAATTTTTGAAGTATCGAATATTAATTTGGTTATTTCATGTTAAGTTGAAGCAATGTTCGAGCGTCTTTCGTTTCAAATATTAATTTGTTTTCTGAATTATGTAAAATTTAGGCATTATTTGGTCTTAGTTTTGGCTTATCAAAACTGGGAATTTTCATCGTATAAAAATAACGAATATTATATATATATATATATATGGAAAGCCAAAAAGTGAAATGTTAGAAATTTTGACACGTGGCTTTTATGCCCAAAAGTTGGCAACAAAAGGTTTCTTTTCCTACAAACTCTTGGGAAGTTAGATGCACCTTTGGATTACAACTATTATTTAAAAAGAATAATGCTCGCTTTAAAATAATGAAATGCAAACTACATTGTTTCATTTGTATGTCTCTATTAGATTAATCTGTGCTAATAAATTAAGATATGCACGTAATATATTGTACGTTACAAAAAACAAAGTAAACTTTAAAATATTTTTAAATTTAAATTAGATTTATGTAAGAATAAAATAAGAACTAAGACTTTAACAGCTAAATTTGTTTAAAAAAATTTTGATTTCATTATAGATCTTTTTATATATGCATACGACTAAAATTAAAAAACACAAAAAGATTATTTGTATAAATTAAAAAACAAGTATTAATTTTTTTGTGTGCATGGAGTTTTTGGTCCATGCATAATAGTAAACAATGAGAGAAAACTTGCGCATCTTTTTGTATGAGAATGGATTATATTTCAATTATTTCTTGAAATTTATTTTTTTACATGTATAATTGTAACATATGAAGACGAAAAACTGAGGAAAAAATATATGAATTGTTTCGATGAATATTTAAATACAGAATACGTATTTCAGGCGATAATAACATGTAACGCACCAAAAAGAGTTTTGACTAGATTATGGGAATGTGCCTGCCGTACGTTTTCACAGTCAACCTGTCAACCCTTCCCCGATCTCATCCTCTTTCCTCTTCTTCGGAATTCCCACGCGTTCCCACTTGCTACCGTCCGCCCACTGCCGAAGATGATCCGCCGGCGAATCTCAACCATCCTCGTCGTCAACATCGTCGTCCTCCTCCCCGTCTCCGCCCTCTCATCCAACGTCACGTGTCCTTATGACATCGCATTTGCTGCTCCCATGATGCCTCCAGCTTGCTACGCCAACGCCACCGCTTCCGCCTTTTCCTCCGTGACCAACTGCTGCTGGTTCGTCTTCGCAGCCTACATTTACGCCGCCATCCGCCACGCCAACCTCACGGGCGCGGCCTTCCTCCCTCCTTCCACCGCTGCTGTCTGCTCCTCCTCCTTCTCCTCTTACCTCATCACCCATGGCCTCGCCCGCCCCTCGCTCCTCCTCTCCAATTCCTCCTGCAACCTCGATGGCGACCCCGTCCGCCTGGCCGCTGGCTCTCGCCCTTGTCAATTCCCCTTCGTTTCCCTGGTGCGCTCCTCCGCCGACCTCTCCCAGGCGGACCGTCTTTGCACATCTCCTCCTCTTGACCCGGATTACCACTTAAACCTGTGTTCTTCCTGTCAGACAGCCGTCATAAAGTCAACTTTCGCCCTCCTCAACGCCACCAAGAGCAAGGAGTTCGTCCCCTGCGGCATGGCCGCCACTCTTGCTATTTGGTCTCCGCACAACCCCTCCCTTCCTCGCTTCCGCTCCTTCGCGCTCTGTATGCTCCAAGTCCTGCAAAACATCGGCGATCTCGGTACAGGCAATCTAATCCCCTCCCCTCCTCCTCCTCCTTTTCCTCCTCCTTTCCCCTCTGCCTACTCCTCTGTTGGTTCTTCCACCAAATCGACTAAAATAGTCGCCAGCTCTGCTGCTGCTGGCTCCGTCTCATTGCTCGGCATCGTCGCGTTCGTTGGCTTCTTAATCCGCAGACGAATGAGAAAAAGAAAGCTTTTCTCTACCGACATCGCCGCCATAGAAGTCATTCCAACCTCTCCCGCTCTGCCCACCGAAGGTCTCTATATTTTCACTAAGGCCGAGCTGAAGCAGGCCACCAACGGGTACGACGATCGGCTACTCCTTGGATCTGGCGGCGCGGGAAAGGTCTATTTGGGTAAGCTTCCATCCGGCCACCAGGTGGCCATCAAGCGCATCTATAGAGAAAAAAAGCTTTCAGAATTCTACCGCGAGGTCGAGGTCCTTGCAAAGCTCAGACACCGAAACCTGACCACGCTCGTCGGTTATTGCCTCGGCGAGCGCGATGAGCACGCGCTCGTCTACGAGTACATGGCTGGAGGCAACCTAGCCAGAGCACTCGCGGGGGAAGTCGGCCTGCCATGGACGCGCCGCCTCCACATCGCAGCAGAGGTCGCCGCTGGGCTAGCGTACCTCCATGACTTCCTCGAGGGGGCGGTAGTTCACCGAGACGTGAAGCCAACGAATATTCTCCTGACGGAGGACAGCACGGCGAAGCTCTCAGATTTCGGCGTGTCGCGCATCGTCCCGCCGGAAGGGAGCCATGTATCGACCGAGGTAAGGGGAACATTGGGCTACGTGGATCCGGAGAGCTTCTCGGTGGGCCACGTTTCGGAAACCGCCGACGTGTACAGCTTCGGCGTGGTGCTACTCGAACTCGTCACCGGAATGAAGGCGGTGGTCCCCACACCATCGGGCGGCGCGGAGTCCATCGTCCACGCGGCGCGCGCTGCCGTGGCCGCGACATCCGATGTGGCAGTCATCGTGGACCGGCGGCTCGGACCATCCTGGGATCGTCCAACCATTCGGTCCACGTTCGAGCTGGCCCGGAGATGCGTGAAGCCGTATAAGGAGGAAAGACCGGCGATGCGGGAGGTGCTCAGCGAGCTTAGGGCATTCGTCGCAGATCTTGAAGCTCGGATCGACGGTGGAACCGTGGCTGCACTGTCGTCTGTAACCGAAGGAGGGATGTCGCCGTCGCCTTCACCGATGTCGACGACAACGGAGGAGCAGACGTGGTCGGGATCGGATTCGTGTTCTTAGTTGCTGTTTCTTGGGCTCCACCCTCTTTATTTGAAGTATATATAAAAATGGCTTTAGTAAAAATAGTAGAATTGTCGTGACCGGAATTTGTGCGTCACATCGAAGACGCTCATATATGCCCATTTCGGCTTTTTGTTTTTTAGTGGATTTCCCATTGTTTTAAATGAATATTATTGTTATATACAAAATTTTGCATTTATTGAACTTATCATAATGGAGTGAGTTGTTTATGATAATTATGAAGGGATGGCCTGAAGGTGAGAATACCAATAGTTATAAGAACCGCAACTGCATTATGTGGTGGTCTAACTTTATTTGGATTAATATAATGATAAAATTGTGGATCTCATTAAACTGGTGAGCCAACTACGATAATTAATGAACAATTTCTTAATGTTTCGGTAGCTTCATATTTCACTATCGAATTTATTTCTAATAGGGCTGGAGGGTCATACATCTTAAAGTGTTGAGATTTAAAAACAAGAGGCATTAAAATGAGATTTTGAATTTTTTACAAAATATTTTATGTAATTAGAATACATATTTTTTTTTATCATTTGTCAAAAAAATTATTTAGTTGAATATTTTTTTTTTTTGAAAGATTTAGACAAGCCGCTAATGAACATAGAGGCTTTAAGATTTATTTATGGTTGTTATATTTTAATTTTAAGTTTTATGCTCCTATTTATTATCTATGTAGCAAAAAGTGTAGTTCAACCTTCGTAACTCTTAGAGATTCATTCTCTTTATTTATGTAAGAAAAGACCTAAGAGATAATCTTGAAGAGGGAAACATATTAGCCAAGAAGGCTTATAAAACTCTTGCATTGTCCAAACTAAAATGATCCCCTTCTCCAAAGCTTGTAGGGCTAAAGATGGGAGACATTTTCTTCTGCTCCTTTAGTCATGAGTCTTTCTAATTTTTTAAGAAAATATCTTATTAATTATGTTCTTTTTTATACTTATGATTTATCTACTCTTTTGTTACCAATTTGAATAATAAGATCTCATTATTTACCACTCTTCTCAATAAGATACTATTACCTCATTATCTCTATTTGTCAACAATCTCCTTTTCTTCCTCTTAATTTGTAATAATCTATTTTTTTCTCATTGTCTTCATTGTTCTAGTAATTTTTCTTGTCCCTTTCTATCTTCTCAATCTATCAAATGTTGCTAGTGTCATCATTTTCATCATCCCATTCTCCTTGCATGTCACCCCAAAAATGAGATGCATCACATCTATTGTTGGAACCAACCAAGGAGACTTCAATGAGTTACTAATTCATTGTTTAATAGACATGTTATCGACAACATTAAGTTTGAGATATCAGTTCAAGGGTATGAATTGATGATACTAATCTTACATGTGGCTTGTCGACCTCATTGACTTCTATTGGGTTGCCATTGGTAGTGATAATGATGTGGCAAGACACTCCAAGTAGTCATCTATTGCTATGGACAATAATAATCACTTTGCTAGTACTTTAGAAATAATAGCTCTTCCCATGACAACGCCATTGCATTCCTTGTTTTTGCATAGCTCTAGTGTTAAGGAAAATGCTTTAGACCACTTTTTTTATTACCTTAATGGGGTTATTTTTAATTCTTGGTTGTTGTTGCTTATGGCATTGTTTGTCTTTTGTTATTTAATGATGTTACCTATTTTAGATAATTATTCTAATGATTAGTATGTTTTTGATAATTAATCTCAATGTCATTATCAATGATTATTCATTTATTAGTGCTTTTATCTATTTTTTTATTACAAAAGAAACTCAGATGATTGCACTTTTATGATTATTGGTTTTTGAATGATTATTGGTTTTTGAATGATTATTGTTTCTTAGCTAGTGCTTGAAATTCTTGTATTTATAGCATATATTGAATATAGATTGTCAATTATTAAGAGTAAGATGTTTGGCTAGCTAACAATATTAAGCTTAAGTCACTATTCCTCCCTTGAAGTTTTCCCCTTTCAAGATGCTTGAAAACCCTTATTGTTCATACAAGAATTTGATTACAAGGATGCTTCTAAGGAAGATAATTAGCAATGTCGATTTGGAGCTATTTTGGCTTCAAATGAAAAGTCTGTAGCTTTAATCGTGGTTCCAAAGTCCTAAAATCTATTTATTACATCATTTCTCTTTTGATTGTTCTTTCTTTGTTGTTTTACCAATTTTTATCTATGATTTTCAAGTATTATCATGTTCTCATCATCAATATATGTTGTAGTTCATACATAATGTGCTAATTAATTAAACTATGATTAATGCATAATGCAAAATAACTTTTAGTTCATATTACCCATCCACTTCCATATCACCAAATAATGTATGCTGTACCAAAAGACTTTTCAAAATTTATTGTAAATGTAGGCATGTCAACTATAATAGATAAGATAGGTTCTTTGACATGACCATATTACATAATTTTGTCTTCATATGGACACTATTGATGACAAATTTATTACTTTCATGATGAAAAGCTATTGCCCAACTTAAATGATATAACATCCTAAATTTTGTGTAAATAAAACTTTATTTTTAAAATTATTTTAAAATTTTTATGACAATATAAATTTTTATAAGTCATCATATAATATGATCATGAGGATCTTATAATACGATAGAAATGAGTACTCAAATAACCTCAGACGAAAAAAATCATATAATACAAAATGGGTTACCATATTAGTATGATAAATATTTGAATAATACATCACCTCAAGGCATTAGATAAATATGATATGACAAGAAAAGGGATGATAATATTGTACAATAAGGTAAAACTCATTTTAGAGACTAATCAAATTAGAGATTAAAGTTAGATGAATATCATACAAGTACGACTATACCATCATATAAAAATGATAAGAAACCTAACATTTGGTTGTACCAGTATGAAATGGGAAACATATTAATCCACTATTGTGTATTTAATGGGCATCCACAAAAATGTTTATATTGTATAGTATGAAAAAAGCAAATCATACAGGAATCATTTAAGAGAAAATGAAACAAGTGTAGTGTGAATGTCTTTATAAAAAGAAACATTATATTTATCATACCTTATGATACCATTATCATATTAGCTCGATTAAGAAATAAACAACATCTCCTATAATCAATTATGAGTTACAAAAATTATCGTACAATACTATTGAGGCATATCAAATGATATGATAACTAAAGAGTAAATAAAGCATGCTTAGTGTGAAAAAAATTTACAAAAAGATATACTAAATTTATTGTATAATATGATACAATATTATATCATAGAGGCCAAGACAAACAAACATCACCTATTATCAATTACGAGTTACAAGAATTATTATATAATATGACAAAAGTAAATCGTTATGTATGGTCACTTAAGAAAAAAAATAGGTTTAATGTGAAAGTATTTAGAAAATGATTCCTTAAATTTATCATACAATACAATAAAATTATTTTTAAGTAAACTTAAGCAATGAACAACACAGACCATTGTAGGTTACGAGTTAGAAGGAGTATTGTCAAGCCCTTCACCGACATCAATACCATTAGATCACAAAATGAACATCAGAGTCATGAGATACAACGTCTAAGTGAGGACAAATAAACAAAACCCAAGGTGGGGACCCGACGGTAAGACAAACACACTCTTCAAAATTTGCAATATATATAAACACGAACATTTTTTTATAATAATCACACCAAACCCTCCCTTTGTTTTACACATCTCGTGAAAAGGGTTCTTTTGTAGCAGTACCATTCCCATCTCTCGGTGTAGTGATTTCATGACCTGTGATGTAAGCACTAAATGAGATTTTATACATCTCAGTAGATAATTTCACATAGTTAACCAAGTAAATAAAAAGGCATAACAAAATACCATAAAGAATAAAGATGAATCATATGCATCAAGCTAAAATCATACCATATGTCATCTATATAAGGTAATGCCAAATGAAAACCATAAAGAAATGCAAGTTCCTTATATAGTGTGTTCCTTATATAGTGTGTTATTACCGGGCCCAATTCCCTTTGACGCATTATCCTCTGGATCCAATCATCAATGACTGTCCTCTAGCCGGCATCCAACCAAGCACATAACACTAGGCAGATATCTGATCCGAAGATCGATACCCTGCGATCCAACACGCTGAGCCTAGTGCCACCAGGCAGGTATGGTACCATACCCTGCGATCCAACACGCTGAGCCTGGTGTAAATCATCATGGAGTCATAGCACATAACACTAGGCAGATATCTGATCCGAAGATCGATACCCTGCGATCCCACATGCTGAGCCTAGTGGTGAGGATAATGTTCTCTGGGAATCCATTTTTTTATATTTGTCATTTTCCAAACATCAATCCATGTCATATCGAAAAACCTTTCATGCCATATTGTTTCGTCTCTTACCTTAGCATATTGTACCATATTTTTTTTTCTTGTTAGTTATCATGCAATTGAAAGAAACATCAACATATAGAACAACCAAAAATATCATGGAACTGAAAGAAAATAATGTAAAGCAAATACATAGTAATGTGCTACATCACAGGGTTAGGAATCTATCTACCTGAATTTGCTGTACCAACTGTCTTACTCCCTTCTGTTTCTTCTTGATGTCCTACAAGCCCGTAAAATACAAAAATAATTAATTTAAATATGCTTATTAGTCAAAAATTGCTTTCTAAAAGCTTTCCCAAACACACCCCAAAATAATCCCAAAAGATGGGCTTACGCGGCACTGAACCGCCCGCTGAACCGCGCGCGCACGCTCGGCGCTGGACCCCCCGCGCAGAAAAGCTTTATAAAAGCTTTTCCAAACGACATTTTTCACCAAAATTTTCTTTCGCGGTGCTGGACCGCACGCTCCCGGCGCGCTGGACCGCGCGCTCTCGGCGCTGGACCGGGCGTGCTTGGCGCACTGGACCGCGCGTGCTCGGCGAGCTGGACCGCGCACTCGACGTGCTGGACCGCGCGCGCTCGACATCCGGTTCAGTGTAACCCGGTCCAAAGCCTGGACCGGTTCACGCCGCCCCCTCTCTCTCTCTCTCTCGCGTCCGGCGAAAACGAAATATTTCGCCGGCGAACTTCGAAATTTCTTGCGTCTCTCGCCGGCCAACTGACCGCCGCTCCCCGAAAAACTTATAAAACAACAAAGCAAATAAAATTCTCACCTTCGTTGGCCGTTGTTGTCGCGTGCCGAAAATCACGAGATTTCCTCGCCGCTGTGCCTCGCCGTCGTGTCTCGCCGCAGCGTTCGCAGAAACACGTTTCAAACGCGCAAAGTCGGCTTTTATAGCTGCGGCCGAAACCGACTAAATCGTTCGTGAACCGAATTTTGCAGAAAACCCCCTCTAAATTTTATATTTGCAAATATATCCTCCGCCAATCAGACTAAGCCGACATTTAAAATTTACAGATCTATCCTCTACGTTACAAATTTATCCCAAATCTTAAAAAATTCATAACTTATGCATTAGAGCTCCGAAAATTACAAATTAAACATCGTTGGATTCGTCTCACAGAGCTCTTTCTATAAAAAATATAAAAATACAAATAAGAAAAAACTAGGACTTTTACAAGTATCATATTGTATGACAAGGGGATCATAATAATATGATAAGATGAAATTAAGAAATATTTGAGTAATATTTAGAAACTTTAGTATGAAGCTAGATAACATATTTGCATGATTAGTACAAACTAAGTAGATTACAAAAACCCAAAATGGCAAATAACTAATTAAAGTTACTTGAGATGACTTTAACCATCAAGAAACCCTTTGAAATGAAAAAAGGATGATAAGGTAGTCACATGATAGGACACAACTTCTAGAGGTATTTGAAGATCAAGAATATGAAAAATCATGAGAAATAATATAAATATGGTGCTAATTGAGACATTTAGAATTTTTTAAGAAGAAAACTTTAGTTGTTAAATCATCCAAAAGTGTTTGAGAGAGGGAAAAGGGAAAAGAAAAAGTGATTCTATGAAGATTTCAAAGAAATCATGTAAGTTAAGCTTGCAGCTAATGCAAACTTGAGAAGGACATAGTCTCAGGTATTATAGTAATTGAAGAGTTTGACAAAAATTGAGTCTTAATGAGACCACTACTTGATTTTAAAAGATAAGCAAAACTTGTATGTAATATATATGCTTGATGTGACATGTAATACTAGATTGGAAGTCTCAATTATTATGAGAAAAAAATAAAAGATATATGTACATACAAAACTTATATATTATGTATATTATTTGATATGATATATAATACTAGGTTAGAAGGCTTAAAAATATGTGAAAATCATAAATAGAATATACTTATATAGGCTAACTTGTATATAATATATATGATTTGATATAATATATAATATCGTGTCCTCAAATTCTATGTGAAAAAACATTTATTTTGAGTTACTTGCCATTATATTTACAATAATATATTTCTATGTATTATTTATTACTTTGATTAGTTACATAATAAACATGTACCATGTCATATATATATTAAAAGTTAAAATAGATGATTAACAAATGTTAATAATAAAATGGTGTAACATGAATTCGATGAAGCTTCAATGATGGTTTTCCAAAGAAAAATTATTATCCAGAATATTATTTCTCCAAATGTAAGTATTTTTCTATCCAAAATAATATTTTGTGAAAGTAAAACACTTATTTGAAATAATATTTCTCTAAAAGTATTGTCATGAAGATATTATTGAATAATTTAAAAAAATGTTTCAAGTGCACAAAAAAGAGTTAAAAGAAATTAATATAATTTCATAAAAAGAAAATTATATTTTAAATAAATAAAAAAATAACATATCTTTTATTGATTATGTTATTGTTGATGTAGACTATGTATGGGGGTACCCAACAATTGCTTATTTTATATGTTTTTATCACTAAATTAAGGTTAGTTGGCTCATATGTTCTTAAAATTGTTATTTCTATATTTATTTTATTTGAGCAAAAGGATATGCAAATGATTTGTTAACATTTCTCTTGTATGTGCATGTGCTCTAAATAGAAAAGTGAAAAAACTTTATACTTTAACTTGATTATTAAAAATACTTATGGTACTTGATTTCAAAAAAAATATAAAAGTTTTCTTTTGTTATGATTTTTATAAAAAATACTTTTATATATTTTTAAAATAAATATCATGACACCAAAATCCAAAAACAACCGGTGAAGAATCGTTAGAAATGAAGAAATACATAGATATCTAGTTTGATGACACAATTTACCAGCCTTAGTGGATTCATAGGTTATACTTCAATAATTGTAGATGGTCAGCTTGAATTTATTGGAGTTCTTATTGCTTCCTATCCTTTTAAATCAATGTAATTCTCATGGTTTGAATAAGTTACAAGTGGCTAGATGTTAAACATAACTTAAATATAGAACTTATAAATATGATTGAGTAATATTTTGTAGAATATATGCAATAATATTTCCTTAATAAATCCATCAAAAGTAATATAAATATATGCATAACCAAAACGTGATGTTAACACATTATCCTGATGAACTCTTATAAATTAAAAACAATAATAGATATGTCACTCTTTATCACTTCCCTTAAATAAGGTGATAGGTTCATAAGAAAGAATACGTATGAGCCAACTAAAAGTACATAATATATGAACATTTTAAATAACAAGTAAACATATTATATGTGATGTTAATGTAAAGTAGATAACATCTTATGTTGTTGCATAAATTTTATTATCATGCTTAATAAGTAAATTATATTTTCTTAAATGATATTATTTACTTTCCTATGTTTTTTTGCAAATTATAATACCTCACCTCTCACATCACTGCTCATAAAGTAGTAATCAAAATTGGTCATCAGCCTTAATGACTTGGAATGTAACACCTAGATGTTAACAAGTAAAATACATATCAGTAGCATTAAGCTTAGAAGATTATGGCAAGTCAAATAGTCACCTAATACATACCTTGTAAGACACATTTTCCTTACATCCATAAGAGGATCAAATAACCTCATTTAGCAATGATAGATTGCATTTATAGGAACTTTTTAACTATTGCATCTCATGTATTAAGTAAATATGTGACAAGAATATTGATATATGTGTGTAGTATGTTGTATTTTGTTTTGCACCATGGTGCTTAAGATATGGATGTATTGAAGATATTTGGGTATAGAAATGCACAACTTTGTTTTGTTGTCTTTGAGTTAGTGAGATTAGGTCCACATCTAGCATGCACACTTCTAGTAGCATTTTAATGGTTCTCTAGGTCCTCAAATCTCACCTGGAGTATCCTATGTGGGCTTTGGACAACATTATAAGATCCTTATTTTATATAGGATGTGATAGAAACCTAACCAAACTATGTTTGGTAAGCATGGTTGGAATTTTGAGCACATTTAGGAGGACTTCAAAGTATGGTCAATAAGAACCACATGGTGCATTCTCCATGTACATGAAACAAACAACCATGGTTGATAAATCATGTTTTGGTAACTCTAATTCACTTAAGCTTATAAAAGATTATGATCTAGAGTTGTAATGGCATCAGTTGGTTTTTTAAATAAGAATTTATGTATTTGATGTCTTGGTGTAGGTCCTTGGAGAGATGTTGCTATGCCCCACTTGACCATCAAAGAATGAGAAAACTCTTATAGTGAGTACAATAGACATCTCCCATGAAGCAAAACAAAAAAAGACTCTTTACTCTCCAAATACAAATAAAAAACAGCTTATTAATAGAATTATTGATAATTAAAACAAGAAGAACTTCATATCTGAAAGTCTTAAGGAAAAGACTAAAATTAAAGACTGCACCACATCCATGACTTTATTCACTATGGTTGATTCATAAAGACTTTGGGATGAGAGTTGAAAAATAATACTATGTGATGTTTGTCATCACTAAAGACTATACTAATGAGATTATCTAGGAGGTGATACCTCTAAATATTTACCAAATTATATTAAGGAATCCATATTTATGGGATTAAGATGTCGCATACTATTGATGAGCGTGACGATATTGATTCACAAAGGTAGACAACACTTTCTTCTAACTCATGAAAAAGAAGTATTTAAAAAAGGCATGATTGGTGTTGACCAAATGAAGAGGTTAGTGAAAACTTGTTAAAGAAATGTGTTGCTAGCAAAATCAAAAAAAGTACTTGATGTGCCTGATTAAACTCTCAACCTACTAAAGGAAACAACTAAACTAGTTCCATTAGAGAATCATTTTAACAAAGTAGATTCAATGAGACTCTAACTTCAAAAAAAGAGACATATGATTAGGTGATTAATTCCAAGCTCATTAAATCCAAAATAGAAGAAACAAATCAAAGGAGAAGATAAAACATAAAAAAGGTCAACACAACATGAAGCAGTAGGAGTTGCAGGCTAAGTCGTAGGTGGAGGCTTGTTATAGGCACATCAAAGCATGCACTATAGTGAACTAGTCAAGTGCCACACTCAGAAGCAAGGGCATACACATAGAAGGGTTCAATGTGCTAAATGCTAGTGTGCATTGGTGTGCATGATAGAATAAGGGGAGGACATGTGCACCTTGTCGTCCACCTACCACACATGCATTCTACACAAACACAATAGGTGCACCCATGCATGGAGGCAATACCCACATGAATGAATAATCTCCTTGGCACAATAATATATAGGTGGGAGCACAAGCACACTCATAGATGAGTGTAAAATCAAGTTGGTCTTTTAGAATTTAAGAACTTCAGGAAACTTTTATATTTTTTATCAAAATTGCATATTTTTTTATTTTATAATTAAATATCATGTTCAAATTTTTATATAAAAAGATGAGAATGATATATAAAATAAGTCAAAACTTAGACATATCAAAATTTCAAAATTTAGAATTCTAAGAATCAAAACTTTATGATTTTAGAACCCATATAAAGGGGGAATCTTCTTGTGGCCAAAAAACTCTCTTCTCATTCTCATTCTCCCATTGTCCCTCACCATTATCACACTTTCACTTCCAGTACTATTACTCTAAAAGATGGTCTACTGATGAGGGTTTGAGGTGAGAATATCTCATAAATATATCATTAATAGAGCACTAGATTAGGGGCACATAATTAAAATAGAAAACCATTGTGCAAGATTTATGTTTACTATTCATCAAGGGATAGTATGGTTCTTAAATGAAATATATTCATTGCATACTAAACTAGTACATTATTTGTATGTGTGCATTGTTCATTCAGGCACGTAATCAGTCGATTGTACTTTTAGCACTAAGTTTGTTAGACTCATATGATCAATGAACTCAACAATTACATTATCATTCTCTTTTGTTGAAGATACCCTACCAACTAACTTAATATGATTGCAAACTAATCCTCAAATCCATTCATAATAGTTTTGAACAACTTTGTACGATGTTGTGCTACTTCAAACTAATATCTTTTATGCTTCAAACAAAGCATGTGCATAGTTTACAAGGGAATAATAAATCATTAACTAATGTTAAAACCCAACTGACAATCTTGTAATCAATGTCTTTCAATTATATATATATATATATATATATGAAAAATTGATATATCAAAGAGTTATTTAGGAAAAACCAATATTCCAAGATTTGTTGAAATGACTAGAAGACTATGAAGTGCTTTATTTTTTATGAAGTTCCACATTTTACTAGAGAATATTCATGAATAACTAGATGAGGAATTTCAAATGATGATTGTAACATTAGAGGACCCAAACTCAACATGTCATATAAAGGCATAAGACTAGTGACAATTTCTCAACAATAAGTGGTTATTGTATTCCTAAATCATTGTATTATATATAAATATATATATATATTATTTTAAGTATTAGAATAAGAAATAAGAAAGAGACAAAATATGAAAGTTAAATAAAATGAAGAAAAAGAGAAAAATAGTTTCTATGAGTCTAATGATTTTTATGATAATAAGAATTATAAAGATAAGAAAATATTGAGATTTTTTTCTATGGCCTTATCTTACAATTGATTGATATGATAGGATAATTCTTATTGCTACTAGCATTTTATACAAGTTGATGATTAGTAAAGACTACACTATCATTACTACTTTTATACATTGTGGTAATAAGATGATGGTATATAATTGAATAGAATCATATCTCATTTCTAATAATATTATCATTCAGTGTAAGGTGATAATGAGTAGAGACCTTATTATCATTAGTACTTTATACAGGGTGGTGATACACAGGATGGTAGGGGTAAGTGATGTGATACTTTGGCTAAGCCATTTGTTGATTGGTGTCTAGATACGTAATGATGTCATAGAGATATGATATGATTTATGCTCCCATAGGATAAGGATAATAATCATTAAAGAACTAAGGCCCATTAAAAGTAGAAAAGATGAGAAAATTTATAAAATTAAGAAAAAAAAGAGAAAGACAAGATAAGATATAAAGTGAATTACTATTATATGAGTATTATATGATATGAGTACATGCATATGTAGGAATGTATCAATGATACATGAGCATACATTGTTTATTTCAAGAAAAAAAAGGGAGAGAATAAGGGGAGTATTGTAAGTGATAAAATTATCACTATAAGTAAGCCTTTTCTTGGATTTTTAAAACAAATAATGTTTGTGTATTCTAAAGAAATATCTTGTGACAAATTTTTTTGACAAATAATGACATTAGTGTAGGTGACATGCACAAATATTTTTGATACATAATTTATACTGAATACTCATTATGCTATTACATGATATTATTTGAGTAACGTGAATAATAGGCATGAAAAACCCTATATGAATATGAAGAAATATGATAATATGATAAATAAAATAAAATGTAAATGATAACATAAATACATGATGATGATATATGATTATGAACATAACATGATGAACTTGTGATGTTAGATACATGTTGATGAAATTAGATGTTGGAAATTTTTTCAGCTAGCAAAGCATGAAACATTAATAAAATAATAAGATAAAAATCTCAAAAATTTTAATAAGAATGAATATACTATTGTATTTCTTATTTTCATGCATTTAGAATTGAAATATAAAATTAGATTTTTTTTATTCAAACATAATGGTTGGTATGGTAATGAGACAATGATGCTAATTGGTTGATATTAATATGATAAAATGATTGAGATATTTTTGATAGTTAGTAGAGAAAAACCCTTGAATTGGGTACCATTTATATTTGAGATAGTCAAGTAAGAAAAAACCCTCTAATTAAGTACCATTTATCATTTTATGATAGTCAAGTTAGACAAACCTTTTCTGTTAGTCACCATTAAGGGTGTAGCTTGGTTAAATAAAAGTTAGAATCATACATTCAAATCACATAAAATACAAAAAATATATCATATATTGATTTTTGCATGTAGGATTAAAAAGCTTTAGTAAAAATTAGAGTTTCTAATGTAATCAATTCTACAACTTAATAAGATAGTTAGATGGTGGCCACATAAACTTACTAACCTCGATTAAGAGGGACATTGGATGCATTAAGTAAGATCACATGAAAATTAAGAAAAGTGATAAGACAAATTCTATAATATGGTATTATTATTATTATGATAATTGTTATGACTACATGTGTATTTCCTATTGATTCTTATGAAGCATGATTTAATTATGTCTTACATATACTCAACTTTCTTATGTATTATATTAACATGAATCATTAAAACCATACCAAGTAAAATATGTACTAAAGTTGTATATATAACATATTTCTTTTGGCTTGATATTATTATCATTGATACCAATTGAGTTTGTGATAGATTGACCTTCTAGTATTTAATATTTTTAGGTTCATATGTTTAGAACACCATTGGTCACAAGGGTTATGAGGGAAACGTGGGAGAGAATAAAAGTTCTTAAAAAACTTTGAGTGCTAATGTACTTTTTAATTATAAACTCTTCATCTAGTTAACACAATATATTTTATTTAGACATCTATTTTTTTATCTCACTATATTTAGTAATAATAAGTAATTATCAACATATAATGAGCCTTGGTGAATAAAGAAGAGAAAAAAAAATCTTAAGAACTAGGGTCATCTTACCAAGATTTCCATCCCAAATTTGTTCTTATTTAATTGACTAAGCATGATATTATAATAAGAAGAAGTTATTGTAATGAGAAAATCTATCATATGCATCATGAACCTAGAAGACTTTCAAAGAGTAAAAGACTTTGACATCGCTTTTTCTAGCTCTATTACATCTACCAAGAAGCTTATTAAAGATCCAACATAAGGGAAAGAGAATGCTTTAACTAATGCTTATTTTGTTAAGGACATCCAGGAGAGAAGATTACAAAACCACTAGTGTTGATGAGCATTCGATGAAATTTAATGTTAGAAATGAGTCCAAAGATGAATACGAAACCATTTTAAGTATTAGTCAAAGATGGAAAATTATTTGAACTAAAGATGATCAAAGCCTAATTAGATCAACAGGTGATCTTATTTGCTATTATGGAATTCTTAAGAGACTTCAATATGACATCATCATATGTTTTTCCCAATTGAAGCAATTTATCTAGATTAAAGGTGATCAAAACCTGATCAAATCAGTAGTTGGTCTTATTCTCCACTAAAGAATCCTTAAGAGACTTCATAGTATATTTTCATGAATAATCTTATTTCTCTCTTGAGATAGTATACAAAATTTTAATAGGAACTTTTCTCATGTCTTTAAACATCACAAGTAAGATTTGTCATCATGAGTGCTTGAGAGAAATTGGAATCTAGAGTTTTTAAATCAACATGAGCTATGGCTAGCATGGACATTTTAGCCCTATTCTTAGAGGTTACCTTCATTTAGCAACCTTTTAATCAAGGACATGAAGGCTCTACATTTAGAAGTGGTGTGCTTATAAGCTTCATGAAACTTATAGAACTTGAATTTGTCATGACTACTCCTTAAAAGAGACAATGGCTCTTGATGTAGACTATCTTTCTTGCCATTAGTAAGAATTTCAGCATAAGAAGCATTCAGAAGAGTTTCATTATGAAAATGTTGGGAGTTTTTAGTAGGATAGCCTTCTTAGTTATTCTTGCATAGAAAACCATGGATGAAATTCTAGCATTTTTTAGCTTGATAGGACTTTTGTTTATTATTATTTATAGTAGAAGGAAATTTTTAGACCCACCAATTAAAATAACCAAAAGCCCTTTCTCGTTTATATAGAAAATGTATTTATAAAAAATGTCTTGAAACGATATTGGAGAATAACATATTAGAGACTTTTGGAAGTCAATAAGCTAGTATGGTTTGATTAGAGAGCATCTTTGAAGCATTGGAGAAAGACACAAAAAGGTTTAATTTCAAGTTAGCTTAGATCAAGTAGAGATTCAATAACTTTCTTGGATCTAATATAATTGCCAAAAGAAGAAATAAATATTCTCTTAACTAATCAAAGGAAGGCATGTATTTAAGAGATTCTTTTCATAACATTTTGAAGCAGAATACTTGAGTAGAGTAAAGAAAAGATTTTGTATCATATACCCACTAATAGTATGCATATTAACTATAATTTTGAACTCTCAAAGACAAATATAAGTATCAAAGTTTTCATAAAAGAAAATGAAGAATGGAAATTATAGCATAGGTAGTAAAGGAGTGAAAAGGATGTCATAAAAAAGAGGAGATTTCTTCTATAGGTTGTACCTAAATGTCCAAATGTATGAGTTGATGAAATTAATAGAGTTTTAAATCCTAAACATGCAAATAAGGAGAGAAAGACAAGATTGGAGCTAGAAGGTAAAGTATAATAAGGCACTGAAGATGTGCACAACAAAGCAAGTTGGTGAAAGAAAGACTTAGACTATCTTTAAAGAAAGGGGGAATTCATAAGGTTCATCTACCATTGGAGTTGGTGCATAAGCTTCAATAATAGAAATAGAAAGAGGACGATTAGAGATGGGTGATTCTTGTTACACCCTTGTGTTTGATGAGTCAAGCATAAATGTGTATATTTTATTTGGGCTTGATTTTAAGTAAAATTGTTAATAATTAATTAAATCAAGTCATGTATCTTAGTTGTCTAAAATAATGGTCTCTAAGAGCCTTGAGGTCATGGCATACTTCAAGGAAATTTGAGACATGCACAAGATTTTTTATAATTGAATTTCTTTTTATTTCTCTTGAATTTGATATGTCCAAACTTTGAGATTATGAGGCACACTAGTAGTATTAACATTTAAAAATATTTTAAATTTATTTAATACTGAATTTTGATTTTTGGGCCAAGCATATTTGAGAAAATATATAGACATTGGTATTTGATTTTTTAATATTATTTTAGAATTGTTTTTCATGAATTTCTTTTCATAGCTATTTAAATAACTTATAATACTATAAGAATATAAAATTATTTTTATACACTTATATTCAAATTTTTGGCACAAAAATTCGTCAAAAATACCCTAAAACAGCTGAAGTCTCGGGAAAATGCACTGTAGCAATGGGCGGGTCGACCCGGCGCGAAAACAGCCCGTCCAGGTCTTTTAAATTAAAAATTTAATCTAAAAAATAAAAATTTGGTTGACCCGAAAAGGGCGAGCCAAGCCCGCCGAGAGGAGTTTGGCTAGCGCTGGTCAACAGTCAAATCAACAGTGCCTGGCTAAGCCAAGCCCGCCCAAAGCCCGCCGAGAGGAGCTCAGCTAGGCCAAACTGCAGCGCGGTCAACGAACAATGCTTGGCTAAGTCAACCCGAACCAGGTGGTGAAGTCCCGGTCAAGGAAGGGGGGAGCCAGCCCCGCAGAGGTTCGAAAGCTACAGGGCGCAAATTCTATATAAAGCAATGCGCCAATTTCATTTCTGCAGTGTGGGACTAAAAATCCCACATTATAACTTCGGCAGGATCCAAAGGCGCAGATCAAGCCCGCCCAGATCCAACGGGCGAGAATTGTTTCGAACGGCTGCTTCGCAAGGTTAATCGGCGCCGTTCGTTCACCGCACGGATCCAACGCTCCAGATCAAAATCGAACGGCCGTTTAATCGGCGCCGTTCATTCAGCGCCCGGATCCTACGCACGGGATTAAATCGCGCAAACAGTAATCGCGAGATTTAATCCGTGCCTGATGCCGGACGGATTTAAGCTTTTGTTTATTGAGCAATACAAGCGATTAACCTGCAAACTTTTAAGGTAATAAAGAAAACTTGTGGGAAATTACGTGAAATTTCGAAAAAGGTAACATGCTTGAGACACCCATCCAAGGCGATCCTAGCCAAGAGGGGACCGTGGGCAACACAGAGGTTGCTCCGTATGCTAGGCCCGCTACCTCTCGACGGCGCAGACACGGGGTACTCGGGATGGGTTAATAATACCGATCTCGAAAAATAAAATTTTGAAAGATCGCTCAACACAGAATTAAGAGTCGGATGATCGAACTAATCAACACTAGTTTCGAAGATAACGAGGTAAGTAGTACGCGAAAAAGAGTGAACCAGAGGCAACGAAGAAAATCGGATAGTAGGAAAGTGAACAGCGAGGAAATCCAAAATCCGCGAAGGAAACGCGTCAAGTAAGGGAAGTGGCGGGAAGTTTCCGAGCGTACCGTTAGCACGGAAGTTGACTTGCGTTTCGTGGGTGATGTGCGAAGATATTGCTTCAGAATGGTTGATGGACCGGCACGGCGTCTCACCGCTTGGGCCTCACACCCCTCCTTCCAGTATCGGAGCCTCGACGAATCAGCACGTCGAAGTTCTTGATGCACTCACACTTGAGCTCTCAACAAGATGCAAGAAAACACAAATTCTCATTCACTAAGCATTCTCTAAACATAAGGGTAGGCCTCCCTTTTATAGGGAGCCTAAGGGTACAAAAAAAATACATAAAAGCTTTAAAATAAGCTGTTCCCAAACTTAATTAGAACTTGCAAAAGACGATTGAGCTGTCGCATGTGCGCCGCGCGCGTGCGCCGCGCGTATGGGCACTGCTGTCGGTGCTTTTGGCGCGGCGTGGGCGGGTGCGGCGGAGTTCGGGTCGCGCCGACCCGCGAGGGCGGGCGGGTGACCCGAAAGCATAATCGGGACGGGCGGACCCGATACCGACCCGATTGGAGGCGGATGGGTCGCTGGCGCTCCACAGGAGCCGTGGCGCCGAGGTGCGGTACCCGCGCGCGGGGGCGCGCCGCGGTCCTGGCTGAGCGCGCGCGCGCGCGCCTGCGGGGCGGATGTTGGGCGGCGGCCGGCGGACTGCCGGCGGACGGCGGCGGACGGACGGCGTTCGGCGGGGCGGTGGGATCTGAGTCGCCGGTGAGCGTTTTGAATGTTTTAAAAGTCCGTTTTTGAGCATATATTTTATTTTCGAGCTCCAAATTGACCCTGCACAAAAATAAATTCCTCGAGCTATATCGTGCCTGACGGGGTTGGGCGCGTCGAAAGTCTCGAATGTAACTGGTGTCCGCACCAGTGCCGTTCGATTACGCGCCCGGATCCAACGCTCTGGATTAAGCCCGAACGGTAAAATGCGTAAATCAATCTGCACCGTTCGTTTTTGGGCCCGGATCGGACGGTGGCTACTTTCCGTCCGTTGCCCAAACGGCTAATTAATTTTTGGAGTCGTTGGGGGTGTTTTTAGAGCTCAAATTTGAGCTCTATAAATAAGGAAAATTGATGTATTTTTCAGTTTAACTTTTGCTAAATTTTCCAAAGATTTCAGATCTCAAAATTCGAGCAATCAAGCAAAAACGGTGCATCCAAGCTCGAAAAGCAAAGCGGCAAGAAGGCTATTGGAATTAGAGGTTTTTCAATTATTTCTCAATTTCTATCGCTCTAATTTGTCGATTGTGTGTGCCTCCTCTTTTCTCCTATTTCTCTTAAGTTATTTGCCAATTTTTCGTATTTTTCGTTTTGGGGCAAGGGCATCCCGGCAGTTGTGCAAAAGCCCCGGGTTTGAGTTGAGCCTGGTAAAAACTCAAGTAGGTTTGGGATTAGCCGTAGTAAAAATCCCAAGTAGGTTTGAGGTGAACCGTAGGAAAAACCTCACTTGTAATCGGTGCATTTAGTGGATTTTTCCCAACACCGGTTGGGGGTGGACGTAGACTCGTTTTTGAGTCGAACCACTTAAAAATTTGTGTGTTCCACTCTCTTTACTCTTGCTTAAAGGTTTTTAAGTTTAATTTCAAAATTCGTAAAATTTTTAAATACACAATTCACCCCCCCCCCCCCCCCCTCTTGTGGGATTTCCTTAGCACGAAACACTTCAATTCTCACTAGATTTAGAGTTAGATTTGAGTTTCTCTTCAATTAGGGAATGAAGGGTAGAGAGCTCTTTCTTGAATCAGTACCTCTTGTAGCTAAATATATGAAAGATAAAATCAATAAACAAAATGCAAGGCTCAGAAACCAATGTTGATGGAGCCAAATGCTTAAGTGCCTGTTTCACCTCTTGATCATAGAAATCAAAAGATTATCCTTCTAAGATCAAGTTCTTGATTCCTTTTGCTCTCTTTTAGTCTACACGATTCCTATAAATAGTGTTAGAAAAATATTGATTGGAGTTATGGATTTATGAGAATATACTACAAACTTGCATTTATGGAGAATTTAGGAGAAAATTACTAAATAAAGAAAGTAAAAAAAAGAGAGGAAAAGAGAGAGAGAGAGAGAGAGAGAGAGAGAGAGCTTGAGATCCCCATAGACTAAGAATAAATAAGAAATAATAGAGAAATCCTTCATTAAGAAGAAGTACAATAAAAGGAAACAAGTATAAGAAGAGGAGCTCTCTAAAGAAGGATGTGGCTTGGTGGTAGCACTTCATAAGTGTGTATTAATAGACTCAAACAAAATATAATCAATTTATTGTTAAAAAGGCTTGTGATGTAAATTGACCTCACATTTGCACATGGTAAAGTATAACTATCATTTTGGTTATAAAAGTTTAATTATTTAGGGCTAATACTTGCTTATTATTGACATAGCTAAGTTGTCTTCAAAGCAAAAGCTCAATTACTAACTTAGTTATTATTGGTAGATCAAGAAACAAAATTGTTAATAATATAATCGAATGAGTTATAATCACCAAACCACTCTAATTGAAATAGTGAGCATGAGTTTCACTTGTGCAATGTCTATCTCATGAAGCCAAATCCATGCTACTTAAGGATATGTCCTCACCAATTTGTCCTTGAGGTTCTAGCCTCAAGGGTTTGTGTGGCATCATACAGATCTATTTTATTTTCTTTATTTAAAAGCATATATATAAATTTGATTACCACAAAATTTTTATTACCATTTTTTATATATACAAAAATTGGATTATTGCATTATATCATATATCATAATCAATTAACAATGGAATTAATACCAT